>CM038714.1:39478622-39943622 GCA_021613375.1 Megaleporinus macrocephalus
GCAGGAACGGAACCTCAGATACCCGCAAACTACAGCAGCAATGATTTCATGGACTTTTTCAATAGCAAAATCGAGAATATTAGACAAAAAGTTCTACCAATACGAGTAACCTATCCTTCATCCGGTTTGGCTCAAACAGCACAAAATGTGATTTTAGAAGAAAGACTAGAAACATTTTCTCCACTACAGCAGACAGAACTAGAAAAACTTATCTCTTCCTCAACTTCTGCTACATGCACACTCGATATGGTTCCAACAAGCCTATTGAAACAAGTATTACCAGCTATTATTAAGCCTATCTTAACTATCATCAACTCTTCCCTTAATCTGGGTCATGTACCTAAGTCTTTTAAACTAGCTGTGATAAAACCCTTGATAAAGAAGCCAAATCTTGACCCCAGAGAACTGTCCAGTTATAGACCCATTTCCAATTTACCTTTTATCTCTAAGATTTTAGAAAAGGCTGTAGCTCGACAACTCTGTTCTCATCTACATAAGAACAACATATATGAAAAATTCCAATCTGGTTTTAGGCCACACCACAGCACAGAGACAGCTTTAGTTAAGATAACAAATGATCTTCTTCTTGCCTCTGATCAGGGCCACGTATCTCTACTGGTGTTACTCGATCTAAGTGCAGCTTTTGACACTATAGATCACACTATTCTCTTGGACAGGCTAGAAAATATAGTTGGAATCACAGGAACAGCGTTATCCTGGTTCATATCTTACCTTAGTGATCGCTTTCAGTTTGTAAAGATAAATAATGTATCATCTAACACTACAAAAGTGAAATATGGCGTTCCACAAGGTTCTGTTTTAGGTCCTCTGTTATTTACACTATATATGCTACCATTAGGCTCAGTTATAAATAGACATGGAATTAGTTTCCACTGTTATGCCGATGATACACAACTGTACATATCAGCCAAACCAGATGACAAATCCAGATTAAATAAGATAGAAGATTGTGTAAGAGATATTAGACTTTGGATGCTACAGAACTTCCTTCTTTTAAACCCAGACAAAACGGAAGTTCTCCTCCTCGGCCCAAAGGCTGCTCGGACTAAATGTTCAGATTTAATGTTAAATCTTGCTGACTTCTCTGTAGTTCCTGGTTCAGTAGCCAAAAATCTTGGTGTAACAATAGACTCAGATCTGACATTTAATCAACACATCGGTAATATTACAAGAACAGCGTTTCTTCACCTACGAAACATTTCAAAGTTAAGAAATGCGTTATCTGTGTCTGATGCTGAAAAGTTAGTGCATGCCTTTATAACCTCAAGGCTAGATTATTGCAATGCATTATTGTCAGGATGCTCCAGCAGGAACCTGAATAAACTTCAGTTAGTTCAGAACGCTGCAGCTAGAGTACTAACTAAAACCAGGAAATTCGATCACATCAGTCCAGTTTTATCAGCGCTACACTGGCTTCCTGTTAAATTCCGTATCGACTATAAAATTCTATTACTGACGTATAAAGCCCTGCACGGTCTCACACCGGAGTACCTGCAAGATCTTATTTCCTATTATGAACCGCCACGTTCACTCAGATCACAGGATGCTGGTTTTCTAATAGTTCCTAAAATTCAGAAGACTACAATGGGGGGAAGAGCTTTTTCCTACAAAGCCCCAAAATTGTGGAATAATCTCCCAGTTAATGTTCGGGACTCTGACACAGTCTCAATATTTAAGTCTAGACTGAAAACATACTTGTTTAGTGTAGCTTTTGGTTATTAATCTTCTCTTTTAGATAAAGGCAGGAGATCTGGGGGTTCTTGGACACAGAGGTTTACGGTAAACTGAGATGTTGGTGCTGTTGTTCCACCACTTCACGCGATCACACAGGTTTGTTGATGGTGGAGTGGGGGGACCCCAGTGTCTCAGGGTACTCTCATGTCCATGTTACCTTCTGGTTCTCTCCTTTTAGTTTAGGCTGTTATAGTTAGATCTGCCGGAGTCGCCAGCCACACTCTAAAATTCTGAAAATTCATATTCTCTACAGTCATACTCCCGAGCCCAACTAACTCTCTCTCTTTACTCTTCCTGAGGAAATGACTGTCCTCCCATCTGTTGAAGGCTGTTGAAGGACTGATCATCGGGCCATCACCCCACCATCACCAGCCAGCTCACCTGTCCATTTACTGCTACACCCTCAGTTACATCACTGTGCCATCCAGATGCACCAGCACTGAGATAGGATGGGACTGTTTCAGCTCACGCCCACTTTACATAAAGACTCAGTCATAGACTGCCTCAGCCAGAGACTGCCTCAGTCATACACTGCCTCTATCTGTGCAGCTTCTAAAGCTTTGCTATCCAGATTTCAAACAGAGGCTCCTTTCTTTGGTATTTAGTTCAAACTGTAAATACTGTTTGACCAGAGGAGGATGGGTCTCCCCTTGTGAGTCTGGTTCCTCCCAAGGTTTCTTCCTCCAGTTGAGGGAGTTTTTCCTTGCCACTGTTGCCTCTGGCTTGCTCACTGGGGGATATATGTTATAACTGTTTTCAAAACTCTGTAAAGCTGCTTTGAGACAACATCATTGTAAAAAGCGCTATATAAATAAAATTGACTTGACTTGACTTGACTTATATCACCTTTCCTTTTGATAAAATAAAAAAAATTGTTTGGAGGTAAAGTCACCATTGGATCCCATTTTAAAAGCAAAATGTGTTGCCATTCTTACATTGCACATGTTCTCAGTTGCACACTCATAAATAGCCTTTATTGTCACATTTTGCACTTTATAAGGCAAATATTTATGAGGAGAGACAAGTCTAGAAGTCCAGTCTTAACACCCGCACTCTCTGATTCTGCAGTCATGTTGTTGTAATGTGAGTTGCATACGACTTGATGTTTTTATGTTAACGTAGGAGGACTGAGACTAATCCACCAACCAAAACTGTCCACCAAACAGCTTTGTGTGTGTCCACTGATGGAGGACTAGAGCATGACCAACATAAACTGTGCAGCAACAGATGAGCTATTGTCTCTGATATTACATCTGTAAGGAGGACCAACAAGGTTGCAGTGTCTAACAGAGTTATTGGACACAATGTTCAGATCCTCCAGCAGCACTGCTGGGTCTGATCCACTCATGCCAGCACAACACACATTAACACACCACCATCATGCAGTGTCACCAGCGTGCTGAGAATTGTTCTCCACCCAAATAGTACCTGCTCTGTTGTGGTTATTTGGGGGGCCTGCCTGACTATTGAAGAACAGGGTAAAGATGGGATGGCAAATTATTCAGAGAAACAGATGGACTCCAGTCTGTAATTTTTGAACTACAATTACATTTTCTCTCCTTCTAGAGGTGTGTTATATGTGTTTCCAATCAGCAGTGATTGTTTAAATGTATATTGAAAAGGTAGTTCACATAAAGGATTGCAATAAAATCCTCCACAAATATGGCTGCAGTAGCTTGGTGTACAAAACCAAACATTAGAATATATTTGTTTTACCTTTCTTTATCCAATAATTGTTCTAAAAGGGCACCAATAATGGCTCAGCTCCTATGGTTGCAAAGCTTGTGCAACACAACAGATAATACATTTTTTTGAGGCAATGGATGGGGGGCACATTTGCTAATAGGAATCAAAACCCAAATGTTTATTATTCGATAAATCCAATTAAAGATCACCTTACAAACTAAACCAGGTACTTCACTTTACATAGTACTGTTGTCAGAAAAATTTCATTATATTATATATTAGATTATATACATATATAACAAGAAAAGGTTATATACATATATAACAAGAGTTTTAGGCATTTAGATGCATGGTCTACGCTAAAGAGCCAAAATATTTTCTTCTTCTGTCGTTCACAGCCATAGCAGTCTGCAGTTTGGGCGTGGCCAGAGAGTAATGTAACTTTACGTTTCAGAGTGTTTTCTGACTAAAGTTAATATAAATGTTAGCTAACCTAAACCCTCCTAGTCTGTTACCATAACAACACATTATAATAAAGCCATTTTGTTGCAGTATATATGGTCATTGCTGCTATTCATTGCTTTCATCATTGACCTCGCGTTTAAAGCTGGTGCGAGCTACACTGAGCTCCAGCGAGGCGAGAGCTCGGGTCAGTGAATCTGCTGACTGCAGGATATTCTGAACAGGCATCTCAACACAAGCCTTAACAAATTGAAAGACCCGGACCATCTAACAACTAGAGCCAGTTGCCAACAACAAACAGAGCGTGTGAATTGCGAACACACTTTTAAAATAAAGTGTTTTTAAATAGTTTTCGCTTTTTTGTTGTTTAATTTCTGGGTGGGAGAAATCTACCTGTCTCTGATATTGGGTGGGACATAAAGTATTTTTTCAATGTAATAACTTTTTAAAAACATATTTGCATCACTATTCATTAGGTTGTCTGTGTATGTGTTACCCTGCTCCATTCTCTGCCTCTCTGTAATCTTCAATGGCCAGTCTGAGTTTCCGGCGATGCAGTGGGCTGCTGATTCCTAATCCCACCTCCAGATCCTCATCCGTCAGCCCCAGCAGGACCTGCAGCAGGAAGTTACCGACACTGAGCTCCAAGCATACCACAAACCACATACACGCCCACCTATCAGCCTCTTGCAGCCTCTGCTTTTATCCACTACTCCAAACATTCACACCCACAGAGAAACCAGACTTTTATTAAACTGAAAGGTGAGATTTTCAGCTAAATACTTGTTTCTGATGCCTGAAACAGCTGTTTAACCCACTTAAACTCTGAGGGTCTGTATTTGGGTCCAGAATTCCTCTTTCTTATAATTAAATCGGTTAGATAATAAATTCACAGAGATGACTTACTAATAATGAACGATAAACAGAGCTGTACAGAAAGTTGTATAACATCAGTATGCAATTAGAATGACTATCCAGAAAGTGGTGATTTCTTCCAAAGGCAAATAACTACAATAACACAGAATTTTATCGCAAAAACTTCTTGTTGTTCTCCTTCCCATTTTGAAATATTGAATTCTACAACTGGTATCTACTTAATGTCATTTACATCTACACTGCATGAGATATTATTATATATAGAATTGTACCTTATTACATATTATTTGGAAAGCACTCTCTAAATGCTACACCGATATATATTTTGCATGAAAAATGTCTTAAATTCACAGACATTTTCTTTGTCACTCTATCCCTAACTCTGAATGTAACCTTAACCCAAGTTATAATCTTAACAGAGAGCTAAATTGTAACCCTGGCCCTAAATCTAAACATAACCTAACCCTAGCCCGATTACTGTAGGGAATTCTCCGGAAAAGTTTTTTTAATAACTTGACAATTTTCAAACAATCAAAAAATCTAAAGATAAACTGCAGGGGATATTACAAAATTGCAAAGGTTATTAATATTAAAAGTGATTTCAAACTTCTGAATGGTAATCTGCAGTCATATGCAAAAGTTTGTACAACTCAGGTCAAATGACATGACTCTAAGTGAAAATAGGTTAAAACACTTTAAAAAGGCAATTTTTTTCACAAATTGGTGAGTTTGCCATAATGAAAAATAAACAAAAACATAAAATATACAATGTGGCATAACTTCTGTACAGACCTCCCAAAATGTTACAATCGGTAAATACACAGTACTTCTGGGTGAAATGTGAAAAGGGGTGTTCTCCTCAGATAAATGTTAGAAAAATCAAGAAAACATTATTTGACCAGTGGTGCCCAAACTTTTGCATATAAAAATACCAATGTGTACCAGAAAGAGTCGTAATTCATTTGTACACAAGCAGTTTCCTTTTAAATCTCTCGTTATCCCTTAGAATGAAAAGCTTTGTAAATGTGACTGATGTTTGTGAATACCTTTGTTCTGATAAGCTGCAATGAATTGTGCCTTGATTACTAAGCAGTCGGGGCTAAAACTGTTCTGTTTTGTTCGAAAGTTTAGTCTGAAATACTGAGAAGAACTAAATTTCAGCCTCTCCTTTTAGATGTACGGATCCTTTGATATGCTGTGCAATGATCCATTTGCTTTCCAACAGCTAGAAGCAACACATCGATTCTTCATCCTCTGCAGTAACAACGCTCTAAACCATTTAACATAGAAGAGAGAAGCTAAACTGCTATAATTAAAAAAAAAACAATGTGTTCCAAGATGGGGAAATAGGCAATCGTTAAATGTTTCTTATATATATGGACAGTTAATGCAGTAACTTTACCAATGTTTACAAACTCTCTTATTGAAAAGAAGCCATTTAAGATTAGGAACTGAATAACAGGCTAGCAGCATGCGGGGTTTGAGGCAGTAATCTTACAATTTAAAGGTAGAACAAAACTCTTTTGCGTAATCCCCCAATACTGTTGTTAGTTATAAAGTTGGTCCTGTGGGGATCCTGAACAGTCAGTTTAATGCCGTACCTTTCCACTCTTCACATTTTCAGAGCAGGCTCGGATGTACATGGGCATCGCCATGACAACCTCAAGCCAGGCCTGCACGGTTCCAGCCTTCCACAGTGAGATGGGCCTGTTGCGGGTGATCTCGGCCTGCTGCAGCCGCTCCAGCTGCTCCTCACCGTCCGACAGACTGGGCTGCGTCAGGCTTGACAGGCTGTCCGAGTCTGGAGTGGTCAGCAGGAAGGAGGGTTTAAAGGTGGGTTTCAGGGTTCAGAGGGATCGAGAGTGAAAACAGTACTTCATCTGTTTTGCATAAGGGTGTAAAAGAGCACTGATCCATCAAACTGACAGTGAAGACTCAACTGCAGCACGCCCTTTTTTGGGAAAATTATATTCAAGGTTGTTTCAAACCTGGTATTTCACTTCACTGCCTATGTTCCACTACTGTATTAACAGTTTCGGTAAGTCTTTTGTATATTCAGGAACTGATGTACTAAGCATTTTCATGCATTCTGCCATGAAAAACAGGGACAAAAAATGTATTTGGAACATGAAAGAGAAGAACACTGATGAACATTATTGATTAATTTAACTTCACATGAATTAGTGCAGTGGCAGCGGGTCAGGGTTAGAGCGACAGGGAAACACGAGACTGTGGATGACACTTAAAAGACATTTTCCATTAAAAAAAAATCATATATTAACTCTCGGGACCAAATGCAAAGGCTTTACTACCTCTTCTTAAAATACATACCTTATTGAGGCATTAAATCCTTTTCAGAAAACACTCCTGTGCTCACAATTTGAGTTTATGTTTTTCCAGTATGTTAAAATAATGCAATTTTGTGCAGTAAAATGTGAAGAAAAATGTCATATTTAAGTGGGCTCTATCTTACTTTCATTTAGAAAACCAGGAATGATGTATAATGTGTTGATTTAACTAGATTTAGTACCATTGCTACCTCTCCGTCACTGAACTTTTCGTTTCTGCTTGGTCTCAAGCTGGTTTTCGACTTTATCTTACTGTCTCTTTCAAATTCTGCACCTCAGGAGATTGTGGGTTATGGGTGGTGCTATAGTTCTCATGACAAGCTGCAGCACATCAAGGCATTTTTTGTGCTGTGGCTTCACCTGTTCTTACTTCTAGTCCTCAGTGCTTTTGAACATCATTCTGAATCGTAACAAAACTAGCAAACTAAACGGAACTGAATCAAAGCATCAAAAAATCCATCAGATTCTTTAAAAAAAATAAACAATTGTTTGCACAGTAGTGGAATACATAATATTGCCAAAAGAAAATTAATAATTTTCTATTAACTTAATCACATGTTCTTTTCAGCTCTTTACACAGTAGTGGAATAAAGACAATAGAAATGTTTTGTTTTGGCCAAAAAATAAGCACATTCTAACATTCCAAAATCCATGCAGTTGAATCACCGCCTTTAGATCAATGCGTGTAGGCAGGAGCTATTAGAAATAGCAGTTTGGGCTTTTGGGCTTCAGTACGTCAGACTGTGTTCTGGTTTGAGTCATCTGGCATTAGAGACATAACAAAAGGGAGGAAGTGAGTCATGCTGTAATTTCAGAGGGAATCACAGCGTGCTGTGGCCGACAGTGAGGCGGTTAATGGCGGTCCTAATTCACCACAGATACACTCTCTGGCACATAACCACTTCCACATGTGTTATAACCTCAACCCTGACCACTTCCCCTGCCCACTTCCTCCTTCTGCTCCTGCACTTTCATTCTGTACATGATTCACTCACAGCCATTTTGGCTTTGTTTGCTGTCTCTTGATATCAACAAATTCAGTTTCCACAAATAAAAAAAGCATGTTTTGACATGTTTGTCATTGTTGCGCAGGTGTGTAAGAATAGAAATCTTTACCTTCATATGTAAGAACTGAACACTTGTAATGAGTCAAGTTTTCACTAGCAAACCAATTTTAACATGTTGTAATTAGAATGTCAACAGCTCCTAGTGTGATATCGAGACATTGTGCCTGATTAACTACCATGGATGAAGGAAAATAACAGCTTGTCTCTCTTTTCTTCCTCTGCAGGTGCATTAAGGGTGAATTTACGGAAGGGGTGGGTGGGTGGATAATTTTTTACTCTGGTAATTTAAATGGAAGTGTGTTCTTTTTTGGCTTTATGTAGTCTGGCTTATTTGTGTAGACTGTTGCTTAAATATATGGCTTTATTTTCAATGGGCAAATGTATCAAACTTACCACTAGGCTACCAGCGACCTCTGCTACCAGGAGTGTCCAATCCCAAAGTGTACATACTGCTGTGAATGGATTTCTATTGGTCGTGTATGATTTTTGCCATACTATTTAATATGGGAGTACATTTAGAGCCCTGGTTTTGAAGATCTACCACCTTGGAGAGTTTGGATTCAACACACTGATATTCAGAGGCCCCTCAAGACCTCAGTCAGCTTTGTTAGACCTTATTTTCACCTTGTGCTTTTATGTGGCTTAAATCTGGTTCGTAACTTAATAAGATTTACTTAATTAATATCAGCTTCTAAACAACAATCAATCTAAAGCATTGTTTCTCGTTTTTCTTCTTCTAATTCAAAAAGATATTTGCTGCTTTGAATTTTTTTCATGGTGTAATTCTTTTTCTTTCATGGACTTATAGTCATGGACCATGTACTTTAAGACATTGCGTTGGATCCAGACAATGAACAACAAGGCCAAATAAATGATAAGCAAGCAGGTGTTCTACTTTAACAGAGGATGGACAGAAGGAGGCCTCTGTTCAGTGGTAGCAGTCACAGTATTTGGAGAAGTCTAGGTTGTCTAATGTGGCTTGTAGAAAGAGAATTACACTTGTACACTTGTGGCACCTCCTGAATTGGCTTGAGTGCTCATATTTGTTTTATCTGTTTTGAATGCATCTCGGATCCATCTATGCTTGCCTCCTGATACTCAAGGCACAACAACCAGGTGTTAACAGGGTCTTAAATTAGAGTTGGAGCTAAACTCTCTCCCTGATGTAAATAGTAGTACTACGGAATGGACAGTGCTGATCTACGCCATCTACTGGCTGCTTTTCTTTTAGCCCAAAGGAAGTGTCAAAGTTAAAGTAAAATAGATTAAAAATCAATTAAACTAGAAATTTGTGAAACATTTTAAGACCATGCAAGCACACAAGCTAAGAATACCCTGCTGAGTTCTAGGAGCGGTAGTTTGTATTTCCTGATGAGTTGACATCGCAGTAGAAGGGAATCTATTAGTTTAGTAGTAGTTGTTCTGATACAAAATGCAATTGATGATTTCCTAATTGGATCTAAAGGTGTCCTAAAGGAAGCTAGTGGTCTCTTATTGTAACCATTAAGCTGATTCCTATTAGAAGGTAAAAGCATCAGGTTTTTAATTGTAATGGTTCCGATAGACTTTTGTCAGTGGGAATATAACAGCAGAGAGTTTTGCTAACTACTATAACACCAAAAGCCTGGTAGCAGCACCAGTTCATAGATTTTATGATACTGATCTGCGTGACAAATTCTGTGTTTCTGTCTTTTGCTGACCTTTAATAATTTTGAACTTTAACATATTGTCACGGTTGGAACAAAACTTCACATTCTTAACATTCTTAAAATTCAATGTCAAAGTTAGTGTGGAAGTCAGGGTCTAAACTGGAAAAAATAAATGACACTTTTAAGAAGTAGCTAAAAATGTATATACCTTCTTTCCCCAAATGTCAGTGGATCCTTTGAATTATTGTGAGGTTGTTACAAACTAACACTCTTGTGCATTTAACTTAAATCTTAATTTATGAGAGAGAGAGAGAGAGAGAGAGAGAGAAAGAGAGAGAGATTAAACTTGCAATCTTTAAAATCACTTAATTCCTGGTATTTAACAGTAGACCAGCAACCCAAAGACCATTATTATTACTATCACAGGTTGCTACCCAGTGAAGTTAACATTATGCATTATGTTACCAAGCCTTCCATTTACTCTCCCACATTGGCTCTAATACATGCTATGTCTTTCTGTGTAATTAAATCCTCAGGATGTTAACATTCATAGTCATTTAAAGTGGGTTGATATGGACTGTTTCATTCTAAGAGAAACTGTGTCAATCAGAAACAATTACAGTAGTGGTAATAAGTAGATGTCAGAAATGTTTAATGCCTTTAAAAGCTAAAAGGCTCTAAAAGCACAGAAAACGAACATTAGATGGTTAAACATGCACTGTCTGACTGATTGTTTTATGGTAGTATGGTATTTTCCACATTACATTAAAATGCTTGTAGGTACCTTGGTATATAGTAAATAAAATGCTGTTGGATCATCGTGGTCCCTATCAGCATTGAAAAGAAATTTAAATGCATTAATTTTATCTGCAGTGCTCAAAAAATAATACAAAAAACATTAAACCAAACTGGTGTTGGTTCCTGGTAGTAGTTTTTATTGTGTCTAAAGTTAGTAATAGTATGTTGTGTTTATTTAGTGCTGATATCACAATTGTACAAGTTTAACAGGAAGCCTGTTTAACAAAAGGCTAATGGCTTGTAACGGTAACCATTAATCCAATTTCCATTACAAAGGGTTACACCCTAAGGCTTCTAATGGTCTTTATTTAAGCAGGCTAATTAGCCATTTCACATCAAACCACTTGGAATGTTTATATTTAAACAACATAACTATGCAAAACCTTTTTAAAATAATCTCCTATTTAAACACTGACATTCAAAGTGAATTTACGACTGTCATTATAACTTCATTAATACAATTTTGATTTTGCAGTTGCTACCTAAAACTCAGGCTGAAAGTGCTTCACAGCAGTGGTAACCAATCCCACTCCTGGAAAGCCACCTTCCTGCAGACCAGCCCTGATCAGCATCACCTGATCTACCTAAATATTGCCTGCAAGGATCATTAATTTGTGTGTGGCATGTTAGTTTTGGGTTGGAGGTGAAATACGTCTGAAAGTAGTAGTTATTTTTTTTCTCTTCATTTAGTAATTATACTTTCAAAATTAAACAAAAAGGACTTATAAGACTTATACAAAACTGTATTAAACAAAGATATTTTATCAATAAAATGGATATAGATATAACGGATTGGAGCCACACAGCCTGTAATTAATTTGTGACTGCCAGTGTTGGGCAAAGTGTTTGGGAAACAGTAGTGATGGCTGGATACACTGTCCTAAATGTAATTAACACTGTTCCTCATTGATACCAGATGCCATTTTTTTCAAGTAATTCTTCAGTTAATACATTTCATTAAAAAGAAATAAGTTCCAATACTTTTTATATTTCTTCCCTTGCTTCAGTCCACTGCAACTCCCATAATCCTGATTAATAATCACTTGCAAACACGTCCACTACTGAGGAGATAAATAGTTTGATCTACCATCACAAGTGCTGGGCTAAGCTTCGTGAGTAAGTAGTAAAACAGTTCATGCAAAACATTTCTCACCATCTACTGCACAGAACAGAACAGAGCTGAAAAAGTTCTGGAAACTGGAGAAATCTTAGTCCATGTAGGGCGAGGCCAGAAACCACTGTTGAAGGTGCCAGACCTTTGAGCCCCCAGACAGCACTGCGTTAAAATTGTCATACTACTGTGTTAGATATAGTCATGTGGGCTCAGGAGTACTTCAAAAACTATTGTCAATTACAGAGAACAAATTATAAAAACTGACTCATGCTTGTATACGTACATCTGTACTGCTCACCAACCAACAAACTGCGAAACCCTGTCAGTGTGTTTGGGCTGCCTAGATCAAAAAACATGGGATTCAACATGCCATTCAGGTATGGCTCTTCTTGTTGGGTCTAATACAACAACTCAATCCCAACATCTGAGCATCTCCGCTCTTGGCTTTAAGACTAACTACTGTGAAGAGGCACCATTTCTTTCTTGCTGTTAGCATTATGTAAAAGCTAAGCTCGAGAACTGCTCTGCTGTTGGCTGCAAGTTTATTTTTGCTAACAAACACCTGTTAATGTTAGCTAAGTACTTTGCATCTGACACAAAGCTAAATTCACTTTCTTGTTCACATTTGCCTGTAAATAGTGCAGCAGTTATGCTGGTGCCTTAGGCTACCTGTCTGGCCACTTGTTCCAATTTTCCCATTCCACCGTAAATGGTGCAGCACTTTACGTGCTGGTGCCTCGAGGTTATATGAGAAAATTTGAACAAGAAACTGCTTCTTTCCCAGCCTGCATTAGCATGACTCAAAGAGTGGTCACCTGACTGATTGTGGCAAAACCACATACGAGAGAATTGTAAGTATTTAAAAAATAATTATGCTCTGTATTTGTTTGGACATCAGCTAACATATATATATATATATATATATATATATATATATATATATATATATATATATATATATATATATATATATATATATTAATGTAGGTGCAATGTTCTACAAAGTTTTAGGAATTATTCACTGCAGGATCCACAATAATGTTAATGTTCTTGGTCTGTTAATTGAGTCTGATGAATTTCATGGTAAAAGTAGTGTTAAGCCATGGAAGCAGGACGACTGAGAAGTGACTCATTATTAAAAAAAAAAAAAGGGGGTATTTTAAATGTCACAGACATTTCATTACGACCCCTTTGAACTGTGTTAACTTCTGAAAGAGAGCTATAATATGTCACCTTTAACACAGTCCACCGCTGCATCAAGAAATGCAACTTTATACAGAAATGCAATCGAGTTATTGGCCCGAGCTCATCTCAGATGGTTTGAAAGACAGTGGAAATGTGTGCTGTGGTCAAATGTGTTGGCCTTTCACCTTGTTTTGGGAAAAACAGACATTGAGTTCTTCATGCCAAAGACAAACTTGACGATCCAGATTTTTATTAACAAATCTGTCATGGTATAGGGGGGCATAAGAGACCATGACTTAGGTGACTTGGATACATGTGAAGGTAACTGTAATACTGATGTGTATATTGGAATTTTAGTGAGTTATATATCATCTCTGCCCAAAGAAAACCAGTAAGTCAATGGAACAATATTTTTTTTCCAAGCTATTTTGAAGCATTTCTGTTGCTCCATTCATCGTGATTTTTTCACGCAATGTAAATGACAGCAGTTGTGTTCAAATGGTGTAGAAAAATGAAAATTGGAGATGTTTTTCTTTGGACAGTGATGATATGCTGCCATCGTGCCAATGTCTTTTCCCAGGAAGCCCATAGTTGCTTCAACAAGACAATGCCAGGCCTCATTCTTCATCTGCTACAGCAACATAGCTTTGCAGACACAGAGTGTGTGTGCTAGAATGGCTTGCATTTAATCCAGACATGTCTACAGTTGATAAAGTAGTTTTAATGGTGTTTCTTTAAAAGATGACAAATACTTCTACTTTTAGTGTTCTCCTGAAAAAAGTAACAGCGTCCTGAATACTGCCTTTACAATTCTCAATACTAATTTTGGTATTCTTAATATGTATTCCCAATAGACCGTTACATCCCAACCCTAGTGAATGCACACATGCATTCATACATTCTCTACTAAAGTGCTTGCAATTGTGGACTGTTTTCTAACATTCACTGCTCTACTCAGTGAGAAAGTAAACCGGAATATCTAAAACAGTGTACGCTATGAGTCATGGGAAAGGAAAATGCAGGAGTGTTAGTTTGAATGTAGCACAAATGTAGAAAATATCCTTCAGGGCCTCGTAATTAATCAGATCCAGTGACATTCAGGGGAAAAATTTACTCATGACAAAACATCGGCATAGGAACATTTCTCTTCAGCACTGGGGATGACAGCAGCATTTTTCCCCACAGAGAAAACCTGAGTTCCTTATTTTAGGCAAGCTGCCATCTACAGAATGACGCACAAGCTTTAATGAAAATCTAATGAATGTCAGACCTCAGCTCACTGAAGCACACGCCCACCGTATACTATGTAGTACAAACACCATGGAGAACCATGGATACACACTGGGTGTACTGATGATGCATCATGCTGAAATGTGGACCATGCTGGACTCGGATAAATAAATTCACAGTCAGAGTCACTTGCATGCGTCAGAAACAGCCTTTATCGTGCAGCACTGCCATGAGTATGTCATCTGACAGCTCTAGAAGCTTTTACTCGCCTATGCTCACTATGCAAGGTGCAACAGCATATATCTACCAGCAGGGGGCAGCATAGTCATTCTTGATCATTTATAATGAGGCCTAATCTGGTGCTGTCTGATTAAACTGACAGCACCAGATTCCTTTTATTAAGTAGTCGTTTTTTTATTAAGTGTTCTTTATTAATAAGATAAACATAAAAAATAATAATCAATATGTTGCTGTCATTAAATACACCTGAGGCATTAACTCTTTCAAATGAATGCCTTTTTTTATTATGAAAACATTTCTGAACCTTAATAGCTCTTTGAAGTTCACTTTAATCGCATTTGCTCAGTTCAGGTTTTAATTAGTCTTTAATTAGCTGGAGTTAAAGGCCTTTATCTGATGAGTGTTTGAGTGCAGGACCGATGGTGTATCCGTACGAAACAAATGAGGCCCTAAAGCACAGAGGAGGGACCAAATTAGAGCTATGACCTTGCCTACCGAACAAGATGGTTTTAATGGAGTTCACTTTCTAATGTGGAAAAAGACTCTGAACCTGAACCATGCAGTTTTAGTCTACATTTAAAAAAGTGGAGCATTTAATTTACTTCAAATGTGTAAATCAGTTGCACGTAAATAAAATGTGTTACAGCAAAACTCTTCTTAAAAGAAGAGACATTAAAAACAGCAACTGCACTAATGTAATAATACAGTCATATGCAAATCCCAGTGTCATTGGGCAAAGGCGGTGTATGGACAGGTAATACTTAAATATATACAAACTTAACTATGCAAACTGTAGTGCACAACTTCAATTGGTTTGCTTAGTTTAAAGTAAAAAATCTAAAGTGTTTTATATAAATGTATATAAATTTACATGTGCTCTTACTTTCATTTAGAAAGTCAACATGTCTGGCATGCATAAACTTCTCCATATGACTGCCTTCTAAGGGCCATCCGTTTTTTTTAATCATGCAAAGCGAAAGCACTCTATTTAGTGTAGGAATGTCTTCACTGCAGCGTGTGGTAGCTTTTATATTTTACTGTAGATTTTTGAACATTATGTTTTAGACCAGTTGTAGCTGGAGTCATTTTAGCCAAGTCTGTAATTTGAATGATTAGCGAGGAGATCTGGATGAATCTGGTTGGGTGTAATTTGTACAGGCCGACGATAATAACTGAGGAGTGAATGGTCTTCGGTAATTGGCTGAACTCAGAGCTGCCTCAGTAATAGCAGCCCTGTTCCAATCCACCTCACGCTAATGGAATAACAACACCTGCTAACAGAAAGAGCTGTGCTGTGTGCTGCTAATAGGAACTAGGTATGGCTGTAGGGGCGGCTGCAGCAGCTGGAAATAAACCTGTTTTAATGCTGTTCTTTTAATAACCTGTATCACTAAGCAGCAACTCTAGCACACCAGAGGAACAAAGTGGTTGGTGGTCTTTGCTCACTAGTGATTATAAGCGCTTTTAAGCATTTAACAGAAAAGCGGAAATAGGTTGCTCTAGAAGTTCACGACTGCTTGGATCAAAACAATCCATTCAGAATAAAATTCCATTCAACTGAATTGACCAGCGACTTTTACATATATGCTTTGAATTATTTGTAAGTATTTGTAAGTATCCGGTGTAAACAGAATGCTAATGTATCACACAATGAATACGAAAAAGCACTTAATATTTTCGTAAGTAAAACTGATGTCTTGCTAGCTAACGTCGTGGTCACAACAGACCTGCCACCTTACTATTTCTATGCAGAGGTAGTACGAGTACAGCAGCACATTACTGATAAAAGGTGGCTTTGGGGAAAAGGTACAGTTCAGTAAATGGTTAATAATGTTAGCTGGGCAGCTGATTTGCTTTCTGAGTGACAGTTAACATCATGTAGCCTGAGGAACGTTTCTCTGTTTAGTATTTTAAGAAAGAAGACTCCACAGCACACCTTTGATTTTTGTTATATTGTGAAGATAAAGTTCATCTAGGAGAATCGTCAGTCTGTTGTGTCTTCTGGGTCCAAAATGAATGGAATAATTTGGAAAATTTAAGCAAAATCAAAATACTTAAACAGCATAAAGCATTATAACACTGCTGTTATATTTATGTTATATTTTAATGGCGCCTCATGTACGTTCAAGACATCAGAGAGAAGAAACTGCTAAGCTGCTCCTCTCGCCAACCAATCAGCACTCAGTAACAGTAACGGTAGCGTTCTCCAGCCCAAGACCTGTTTACTGTAGAAAAAAACGAAGGGTATAAATAACTTTCCTTTGCCTTTTAGTCAAATACATTCTTCCTAAAAGAAAACCTTAAAAAAGGGCGAGAAATAATGTTAAGTTCTTGTTTTTAGCTCCATTAACTACCATTCATTTAATTCATCTGGCCTTTCACTGTCAGATTTTTCATACCCGCTTGTTAAATCGGACGCTACGTGATAGACCAACTTTCGTTTAGATCTCAAAAATCAAACAACACTAACGTAACTTGTGAACCTTTTCACTGTCAATTCCTTTTTAGTGAGGCACCATCGAGTGTTAACGTAGGTCTAAATTCTTTCAAATAGCAACCCAATTGTTAAGACATCTGGGTCTAAGTCTCTACTGCGTTAGCTGAGGCTCTTGCCTTTTCAACCTGCCGGATCTCTTGTGGTCTGAGCTGAGTCTGAAGAAAAATAAAACCTAAATTATATTTTACTGCTTTCCTTGCAAAAAGAAAGAGAAGCGGGAATCACTGTAGTTTGTAAGATAACATACAATTTATAAACAAATGAAGTAAAACAGAGTTTACTGCCTGTGGCCTCTATTGTAAGCTATACACTGGCCAAAGCCAACCTGGCTCTTTGTGGATAGTCATGATATATAGGTTATGGGATTTATAGGGTGTTTCTTGCTATGAGCACACATCTTAGTGTTTTGGTTGTTAGTTCTTTTTCTGTGCTTTCCCAGATAAGGTGACGATAGCGAGCCTGATCACCAAGGCTTCGAACTGTCGATGCAATCAGCACCAGTGTTTAAAGAACAATCAACAATCAAATCAGTGTTTGAAGAACAATAAAAAAGGGAAAAATTAGGAAAATTTAACTCTTTCTAGATCGTTCCACCATGCGCTGTGATGCGCAGCCACTGCTGCTGATGGTTTTGCTGCCATCAGTCTACCATTATCATAAAAGCAGCATATTGTCGCTGTCCAGTGAAAAAAAATGTATCTCCTTTTGTCGATTTCTATTTTTTTACATCAATTAAATGCAGCAGCCGTTTACATTGTGGGAAAATTTTACGATGAATGGACCAATAGAAATGCTCCAAAATAGCTTGGGAAAATTCTGGTTCCATTTACTTCCATTGAAAGTGAAGTTTTTGGCTTCTCCTGTAAAGTTGCCATTTTGGAGATACCTTTTTTTCATTGGACGACGACAATCTGAAAATATGCACACAAACTGTCTTGTATGTTATTGATATGTAGGCGAAAGCTTTGACTCCAGTGCTTTGGTTAGGATTAGCCATCACCAGAAATGAAATGATTTGCTTTTTTGCATTTGCACTTTGGGAGGGTTAATGATGTTGTATTAGTTTCAGTTGACATAACTCATGTAGGTTATGGATGCAGTGGCATTTGGGCGTTCGTGTCCACTGAGGTAAGACGATGTTAGGACACGTGTGTTAACACAGATGGCGGGTAATCACAGATGAAGAGCAGGGGGAATTCCCCAAAACATGGCAACCCCAGAGCAGGAAGGTTAGAGGAACACACACACACACGCGCACACACACACACACACGCATACACATACGCATACACAGGGTCAAGAAGAAAGGAGCATGGATGTCGGGTTATGTGTTTTATTTTAAAATAAGCTTTTATTTTGATATCTTTTTAATCATATTTATTTCCAGAATGTTAAAACCTCTTTATTTCTGCTTCTGAAATCGAAGACAGTCTTTTTCCCCCACTGAAATAATAACTTCTTTCCTAATCTTTAAATAAATGTCTTTAATAGATTGACTCTTATATCTGACATAATCTACATTACAAACCTTACAACATAAAAATCATTAGAACGAACATGAGGAAGGAAAAGTTTAATTTAACAGAGCCGAACGAACGAAAAAAATCAGTGCCTCCACAATGGAAAGAAAAGCTTTTAACAGAAAAGAGTGTGTTTGATATGTCAGCAGAGAGAGAGAGCGAGAGAAGCATGACGTCATTGGCTTCGCTAATAAATCAGAAGCAGGTTATGAAAGCAATGCAGGTTATGCTTTTGGCTGTTGGCTTTGCAGACACAGGAGAGAGAGAGAGAGAGAGAGAGAGAGAGAGAGAGAGAATATGTTACATCAGAAAAACATTCCAACACAATTCCTTATCTAGGTTAGGAATGTTTAACTGAGCAACACTAGAAATCACCTTCAGCTAAACTCTTTGGCACTTGTTAAGGTCTGCATGAGTTTAGCACCCATCCTGCAAGTGTGCTCACTACAATTTTATTCGTTTCATGTGCAAATAAGGACCAGGAGTAGGGATCATAGTCAGTGCTGAGTTATGCTTATGTGAACAAGCAGTACAGTGAGGGTATATTAATGTCTGCCGGTCTGATAAATCCAAAAATCTGATACTTATATTTCCCCCACAGCACCACTATCTTCCCTTTAGCACTGACATCTCATCTACAGTGCGGATATCTCCTCTACGATCTCGAGAGCTCCTCTATGGGGCCGATATCTCCTCTACTCTGCTCTTATCACCTTTATGGAGCTGATATGTCTGCTGCCGTGCTGATATCTCCTCTACAATGCTAATATCTCTTGTGAGCACTGACACCTCACTCACAGCTCTGCCAAAGACTTTATTCAGTTCCAGGTTCATTTCGCTTGTCCATGAACCTAAACTGCCTTCGTAATATTTGTTTGTAATTTTTTGTTTTGTTTGATCAAAGGAAGAAAAATGTCCTCGTGGTCCCCGGTGGAGAATGTTGTACTTGTGCCTCGATGTGTCTTTGTAGCGGATATTAATATATGTGCATATATTTCATACATATATAGCGGCCTTTGTTCAACTACAGTTCTAATTCAAGTCTGAAATCCTAGCACGATGGCTTTGAGTAATCATTGCTGTTCGTACAAAGCAAATAAATAGCGAAGTTATTTAATATCGGGCGATAATGGTATGAGGATGAAGCATGTGGCTTATGGAGACGGGAAATCGAATTCAGGCTTGAAAATGGGTGAAAAAAAAGCATTCATGACAGAGACATAACGAACACAAGGTGCACAAGAACTCCTATTTACAAATGCACAGCAGTAATTCAAGTTTCCAGTTTATAAAAAAGAGACATATATTACCACAAATAAAAGCGTTATAACACAGCATAAACATATTCACACGCAAATGATCCCATGTATATATTTATAGGTATGTAAACATATCTACATATGCCTACATATATAAATATATATTTCATTTACATACATTATTTTCAGTGTCGTATGTACATTTCAAGGAGGCAGCAGGTTTTTCTCCTTCCTGTGGTTCAGGGGCAATGCGGCACACGCGCTCCCAGCCATACTTCCATACACACATACATCTTCACACATGCGTGCAGAAATACACACACAGCTCAATCACCAGTCGGCATCCTCCTCTATATAATAATCAGGTGTGGAAGTACCATCAAACAGGCCAGGGTCCAGAGACTTGCGCTGGGACTTGCCCCGGGCAAACACTCGAGAAAGTGACCCCAGACTCATCTTCTCCTTCTTCTTCTTACGCTTCTGGTCCTCGAGGTCCTCCATGGACTGAGCCAACACAGACAAAATAAGCAAGAGAGGGGTGTAGAGAGAGAGATAGAGGGGGCAGTAGTGGACACATGGCCAGGTCAGTCATTTTACAGGTGATTCAACGGTACAATAATGTCTCCCCAGAAACAGGGCTTCAAGACTGGAGCCTTTCGCTCTGCTTTCTACTTTCAGTTAGTGCTTCAGTATTAAAGGGGAATCCTGCAGGTTTTTCAAAAATGTATGCACAGTTAAAGGTTTGAGATGTGGACAGGGGTTTGATGTAAAATGGCTCATTGTACTGACTCAGAAAGTAAAAAAAGAAGGTACTTGTGTTGATTTTCTCATTCCTGGCACCTCAAATTGTGTTAGAAAATATTAAAATCGAATATTGGGATATTATATTTCGTGATACTGTATCAAGTCTCAAAAACACAGTGTCAATACACAGATTCCTGGCAGACAGTGAATCAGTGTGTGTTGTGTTTAAACCTCTGACCACCAGTGTTGTAATCCATTTTCAGCTCCACTCCAACAATAACAAGCAGCACAAGGGCGCAATGCTATTGACAAACCTGTTCATATAGTGGTGTGTTTTAATAGTAAGATTTGAAAAATAGCAATAGATCACTTTGCAATATTGCAGTATATCGCAATATATTGTATTACGATACGTACTGTATCGCCACATTCTTGCAAATACACAGCCCTAATATAGAGTGTAAGCCATTATGTAACTACAGTGATTGTTTCTAACCTCATTGTTACAGACTTTGACGTTCATCTGCACCCCCACAGGACCACCACAGAGCAGATATTATTTGGGTGGCGGATCATTCTCAGCACTGCTGTGACACTGACATGGTGGTGTGGGGTTAGTGTGTGTTGTGCTGGTACGAGTGGACCAGACATGAGTTTTTAAACACCTCAGTGTCACTAAACAGTCCAACAACCAGCAACATCCAGCCAACAGTGTCTTGTGGGCATCGTTCTGTGACCACTGAGGAACACAAACTGTGCAGCAACAGATAAGCTATCATCTGCTGTGTCTGATCCACTCATACCAACACATCAAAACAACACAGCACCACCATGTCAGTGTCACTGCTTTGCTGAGAATGATTCACCGCCCAAATCATACCTGCTCTGTGTTGGCCCTGTGGGGGTCCTGACTATTTAAAAACATGGTAAAATTGGGCTAACTTCGTATTCAGAGAACAGATGAGCTACAGTCTGTAATCGTACATCGGTGGTTTTAATATTTTGGCTGACTGGTGCATGTAATTAATAGTTAATCATCACTTTCATGACAACTGCTGCAATGTTGGACAAGCTTTACAGAATGAGAAACCTAATGAGAAGTGCAACAGGAACAAGAGATTTAAAAATTGTTTAGTTGTATAAAATTATTTTGAAACGATATTCATTTTGTATACATGTAACAGATGTTAGATTAGCTGCAATAAACGTATGGATAGACATTTAAGGGTAAACCTCCCAAGAGTCTGATTGTTTTAAGCCAGCATGATTACTAAAGTGTTCTATCTGTGGATCTAAAGCTCAGCTCCTGAAGCCCTGCCCCTGAGCAGCTCAGTGCATGAAGTGTAGGATAAAAAGAGAAGTCTGGGGGTGATTACTTGGTCGAGGGTGCCAGGCGGCTCTTACATTGCAGAGGGAGTGTGTCCGGTGCCGCGGTGAGTTAATGTCGCTGGGTGTGGACGAACGGTCGCCATCCGCTGCTGAGGCGTCCGAGAGGACGGAGGGCTGCCGGGAGTGACAGGGGCTGATCCGCAATGCAGCTAGAAACAAGACGCACAAGAAGATGGTGAGAAGAAGAACGCAAAAAACAGATACACTCAAACAAGGACACAGTGTCAATAGATTGGCTTCCATGTTTATGCGCATATTTGTCAAAACAATAAGGCTTAATAGAAATTATTGCATATTATATTACATAAAATGATCAAACTTCACACAAAAGTTTGAATGTTGGATACAGTGTTTGCCTGTAACAAAGAAATATGATCAATCTGCCTAAATTCTGTAAACACAGAAAAAGACTTTTGTTCCTCAGCCATGAATAACATATTTCAGAACTTATCCCCCAAAGACCACCAACAAAGACCACCAGCTCACGTGAGTGTGTGGGTCACCACTACACTGTATATTTACACACTATATGTCCAGACATATATAGACACCTGACGTTATTAATTTATTAATAGAGAGTTTGCACTCTTAGTGCAAGACTTTGCACTAAATGCTGGAACACTACTGTGACACATACTTTCGCCAATAAATCACTTACAATGCCTGTGCAGGTGATCGGGAGAGTTGGGAGAATTCCCGGTTGGGCCAGTAGAGTTTTGGGCCACTTACTCCAAGCTAATGAATTAAATTGTGCATATAAGTGCAAACTATAAATATTACATCCAATCTGGGCCAGCACGTCCACATAGGCGAAGTAGTTAAACGGCGAGGTTGGCACACAAGCGACAAATTATTCTGTCACCTAGGAGGAATGTTATTAATTTATTTAATTACTGGAACATTATTGAATGGTGGGCAAATGAGGTGTCTGCTACTTTCAGAACACCCACTACTTCAGACTAGACTAAACCACAGGGTACTGGATGCATGTGTGTACCTTGCCTGTCCGCAGGGTGTGAATGGTACAGTGTTTGTTGGCTCTGTCTGATTGCTGCAGTCAGCGGAAGTTCGGCTTGCATCACCCACTCCTGACTGCCGTTCACCACCGGCTCCGACGGCATGGCCAGAGAATGACGCTTCGGAACGTCTTTAGTCAGAGTAGCCAGAGACTGCTTCGCCTGAGGGGCAAAAACACACACCCACACGCACACCCACACACACACACAGGACGTAGGGTCATACACAGGTATATATATATATATATATATATATATATATATATATATATATATATATATATATATATATATATATATGCAGTGCTGATGGTAACACAGGACAAAGTAACTGTAATTAAATTCCTAAGTAAGGTGCAGCAGGGCACAAACTAACACTGATATAGTGTAGACTATCTTTTCACATTCCCAAAGCAACAGCACATGTGAGTTACAACCAAATATGAGTTAGTTTGTGCCACTAGCACTTAATTCTTAATCACAGTACAGTTACTGATGTGTATTCACACAATACATTCAAACAATGCATTTAAACCATTTTCTTCAGTACAGATTATAAAGTGAGATTAGATTATTGACCTTTTTGTGCAATTTGTCCTCAGCTAAGTGTACGACTTTGTGGACTCCAATACAACAGCGCAGTGTCTGTGTGCTTAAAGGTGACAGACCTTTTAAATGGTGTTCACTGTTACTTGTTTTTTTTTAAATAAATGGAAAGCATTACTGTGTACTTTCCAGTTGGTATAGATGTGTTTGGGCTTTAGCGAGAACTGGAGAAGTAATAAGATTACATTTTCCAAAAATTAAAGGAGTTCCATCTAAACTGAACTGTAATCTTAACCTCAGTAACAAGTATGTGCCATTTCAGTGACATCGATATATCTAGAATGGCATAACACATAATAGCTATAATATCTTTGTTTATTTATAATGTCTTTATTCTTAGATAATACACATATTCTTTTTTTCTTTTAATAAAAAGCTTAACAGACAGGCCATAAAGTGAAACAGGAACTGGTCATTTACAGCCTATAACAATAACGGAACTTTAAATTCTAAAACATACAGGTAACTCATCCAGATCTTTCTTTGTTTTTTTTGTTTTTTCTTTGTTTATTACTATGATCTGTGCAGCTGCATTTCTGATTAAGTTATAGAGGATGGACTGTTTTCTTAGGAAGCTCTGTAAAAAGTACATTACCATCGCATCAGCTGCATGAACAAGTTTCTCCATGTCACTCTGAGATAGAAAAAGCATAACCTTGCAAGTTCAGCAAGATTTCTCAAATTATATAAAGCTACTTTAGTTACTGCCTTTACATGTGGAGTAAAACAGAGCTCAGAGGTTTTGTACTTTAGGTTTGGTATATGAAGCTCAAGCCCTAGTATTTCAACTATTTCAGAGTTAGTTCTAGAAAATTTTGCCCTGAAAGTCCTAATGGAAAGAAAATGTATATTTGTCATCAGATTAGCTATTAAAATGGATATCACGTTTCCTGATAAAACCTTGTGGAAGTCAATTCAAGTCAACAGTGCTGAGCCTCAACCTGACCAGCTGAAGCAACTCCAGATCATAATATTGCCTGCAGAGACTTGTACAGTGGGCACTGCGCATGACTGGTGCATCTTTTTGTCAAGTCAAGGTTTATTTATATGCACCTTTTACAACAGATGTTGTCACAAAGCACCTTTACAGAGCATCCAGGTTGGGTAAGCCAGAGAGGACAGTGGCAAAGTAAAAGAAAGAAACCTTAAGAGGAACCAGACTCAAAAAGGGGAACCCATCCTACTCTCACCCACACCGGATAGCAAAACAAGTACAAACAAAATAAGAATAACATTTACACGTATATGCATCACTGAATATAAAGAAAAGGAAGAACCATTGAAGTCCAGTCAGAGTAGCTGTGAGAACCAGCTCAGTGCTTTGTGAGGTGGGAGAAGAAAGGACTGATGAGTTTGTAAAAGTAGGGGAAGGAATGTCTGTGATTAAAGCCACAAGAAATGTACATTTCCAGTTGCCAGTGAAGTGTCCATTCATCAAATATGATTCAACCGATTTAACACTTGCCAGAGAGGCCTATCCAGTATTGAAGATGGTGGACTAGATTCTTGTGATCAACTAAAATGATTTAATCTGAAAGAGAAGGCTTTTTTAAAAGACAGTTTTAAAAGCATCTGAAAAAGCAACTGTATTAATGAACAACACTACAAATAAACAATAACAACAACATTAACCAAAGAAATTTAATTTGTTATGTCACACTGTTTTAGCCTCCTCATCAAGATGTAAGGAAGTGGATTTGGCTCAACAGGATCTAAGCAGCCCCCTCAGACAAAAACTTTTAATCTGTGTGTGTGTGTGTGCGTGTGTGGTGTGTGTAGCGCTGGCACTGCAGGTGGGGCAGCACACAGAGCACAGAGACATTAGGCAGATGAACAGAGTAATGATGCTTTTACTGCACAGCCAACAGCCCTCAGCCTCTCCACAGGGCGCTGTGTGTGTGTGTGTCTGAGAGTGTGTTTTAATGCCAAAGCAACAGCATGCCATGTGTCTATTGTGGAGTTATGAAGACTGGCAAAGAGACATCTAGAGGCCTGAGGCTCTCTCTCTCTCACTTTCTATCTATTGCCTATTCTTTCTGTCTCTCTATTTCTCTTGTTCTCACCCTTACTGTCTCTTTGGGACACTTGAATTGTGTGGCAACAAAATGTACTAGAAGTGGCACATTTTGAAAACTACTGTCAAAAAACAATCAGTGCAATGAATACAATTTGTATTCAATATCACATGTTGTGCAACCCTAAATCTAATTAACCAAGAGTAATTATGCTCTTTTTGTAATGAAACATGTTGTTGGTAGCTGTACTTTAAGTACTGTTGATAGGTATATCACAATTACAAAATTATCCTGATAAGAAAAAAAACAATTGTCATACTGTTGCCTAACTAATATGGCTGACAGTAGACTGAAATATCTGCTTATTTAGTAAAATATTCTCAAATCAAACAATTTGTCCACTAGTCAGTTATTATATTTACAAATATTCTAATATACCTATTAGTTAAAAAATATATTTTCTAGGTGACTAAAATATCCTAACATAGTAGGCTAAATATCCACAAGTCAAGTAAAATATCCTCTCATCAACCAATATTATCCAATACCCAGTAAATATTTCTCTTAATCTTTCCTCTAGCTGTACATCCTCTAGTGAATTAACACATTAAACTGCTGGCCAATAAAGTTGCTAGTTGAGTAATACATCTGTTAGCTGATTAATACAGCCAACTTATCCACTAACTTATCCACTAGTTGATTGATATAGCCACTAATTGGCTAATATAGCCACAAGTCAACACATATATCTGCTAGTGCCCAGTATGGGCAGCTGTAGCTTAGTCAAACCCAGAGTGTTTCTCTATATGCATTCTTGTGTTCCTGCCTGACATCATCTTCCACTGCCCAAGTAGCATTCCAATACTGAAGAACACATATACCAAAGTACCCGGGTGTGTTCTTACTCCACCCCGAAAATGAGGATGTATCTGTTTGTGACTTGTCAAGGACAGCAAGCGGAAAGACCCAAAATTCACTGCGGCTGAGTAACTGACCCACAGCTGTACATTTCAAAGTGCCCTTTTTCAAGTAATCAGTGCACTACAATTAACTTCAGAGAAAAAAATAAGATGAGAAGTCTTTGTTTTATATAAGTAAAGAAAACCACAAGCAGTTACAGTACTGTGCAAAAGTTTTAGGCACTTGGGGACATTATATTTAAAGAAGTTACTCTTCCAAAAAGAAAGTTTTTATTAGCTTAGCAAAACACTCAAATTAAATATTTTACTTTTTAATATAGTTACCATCTAATACTGCCTAATACTCAGTACTTAGCTAAATCAAGATTGCTGGTAAAGGAATTGAATAAATGCATGCAATGTCTAGGAGTACTGAACTTTGTTTCTCAAACTGTTCATATTTTTCTTTCAAAGTAAGATATTCATTCTACTTTGTGTTGCACTTATGCTTGTTTACATCTGTTCTAATGATATATTCTGTTCTCTCTGGTAAAAATACACTTATATCTAAAATAAAGGGTTTTACACAATGAGCTTATGTGCCTGAGACTTTTGCATGGTAGTGTATATCAGATTTTCATTGATTTTCCCTGCTAGATATTCAAAATGTATCAGCTACTAAACAGGCTAATGGGCTACTGAGCAACAACAAGTACACAGCACATGTACTTATATGTGTGCCACCTGCATGAGCATTCTAAGTCCTCTCACTCTTGAGAATTCTTCCCAAGAACACAAATCCATAGTTCACATTCTTGGTATTGAGTAGAACCCCCAGTGTTTTCCTTTCATTGCCGTAATGAAACACAGCAGCATCAGAGGCAGTAGTTAGCATGCAGGAGGAGGTTCTGGAAAACTGTTTTTTCTGCTAAGCACAAAGCCTTCATCTAGAAATACTTCATATGAGATTATGAAAGTAATACCACTCTTTCCACTGCCAGTTGCAAGTTGTGTGTGTGTGTCTCACCATGGTAAGCTCTGCCTCGAGCTCTTTAATCCTGTTCTCCTTCATATCGATCTGTGATCGCAGCAGGTTAGCATGCTCTGTGGCTTCTTTGGTCTGCCGCCGCAAATCCCACTTCTCCCTCTCCAGCAGGTCCTTCTCTTTAGCCAGAGCTTTCACCGCATCCTCGCTCTCCTGCATACATACAACATAACATCAGTGTTACTATTCTTCAGTACGACCTGTAGTGTCTACAGTGGTGGCATGGTAGCATGTTAGCATGTTGAAAAGCTGCAGTGTGTTATGAGAGCACCTCCTGGGAGACAAAACAAACAAATAGCAATCAACACTTCATTACCTGGAAGAGTAAATAATTAGCTAAATTGTTTCCATAAGTCTGACAGCTTCTCATTAGCATTAACTTCAACTTCAACTGTTAGCAAAGTGGGGAATGTATCCTTTCTGCCATCTGCTCAAGTACATAAACATCGGCCTGTCTTTCATTAATTTATTATAAATGTCACCCTTTCATTTAATACCCAGTAAAACACTTTGAACTGCTCTCTTGCATGAAAGATGATACAATAAAGGCTATTGTTACATTTATTACATATTATTGCATGTATTTGTAATTGTAAACATTTGACGATTAGACTGAATACATGTTGTTGTTGCATGAAACCTAACTGCTCAGAGTTTGTTCTGGTCAGGATAAAGTAAAGAGGTGAAAGTGGGATGAGAGTGGGCAGGTGGCTGACCTTTCTGTGCTGGACACAGTCAAGGAATGTGGGCGTAAAAGAGGGAAGAGAAAAGTTGCTCACTTTTCTGTGCTGGTCGTAGTTTCTGATGAAGTCTCGGAGCTGCTCCTCACGACTCTCCAGTGTGGTGTAAAGCTGCTGCATCTGGTTCACCAGGTCAGCCTTTTCGGCCTTTAACCTCTTACGGTCACCCTTCATAGCTACACACACAAATGCACACAAATATTAATGGCATATTCCAAACATGTTCAAAACTATGTTTAAAATAATCATTTTCTAAAATATTGTAATTGTGGTACAGCAGTACTAACAGTGTGTAGGAGAGACTCTAGATGTATCACAAATTTGCATTTCTCTGCTGTTTGTGTTGTTAAGTTAGGCTGTTGTGTTGGTAAATAGGCTGTTAACTGATTCTTTAAAAAAGAAAGAGAAAAAGAGCTAACTCCTAATTCCTTCCTGAAGCAGTACTGATCAGACACACTAGCTGCACTTGGATCACTTCAATATAATATATTTGAAATTATTATTATTATTCAATAAATGCTTTTCTTATTGTTGGATTATTTGAAGTTCCCATACTCAATCTTTGCTTGTTTAGCTTAAAAGGCCATGTGTAAAGCAGGGCAGTATGTTGTGCTCTCTGGTAAAGTGATGTGGATGATTGGTGTTAATTTATGATGCCAAAAGTGCTAATAATTTTAAATCTATTTTTTATATTTATATTTCTTATATATTAAAAATTAATCAACACTACATTCATTTTAGGTTTCAATTTTTGTAGCTTCATAGAGGACAAAGTTTCTGAACAGTTTCCAACCGGTGTTACAAATGAATGCTTGAGCATTCAAAATATCCAGACAAGCCCTTCTCTATACTTACTTGTCCTTACTGTGTAGACAAAGAAATGGAAGAGATTTACACAGAAAGAAGAGAAATTTGGCTAAAGATATTAGCCATTATAGGACAATGGAAAGTTAATCATAAGACATAGCTTGTATTTGTATAGTCTGTGCTCACATGAGCAAGATGAAGATGATTTTTTAAAATAATTTAAACATTTACTCCAACAATGAACCCCATAACACCCTGCATGTCCACACTTTAGTACCTCATAACTATAGAACTGTAATTAGTTACAATCAGTTGTTGAATAATTTATACTAGTTCATTATTCATTTTAAGATTATTAAATAAATAATAACTTGCAGTTCAAAGGTGAAAGAAAACTCCAAACAAACTGCAGATATGAGAATGGCTCCTCCAATGCTTTACGGTCCTGAAATTCCAGACTGCTGCATTAAAGAATGCCAAGCATTAACAGTAAAATTACACTGCAGTTTGATGAGCAGAGTGCACCACCCAACACAGCCTCCAGGGTGTGCTGTGTACCAATGCAAACTTTTCCAAATAGGAAAAAAATACATCTGTTATGTTGTTCCTTTATGTCCAAGAAAATAAATTGCATATGCATTAAAAGATTAGAGAAAAAAAAATTATGTCCCCAAGGTTAGAAAACTTGTGTAAAGTTGCTCAAATGAACTTAAAGTAGTTGTTACAGAGCCAGGATCTAATTTCAAGGAAACATGGAAGGAAATGAGAAACTATTGCAGATGTGAGACATTTGTTTTTCTATTTCATACCAGAATAAGACTAGTTTTTTTCAGTAGAATAGAAGTTGTAAAAGATGTGTTTTAATTACAGATGACTTTAAAAAAGTGCCAGTTATTCTGTCCACAGCCATGTTGCCCATTAAACATTTAGGACATGCCTCGTTTCAAAGCCACAACCGGTTCTTCCACTATTAGACAGGAACCAAACACACACACACACACACACACACACAGCCTGCCACCTGCTTCCCTTCCTCAAACACACACGACAGGCAAAAGCATTTTTATTGACTGACTGACATTATTACGTGTGATGATACATCCTGGAATGTGTGTTGAATGTGATGACACATCTAACTATGTGTGACTGTCTGTATGTATGGTCATATGATCATATGAAGTTTGTTGGAATTTCCTTTAGGGACAATAAAGTCAATTTAGTTAAGATTTAAAGAAACTTTGCCCTTCAGGTTTGTTTTCTCATTAACAGGGTATTATGTAGTATGTACTATGAATTTTCCAGTAGCTACTATGAAGCTGATGTTGACTTCCATTGCAGGCTTATATATGCATACATTATAATGATAAAAGTACTGGGACACACATTTTAATCATGAAATTCAAGTGTTTCATTCAGTCCTACAGCCACACCACAGGTGTATAATATCAAGCACTTAACCATGCAGTCTGTTTGTACAAACTTTTGTAAAACAAGGGGTCATTCTAAAGAGCTCCCCAAATAGGAGCGTTGTACTGTAATGAGATGCCACTGTCAGTCAGTTCAAAAACTTTTTTCCTTCTAGATATACCACAATCAACTCCGAGTGGTAATGTTGAAAAGTGGAAATGCTTAGGAACACCACAGCAACTCAGCCTTGAAGTAACAGACAGAGCGGGGTTGCCAAGTGCTGAGGTGCAAAGTGCCAACGCTAAGTTCCAAACCTCCTCTGGCATTAACATTAACATTAACACAAAAACTGTGAGCCAAGCAGCTTCATGGCATGGTTTTCATGGCATGGAGCAGCTGCATGCAACCCTTACATCACCAAATGCAATGCCAAGCATCGGATGGAATGGTGTAAGGCCCCCTCGCCGCTGGTCTCTGTAGCAGTGTAAGTGTGTTTTGTGGCATGATGAATCACACTTCGTTTTCTAGCAATCTGATGGACAAACTTTGGTTTGACGTTTAACGTTAACATTACATGCCTAAGTACTGAATGTCAGGACCAACACAAATCAGGTATTATGTGGGTGGTGGATCATTCTCAGCATTGCAGTGACACTGATGGTGATGTGTTAGTGTGTGTTGCGCTGGTAAGTGTGGATCAGGCACAAAAACAATCCCAAACCAAAATCAAAATAAATTAGTTAACTTGAAATTATTATTATTTTTCATACCCAGCGTAGGTATGTATGAATATCATATGGATAGTAATATAATTCTGATATTATTACGTATCCCCAGTGTTCAACTTGCCTGCTTATCTTGTTCAGGATTTTTGGGAAAATCCAGTTGATTTTAAATGTGCGCTAAACTTCATTACTAAACCTAATATATCAGTTATGTGGTTGTAGGAGTGAGCAATAGAGGTCTACAAGCGATGATGTGTTATCTGCAAGCATTATGCTGTCACAGATTCTGCCCAACTCTCTTTCCAGCACCTACTACATGCTAGTTAAGTTTGTAATGTTACAGGCAGTTGTGTCTGCCTCCAGCTGATGTGTTACTACAGCAGCTTTTACTTGGCGTAGAGCCACACTTGCTGTCATTCTGTAGTTAAAGGGAATTGGGGAGGGGATGATTCCTCCACACAAACCAAACCGGATTTGGAGTTCAGGTCCAACCACACTGTTTGAAACAGCTCCAACTCCCTCCGGTATGCCAAGACAAGATGTAGATGCTCCACACTTTTGTGTATCTAGGCCTCGTTATCTGTCTGCACAGGTAAACATGGGAATTGTTTGCGCGAGCTTCTTTGTAGCTTTTCCCTGAAGCCCACAATGACATCGAATCAGGAAGAGGACATACTAGAACTTGTACTACACAGCATTTACACAGCCTGAATAACTGGCATTAGTTTCTGCTAAGGATGCTAATACTCGCATGTAGATGCAGCACAGGACACAGACTTGCTTCAAGATTAGGACTCAAGATCAGTTCCTGCAGTTCTTCACCCATCTTCACATGCCCACAGCTCAGTATGCTTATGCAAACCTCTCCAACATGCTTCAGGAGCATTAGCAAGCAAGTAAAGAGATGTCAGATAAGATTAGCAGACAGCTATCTCGCACACAACCGAGCCTCTGCTGACAGACGGCTAATCCCTCTCAGCTAAAAGATCTCACCTGGGAGATCAACATCACACATTCTCAGACTCCCCTTTTTTCAAATCACGGTGGATATCAAGAGGCATCGGTCTCACTGTTGTACTCTGAGAAAAACTTCATGCCTCAGCAGGTAAAAGCACAACATAGCAGATTCAGGTTTGAGGAGAAAACACAGCAAGGTGCAGCCCTTTCGCAGCATCAAGCAGTCAACGAGGTGCTGGATGATTAACAGCTACTTATCCATACTACTCCCATGCCACCTCACTTTGTTTCCTCTTTTTTTCTGAGTATGTGGTCACCATCTGCTAATCCATGATACAGTAGCAGAGTCAACTGTTGACATTTGATGCTAATGCTTAAATCAAGTGAATCTAGAATTTGACCCAATATGTTTATAATTAGGCACTGCTAACCACGTCGTAACTGCTAAACTGCTAAACTTCTACATTTAGGACTTTCTAGGCCTTTAGAGAAGGTCTAATGATTATTTTCTGAGAAGTCAAATATCTGGTACCAATATCCTTGGATTTTAGTTTATATTTCTTCAGTCGTTTTGCATTTAAACTGCAAATATTGTAGTATAAAACGAACAAATCTTCAAATGCCCAACAGAAAATGGACTGATCACAATTGTTTGCCTATGGCATCTTATTAGATACAGTCAAGTAAGCTTTCCCATTGGTTGAGCCTTAAGGAGCTGGACTGTATGTGTAAAATTAACTACCAACATAAGGAGGAGGTGGCAGGTGAATCAATGTGTTTTGGATTACTAAAGGGTTTTGTGGGCAGGTTTTGGCCTCCTGATAGATACATCAATGCTTGAAAATACAGGTTTCACTCAGTTGTTATAAAAGGAAATCAGTGGCAGCTGAGCTCCTGGGTGAGCTATGGTAAAAAGCATGTTTGTTGGAAGCTATAAAGAATTCGGATGTTCTTACCTAATTAGTGTTAACAGGTTTTTAGAAATTCCCTAGTAGAAACTCATTATTATTATTTTGAAGGTGTTTTTTTTCCTCTTGTGTCTCCATCAAGTTATGATATTCCCTTCCCAAACTGTAGGCACAGCTCCAACAATCACAGCGTGCTACCCTGCTACAGCTGTACTCTCTAAAGAAGAACAGCCGACTAATATATTTCATTCAGAATCATCCATCACCCTAAGTGACAGACTGTCTGTGAAGCAGACTGTTGTAAAATGTTTAACCGGTAAGCTATTTGCAGAAATAGGTCATTTAGGTTATTGAGTGCTGAACGTATCTCAACCTGTTGAAGTGTTGAATAATAGGTGTACTTCATGCTCTTCAGGCTTTCTGGCGATAAGAGACAACACAGTGACCTTTATACACAATGACTGGAGTATAATGTGTGTGTGTGCTAATGATGCTGTGCTTTGGGGAAATAGCTTAGCACCTCTTGCGCTCCACACTCTGATGTCTCTACTAAACACAGCCAGATTGATTTGTGAATGAGACTGTTTTCTCTGCTAGTGCAACAAAAAAGGCTCACGATATGATACCGATATGGCGATATGATCAGTATAGATGTATTTTCAATATGTCATGATATATCTTAGTATCACAAACAAGTTACAATAGTTAATGGGTCTCCAGTGACTGTATCCCTGCCATAGTGACTGTGTAACAAACAACAAGCTATAGAAGAACCCTAACATCATTGTCCTTAAATCACATTGACTGAAATACGGCACTTGGTGTGAAGACACAGATACCTACCTAACAAACAAATAAACAAACAAACCAAATAATTAAATAACTAAATATTAAAGCAATGGTTCAAAGAATCATCAAAAATAGATTTATCAGAGGCAAATAGATTAAGATAAAAAAAATGAATGATTAAGGTCAGAATGTGGTGGGGCCACATGAGCCATGGCCCGACCCATTTTTTAATAAGTGGGACAAAAAAAATCTTCATTTATGCTATCACTGTATAAAACCCAGATCTATGGACATGTATTTTGGTATGAATATTATATTATATTATATTATATTATATTATATTATATTATATTATATTATATTATATTATATTATAGTCATTCTGCATAAAGACATAAACACACAGGCCTACCCTAACTATCTTTTTAAGTGCCGACTAAAGTAACTGATCCATATGAAACTAAAGAATGAATGAGCTACTAATGAACCATTGACCCTACTTAGGCATCAGGGTCTTGCAAGGCCCCTGGACACCAGCATCTTTGGATGTCCCCTAAAGTCTAACCATTTAAATAAATACATAAATAAATACATACATGATTATATGTGCAATATTCCAGTGTGTCTACACTATAACAGTTTATGCTTTTGTGTCATTTTTCTGTGTATAGAGACTTTTAATAAGGATTTCTCTTAAGCCACACCACATCATAATGCAGAAACAAAAATATTCCAACACATATAAAAAGAGTAAAATCTCTCAATTGAAAGACAGCAACAAAATAAATGATTATATGAAACCTCAGCAGCCTGATAACTCATAACATCCGTTTTAGTTTATTTAGTCATTTGAACATTTTCATTTGTTGTCTGCGTATGTCTATAGCTGCATTGGACAAGTATTTGAGGGCTCTCTGGTCTGAGGCCCTGGCAGTTGTTGAAACTTCTGAACTCATTCATCCTGCTTAATCCTGTGGAACTATTGGACTTTAAATCTCCAATTAACTGTCCCGAATTTGAGTAATCACTGATCCTACCAAGTCAGAAAAGCCTGATGGCTTTTCTATACGGTTCCAAAATATTTTTTACGCAGTTCATGAGTGTGTCAGACCTTGTAAGGCCTCTTTGGCTCGGTCCAGCTCCTGCTCCTTCTCTCCGAGCTGCACTCGGAGCTCTGCGGCCGACAGAGTGTTAGCCGAACAGCCCTGAGACTCTTCAAGGTCTTTACTCAACATCTCCTTCATCTGCCTCAGGAGGTGCACTTCCTCCTGCAGCTGAGCCACCTCCTCCCTCAGCAGCACTGCAGAGAAACACAGAGAAAGCTAAATTAAACATACATGCTACTACCTGAAAAACGAAATGCTGAAAACCAGACTGTTAACTTCTTAAAGGGTCCACATTTATTGTTAAGTTGTATGTTAGTTTCACAGCAGTTCCCAAATAATTCCAAGTAGTTGCTCTATAATAGAAACGCTGTTTTTAAGTTTAAATGATCAGCAAATGAGTTATTATCAGCAAATGGAAAAAGAAAAAAGAGGATTAAGAAAGAAGAGGAGAGAGAGACAGTGGCAGAGTGAAGGGGGGAGAAAGAATGAAAGGAAAAGGAAAAAGAGAGGGACATGATTAGTAAAAGCAGTAATTATGAACAGCGGTTGCTGAGCTGTAAGATTGCAGCCTTGCACAGCCAAAGTAGAGTGAAAATTACTGGGATAACAAACACATAGTGCTCAGCTGTTTTTTCTTAAATTCACACCCGCCACATCTTTCACATCTATTTCTCAGAAAGTGTCTTATTCGGACTAGCTACAGGCAAACAGACATATAGACAGACAGACAGACGGATGCACACCCACGGACCTAGCATGGGTACCAAAACCAGCGTTGAACCAAAACCAAATAAACCTATATATATATATATATATATATATATGTGTGTGTGTGTGTGTGTGTGTGTGTGTGTGTGTGTGTGTGTGTAAAACTAGTCACCTACTTTGTTGTAACTGACACTAATTCAATGCCAATGGACAGTGAAACATGATTGTAGGAGATGGGGCCAGTGATGGGGCCAACCCTTAACTACCAGGAGCCCAAAGGCCCAAGTCTTGAAGCTTCTCCCTCTGCATGTAAACAGTGCACCAAAAGGTTTTGACAGAAAACAACAGCACTTTCAACAGCAAAGTAAAACTAAAGACGAATGTAATTATTTGGGTGAAAAACTGTTTTCCGTTCTTAAGAATGCTAGATTTCAATTTCAGGGCACATACTTTAGTGTGTTTATTATATGTAAACCTAAAAACCTAAATAAGATTTTAATATTCACTTTGAAAACTCAGCAGATCCATTAAAAAAGGCTTTTTCATCTATCTTAGACTCTATAGGTCTCACTCAGAATGTAATAGGGCCTACACATTCCTGTAATCACACACTAGATCTAGTTTTGACTTTAGGTGTTGATATACATAATCTTACTGTTCTTCCACAGACTTCAGTAGTTTCAGATCACTACCTAATTTCATATGAATTGAGTCTTAGTAAAAATGTATGTACATCACCCCGTTATTGCATGAAACGTTCAATAATGCCAAATACATCTCAGAACTTTATTGAAACTCTTCCAGATTTATCAACCATAATTTTTCCATCATCAGACCCAACAGAGCTAGACAGAATAACTGACTGCGTAGAAAATACGCTCCGACTAACTTTAGACAACGTTGCACCTATAAAAATTAAAAAGATGCAACAAAAAAAGCTCGCTCCGTGGTACAACAATGAAGTACGCACCTTAAGACAGACAGTACGGAAATTAGAACGCAAATGGAGAGTGACCAAGCTAGAGGTATTTCACTCTGCTTGGAAGGACAGCCTTAGCAGTTACAGAAAGGCACTTATTAAAACACGCTCAGCATACCTGTCCACACTCATCGAACACAACAAAAACAATCCTAGAGTTTTATTTAGCACCATCGCAAAACTTACCAAAAATCAGGCAGGATCTGAACCTCAAATACCCGCCAACCACAGCAGCAATGATTTCATGGACTTTTTCAATAGCAAAATCGAGAATATTAGACAAAAAGTTCTACCAATACGAGTAACCTATCCTTCATCCGGTTTGGCTCAAACAGCACAAAATGTGATTTTAGAAGAAAGACTAGAAACATTTTCTCCACTACAGCAGACAGAACTAGAAAAACTTATCTCTTCCTCAACTTCTGCTACATGCACACTTGATATGATTCCAACAAGCCTATTGAAACAAGTATTACCAGCTATTATTAAACCTATCTTAACTATCATCAACTCTTCTCTTAGTCTGGGTCATGTACCTAAGTCTTTTAAACTAGCTGTGATAAAACCCTTGATAAAGAAGCCAAATCTTGACCCCAGAGAACTGTCTAGTTATAGACCTATTTCCAATTTACCTTTTATCTCTAAGATTTTAGAAAAGGCTGTAGCTCGACAACTCTGTTCTCATCTACATAAGAACAACATATATGAAAAATTCCAATCTGGTTTTAGGCCACATCACAGCACAGAGACAGCTTTAGTTAAGATAACAAATGATCTTCTTCTTGCCTCTGATCAGGGCCACGTATCTCTACTGGTGTTACTAGATCTAAGTGCAGCTTTTGACACTATAGATCACACTATTCTCTTGGACAGGTTAGAAAATATAGTTGGAATCACAGGAACAGCGTTATCCTGGTTCACATCTTACCTTAGTGATCGCTTTCAGTTTGTAAAGATAAATAATGTATCGTCTAACACTACAAAAGTGAAATATGGAGTTCCACAAGGTTCTGTTTTAGGTCCTCTGTTATTTACACTATATATGCTACCATTAGGCTCAGTTATAAATAGACATGGAATTAGTTTCCACTGTTATGCCGATGATACACAACTGTACATATCAGCCAAACCAGATGACAAATCCAGATTAAATAAGATAGAAGATTGTGTAAGAGATATTAGACTTTGGATGCTACAGAACTTCCTTCTTTTAAACCCAGATAAAACGGAAGTTCTCCTCCTCGGCCCAAAGGCTGCTCGGACTACATGTTCAGATTTAATGTTAAATCTTGCTGACTTCTCTGTAGTTCCTGGTTCAGTAGCCAAAAATCTTGGTGTAACAATTGACTCAGATCTGACATTTAATCAACACATCGGTAATATTACAAGAACAGCGTTTCTTCACCTACGAAACATTTCAAAGTTAAGAAATGCGTTATCTGTGTCTGATGCTGAAAAGTTGATACATGCCTTTATAACCTCAAGGCTAGATTACTGTAATGCATTATTGTCAGGATGCTCCAGCAGGAACCTGAATAAACTTCAGTTAGTTCAGAACGCTGCAGCTAGAGTACTAACTAAAACCAGGAAATTTGATCACATCAGTCCAGTTTTATCAGCGCTACACTGGCTTCCTGTTAAATTCCGTATCGACTATAAAATTCTATTACTGACGTATAAAACCCTGCACGGTCTCACACCGGAGTACCTGCAAGATTTAATTTCCTATTATGAACCGCCACGTTCACTCAGATCACAGGATGCTGGTTTTCTAATAGTTCCTAAAATTCAGAAGACTACAATGGGGGGAAGAGCTTTTTCCTACAAAGCCCCAAAATTGTGGAATAATCTCCCAGTTAATGTTCGGGACTCTGACACAGTCTCAATATTTAAGTCTAGACTAAAAACATATTTGTTTAGTGTAGCTTTTTGTAATTAAGTTTCTCTTTTAGATAAAGGCAGGAGATCTGGGGGTTCTTGGACACAGAGGTTTATGGTAAACTGAGATGTTGGTGCTGTTGTTCCACCACTTCACGCGATCACACAGGTTTGTTGATGGTGGAGTGGGGGGACCCCAGTGTCTCAGGGTACTCTCATGTCCATGTTACCTTCTGGTTCTCTCCTTTTAGTTTAGGCTGTTATAGTTAGATCTGCCGGAGTCACCAACCACACTCTAAAATTCTGAAAATTCATATTCTCTACAGTCTTACTCCTGAGCCCAACTAACTCTTTCTCTTTACTCTTCCTGAGGAAATGACTGTCCTCCTGTCTGTTGAAGGCTGTTGAAGGACTGATCATCGGGCCATCACCCCACCATCACCAGCCAGCTCACCTGTCCATTTACTGCTACACCCTCAGTTACATCACTGTGCCATCCAGATGCACCAGCACTGAGATAGGATGGGACTGTTTCAGCTCACGCCCACTTTACATAAAGACTGTCATAGACTGCCTCAGCCAGAGACTGCCTCAGTCATACACTGCCTCTATCTGTGCAGCTTCTAAAGCTTTGCTATCCAGATTTCAAACAGAGACTCCTTTCTTTGGTATTTAGTTCAAACTGTAAATACTGTTTGACCAGAGGAGGATGGGTCTCCCCTTGTGAGTCTGGTTCCTCCCAAGGTTTCTTCCTCCAGTTGAGGGAGTTTTTCCTTGCCACTGTTGCCTCTGGCTTGCTCACTGGGGGATATATGTTATAACTGTTTTCAAAACTCTGTAAAGCTGCTTTGAGACAACATCGTTGTAAAAAGCGCTATATAAATAAAATTGACTTGACTTGACTTGACATTCATTCCTTTCTTTTTCTGATTTTCAGTTTTCCTGATTTTCAGTGCTTTACTTAAAACTCTAGTTAAGAAGTTAAAAGTGCTTACCTTAGCAAACATAGCGGTAGATTAACTAAAGATTCTATAATCACTTCTCTTAACTGGTTTTGTAACTAACAATTATATTTTTTCTTTATAATAAACCTAAATCATTTTTTATAAAGCGGTTGGTTACATTTATATTTTTCAGTTGAACTACTTCTCTTGCTGATGAAAGGTGTAAGTAGATACAAGAAACTAAATTAACAAAGAAAAAAACGTTATATATACACTGGTCAAAAAAATAAAGGGAACACTTTAGCAACACAATATAACTCCAAGTAAATCAAACTTCTGTAAAATCAAACTGTCAACTTAGGAAGCAACACTCATTAAAAATCAATGCTGTTGTGCAAATGGAATAGACAACAGGTGGAAATTATTGCCAATTAACAAGACACGCTCAATAAAGGAGTGGTTCTGCAGGTGGGGACAACAGACCACTTCTCAGTACCTATGCTTTCTGGCTGATGTTTTGGTCACTTTTGAACGTTGGTGGTGCTTTCACACTCGTGGTAGCATAAGACGAACTCTACAACCCACACAAATGGTTGAGGTAGTGCAGCTCATTCAGGATGGCACATCAATGAGAACTGTGGCAAGAAGTTTTACTGTGTCTGTCAACATAGTGTCCAGAGGCTGGAGGCGCTACCTGGAGACAGGCCAGTACACCAGGAGACGGGGAGGAGGCCGTAGGGGGGCAACAACCCAGCAGCAGGACCGATACCTCCGTCTTTGTGCAAGGAGGAACAGGAGGAGCACTGCCAGAGCCCTGCAAAATGACCTCCAGCAGGCCACTAATCTGCATGTGTCTGCACAAACGGTTAGAAACCGACTCCATGAGGATGGTATGAGGGCCCGACATCCACAGATGGGGTTGTGCTCACAGCCCAACACCGTGCAGGACACTTGGCATTTGCCAGAGAACACCAGGATTGTCAAATTTGCCACTGGCGCCCTGTGCTCTTCACAGATGAAAGCAGGTTCACACTGAGCACGTGTGATAGACGTGAAGAGCTGTCTGCTGCCTGCTACATCCTTCAGCATGACCGATTTGCCAGTGGGTCAGTAATGTTGTAAGGTGGAATTTCTTTGGAGGGCCGCACAGCCCTCCATGTGCGCGCCAGAGGTAGCCTGACTGGTACCGAGATGAGATCCTCAGACCCCTTGTGAGGCCATATGCTGGTGCAACCCTGGGTTCCTCTTAATGCAGGACAATGCTTGACCTCATGTGGCTGGAGTGTGGCAGCAGTTCCTGCAAGATGAAGGCATTGAAGCTATGGACTGGCATGCCCGTTCCCCAGACCTGAATTCGATTGAGCACAATGAATTTGATCTGGGACATCATGTCTCGCTCCATCCACCACTAGCAACTTCACTAGCATGGGTGTGATTTTATTCTACACACATGGAACTTCACAGTATCCTAAAACAAATTTAAATGGCTTCTATTTTTGATTGTGTTACTATAGAGCCTTTAGATTTACTGGGCTAGAACTCCAGGTCTTTGTCAGATTCAGTGCATTTGTGAATTGTTGTCATATTATCATGAAACTACATCTGTTTGTGCATTGTAATTTGCAGTGAATGACTTTGGCTTTTGAATGACTTGGGCAACACAAGAGATTTCTTTTTATGATGAAACGAAACGATAGAAACCATGCTGCCCTTGTGTGTAGAGAACATATCTGTAGTTTGGGATTCACAATGAAACAAATATTATATTGGTATCTGCAGAACATTTTTATATGTTATAAATGCTGGTATATTGTTATAGAGCTCACAGCTCCCAAAATATCAGCCATGGTTTTGAATAAATGATGCATTAAAAAAAAACCCACATGTACATTGTTTTTAACTGAAGTAATTGACAGTTCGCCAACTGTTGCAGCCTGCATTCCAACCTTGCACACAGAGGCACTTGACCCCATACTACAATGTTTACCTCACACACACACACACACACACACACACACACACACACACACACACACACACACACACACACACACACATATATACACACACAGCCTCTATTAGTGCTGTTGTAAATATGGTGCTATGTGTTTCACAACTCACTTAAGTCTGAACTCCGGCTCTATTACTGTGGTTTCGTTTGCTGTTTATCACACACGCCTGAAGCCCCTGTGTGTGTGTGCTGTGTGTTTAGTGTGAGCGTGTGTGTGTTTGTGTGTTTTTAATGAGCTGAGAGAGTCTGTATTTTGCTCTGATTGAAGACCTGCTATATCTCAGTTTTTCACAGCGGGCCGTACCCACGAGTGTGCGGTGTGAAGGCACCAGGGCTGAGTGAGTGCAAATTCAATTAAAGCCAAAGAAACTTCCAACAGGCCTTTTAAAACCTCACATGCAAATGCTTTTCTTAATTAATTAGCTGATTTATTTATTATTTTAATCCATTCAGTCTAATACGGTGCAAAATATTTAATTTAAAGCCAGCTGTTGTAAAAAAAAAAAAAAAGCTACTACAGAGCAGAGAGAGGGAATAAATAGCAGACTGAGGTCTATAGATTAGAAACTACTGCAGAGAAAGCAATGGTTTTGAAAAGGAGCAGCACAAAACACTGAGAAAAAAAAATACACAACATTGATTGTAATCTTGTGTCTTCTACTGCAGTAGCTTAACGGTAACGGTAGAGCGGTCAGAAATCAATAAGACGAGATTCTGGTTATCATCAGTGTAATTCAGGGAGAATCTCTGCAGATAGCAGTGCTTGGTGAGAGCAGGATATTTGAAAAGCAGAAAAAAGGAATATTATTTGCCATGAATGATGGATTGGCAAAGCACAGTTTGCTAAAAAATTGTTTTGGTGGGTCTATTTGTTGTTCTTAATCTAGATGAAGCCGCCCAAAGATGATCTGCATCTTAAATTAACCATATCCTGCATTTGTCTTGTATTCTATTGTTTTCCATGAGGTCCATGGATGATGTTGTGTGTCATTTTTTCATTAACTCTTAGAATGAAACAGGTTGTTATCTATTTTGCTACTGTGCCCTTAGGACTAACATATGTAAATGGTCTCTGTTTTGATTGGCTGCCCTGATTTGGGCCTCATTCGTAAAACAGTATAGGCTGCAACAATTTTATAACTTCACTGCTGGAGGTTATTATTGTACTACTGTGATTGTGATGGTGAACATGCTACACTAAACCATTATTTGAAAACTGCTGGAAGGAATTTCATTTTTTGAGCCCTGTAAAAAGAAAATTCTTCTTAAAATAAATCACATTCACTTTTCCAGATTAAAGGGAAAATTAAATCACTCTAAGCAGCAGTGATAGTAAAAACTGAAAGCCTTCCCACTGAGAGGCTGAGAGAAAGAGAGAGACAGACAAAGTGGGAGAGAAAGGGAAGAGAAGCCTACGAGAAGCCAAAGCCAAAGGGAGAGTGAAAGAACGAAGGAGATGGAGAATGACAGACGGAGAGACAGTGATGCAGAAAGGAAAAACAGAAAGGGAGAGAAAGAGAAAGAAGAGAAAGTCAGAAGAAGAAGCAGATAGAGAGCGACAAAGAAGGAGAGGAAGAAATAGGTGGAAAGCAAAAACAGAGAGTGTGAGAGAGCATGCTTCTGTTTCTACTGCTGACAGCATAGGCGCCTGCGGAGCGGCTGATAAGCGAGTGGATGGACGGCCCATTGGTCACTGTCCTCCTCCTGCAGTCTGCTGCAGAAGCTTCCTCTCCAGCAAACGCCATCTCTCACACTGCTGTCCTCCAGACTAAAGCTGCTTACTCATTTGTTTACCCCCGGGACGACTTATTTGGGGCAGTGGGCCCGAATCTCTGCAGGCCAGAGCCCCGTGTGAGCACCGCAGACTTAAGAATCTGTTCCAATAAATCTGTGAGCTCGTTAGAACAAAAAAAACTAAACGCAAAGGACCTGAGATCTATCTGCATCAGCGTCTGCTGGCTCATTAAACCAACCAGGAGAAGTCCTATTAAAGGTTTTCCCTTTTCCTGAAATGTGTTGTTGGAAGTGAACTTTAGACATACAAGACACATCAATGTTGCAATAGGGTTAATGCCACCTGTACTATTAACAAAAGGCCTCATTCACTAGATGTTCATAAGAGGAAATGACTTCTTCAAGCCTTTTCATGAGGACTGTGACATTCACCAGTGTTCTCTTGTTTGGGATTTGTTCTTAGGGAAAAACTGAATCTACACAATTCTACAGTTTAAGAACACATACATTTAAGACACAACCGAGAAGGATACTGCTGAAAGAGGCCTCATTTGTTTTCTATTCTATGCCAACTGCTATCCTTTTCAAAAACTCATTATACAGCATTTTGGAATGAAACTCTTCACGTTCTGTCACTACCCCAAAACTAGCCAATGCGTTCAGGCATGTTTGGCGTCTGAAACTTTCTACTGTAGTCTGTAATGGCAGCTTATGTACCACCAATTAGCAGTGTGTAATTTGCATGCTTAAATCATGTCTCACTTCCTCAAACAGCCTTGAAACTAGACAAACAGACATCACATAGCTTCCTTGAGCCAAAGTATACACTTGTTTCAAACTGTGCCAAGTTGTTAAAGGCAGCTCTTTTGAAACTTGACAGCGGAACAAATCATCACTCTTAGAACAAAACCTCCAATGTCCAAAATGGCAACTTCATAGGAGGAAAAAAAAATTCTTAGCTTTGAATAGAAGTTAATGGAACAAGATGTTTTACAAGTAATTCTTAAATACTTTTATAGGAATGTTCATTATAAAATTTGAACCCAGTTTTCAAATTGTTTTAAAAAAGTAGATACATGGCTCATTGTTGCTTAACCATTTACCAAAAACAGAGGTTCACATACTTTTTGGCTCATTTAATGTTGTTTTCACTTTTTTTGTTCAATAAACTGATGAAATTGTGTAATTTGTTTAATGGGGTTCTCTTTTTCTGTTGTTATGTATATTTTGCTGTTATGTACATTCTGGATCACATTTATGTAGAAAAGTGCTCACAAACGTTCAAGCTGCACCATACATTATGTAGCAAACAAGGTAATGTCAAAGTCCAGGACCAGGGGGGCAGTGTTCTATAGTGCATGTGATAAGAAACATACTAATATTAGTATTATTAGCATGAATTACAATAAATAATAAATTAGCTATCATCAGGCACAATCACCATATCAGAGGCACATCCCCACATCTGAAGGACAATGAGTTTAATACTTCAGTTACAGCAAAAAGCGTCATCCTGTGCCCTACTGGGGGTAATTAAAGCCGTATAGACACCCCTAACAATTAACAGAAGCACTGCTACACCACCAAAATTGTCATCATCAGACTAACAGTATTTGAAGCTTTCAAAGTAAAGAGATATAAGAAAATCAAACTCCACACTCAGATCACAGGTGTCTCTGTCTATCCTTCCATTGTGAGAAAACGACTAGAGTCTAAAAGAACATGTAGCTGTCAACAAGCAGTTACTGGAAAAATAAAACTGATAAAAAACAAACTGCAAATCAAGTAATAAAGCTGCTGGAGCTCTCAGAAAAATAGACTGACCCCAGACCTTAACATCACTGAATGTGTTTGAGATTACTCAACCAACTACACTTCAAAGCTGTGAAAAATATCCACGTAGATTTCTTTAAAAAACTAAAAGCAAGTCTCTCTAAGCAAGTAAAAAGTGGACACACTAAAAAATGGAACATACATACATACACTGCTGTGCAAGTCTCAGGCACCTGGGCTCAATGTTGAAAAGCCTTTATCTTAACAATAAATGTATTTTCACCAGTAAGAATGTCGAGCATAATTAAAACAGATTTAAGTTCAAACAGAAAGTAGCATAAATATCTTATTTTGAAGGAAGTAGATAATATCTTGTGCGGCAGTTTGAAGAACAAAGAGCAAAGAAAGCTCCAGAAATTGCATGAATTTATTAAATTCCTTTACCAGCAATCTTGATTTAGCTTAATGAAGTAGTCAAAGCAGGTATTAGATGACAACTGTAAATAATGGTGGGTTTCCTCAAGGAAAAGCTTGGAAAGGGTCAAATAAACACACTCTCATATCTAAAAATCACTATTTACTCTATTTTTATTATATGAATATTAATAAAATAAACTGTGATTAAAAAAAATGACTTAACATTAAGATGGATTGTACCAGAAGCGATTCCAGCTCTAACAATATATACATAGAAACTAAATAAAAGCACACTCTTTACAGTATTGGATGTCTGACCGTTTTAATTGGCAGTCACTACTATGCAAACAAGTCCTCCAGCCAAACGTGTATATTCAGTATGACGCACTGAAACATTTCCCAAAGAATCGAAATCAAATCGAGTCCAAAAGAAGTTTATCCTGTGAGGTCCTGCTGTTGTTTGAAGCCTCATAGTGAGACAATCTCTACAGAAGGGCTTGAGAGGAAGCTCAAAAGAAATCAAGTGCTTGAGCGTGTGTCTTGCAAGAAGTGAAGCTGATTTACGCAAAAGCAATCACGCTCCATAATTCCCTCCAACGCGCTTTTCCATCGATCCGCGCCGAGCTCGTATCATCTCCAGAGCTGGAGTAATCGTGTACCTCTTTGCTTCCCGGCCTCACACTGCGGAGAAAATCAAAGCAAGACAAAGCCACAGAAATCTCCCGTACTGAAAGAAGAGAAACCTGTTTACAATGGCCGAGGAATAAAAGAAGCTTCTGTGGAACTGTGAGTCCCAGCACAGAGGAAAAGTGAAAAAAATACTTCAGACACACTTGAAATTCCAAAATGTTAGTAAGAGACAGCGCTCCAGAATGATCCACACATTCAGTCCAGATTAAACAGAATGGATAACCCACCCGAAGCCTAGATGCTCACTTGATGTTATTTTTGTTATTGATATATCATTCATACAGCACCAGTGTAGAAGGGTTGATGCTCCATGTTTTATAATGACATTAAATAACCTTTTAGAATGAAATCAAAACTATGAAATATGAAACATATGGAATGATGTAGCAGTCACATATGGAAAGCAATGCACTCGAGAAGCACTTGGTTAACCATCTCCAGGTGCCAGTATTTACTAAATACTAAATACTAAAATCACAATTAATCATACGGTGTTTCTCACTATGGTTTCTTAACATTATTCTAAACTCACTAAACTCAGATTCTTATAAAATAAGAGTAGGTTATAATTGCTTCATTCTAAATACACTTTCTAAGTCATATTGTTCACAGTGGTAGATATATGAACCTGATTTAAATGCCTTCAAGAGATATCATAGAACGTTATTACATTAAATGGTTAAAATAAGTCTGAGTCATTGTTTTACAAGTGCTGTGAGAGAAGACTTTATTCTAATACTGACTGCATATTAACCACATGTTCACTGGCTGCTCTGAATAGTAATTAAAATGACTATTTTGTTGTTGTAGACCGTAGGCATGGGCTGGGCACATAAAGATCCCAGGCTCAGCCCAGTTGAGGACATTATCCCTTATATATTAATAATTGTATTAATTAATTATTGCATCAACTTGTAAAATGTGCTGTTGCTACCTTTTTATTATATTCGATGTAGGGATTTGCACATGAACAAAACAGGCAGCAGTAGATCAGCGTCGATTGGCATGTCTTATGAACACAAACCCCAAAAAATGCTTGTAATAGAAAAATGTGAACAGATGTTTTCCCAACAATGCCATTATTGAAATCCTGTGCACAAATCCTCTGTCTCTCTCTCTCTTTCTCTCTCTCTCTCCACGGCAACCATCTCTTCTACACTTCTCCTCTCTAATCTTCTGCTAACACAGAGACATTCTATCTATATATCTTAAAATGCTGTCATTCAGTATAATATTATTATCCGAGCTCTGCAGGGTGGACCGATCCCTAGCACTCACATTTTCTTTCGCTCTCTCTGTTTATCTTTCTTTCTCTCTCTTTTTGAATTCAAAGAGTGGGTGAATGTGAGCCAATGTCACATTAACTTTCAAAACACTGTAGGTATTGCAACCCTTGGTTCCTATGACTTCAACTGTAGAGAAATAAGAAAAATATGCAGTTTTCTCAATAATGAACCATTCCGTATTCACAACCACTCTAAATGATGCTGTGTGCATCGCCAAAATTAATTAAGAAAACCTTTTTTTAATGCTCTAAAATCTTAATTTTAAGGAGAAGAAAATTTTAGATTTTAATATAAGTCAATGTCCAAATAATTTAGGGCAATTTCATTTACTCAACAAATTAATTTTCATTCATCATGAAACATTTTGTTCCAAAAGCAGCAATATATATGTGTTAACATTGTGAAGCCACTCTCTCATCTAATTTGCATACCCACAGGCTCCCACAGCCTCTGTAATTCTGTGTTTAATGGTATTATTTGCAAGATTAAGTGTTTGTTTTCCAGTAAGTACTGTGATGTTTGTTACTACATGCCAGTATGTGTCATCTGGCATGTTATCCTATATCTGTTTGTTCACCGTCAGTGAGAGTCTGGAAGGCTTTGTTAATCCATGCTGGCCTTAGGAAGCTCTTTCCTTTGCCACCAAGCATAAAGATTTGCATGCTGTTATGATTATGAAGGCATCAGAAAAAGAGCATTCCATTTTAACATGCTTGCTGGCCCCCTGCCTCTTTCTTCCTCATATCACAGTACTACACTAAAAACCTGAGTATTCTTTCAAACAGAAAAACATCCACTAATATCCATTAATAACTGGATATCAAAATAAATCAGAATTCCTAGTCACATACCTAATATCTGAGGCCAGCAATACATTTCAGACAACAATCAGTAGCCTTTAATCAACTTGATCGACTCCTGAAGACTCAAACTGAGCATCACTAAGTAGGACTACTGGGCCAAATTGCACTCTTGCATCCTCATGGGCACACAGGGATGTTTTTAGTTGCTGGTGTCAACATTTCCAACATTACATGCGTGAACAGTGACACCAGGCAAAATGATTTGCCTTTAATAGTTCACAATTTTTTACAAATATTTCACATCAAACAGAGCATACCATGACCAACCATTATCAAGTACAAGATGACAATCCCACATAACTGACGCATCAATCTTTTATGCAAGTTAAGTGGACTCATATTCAGATTATTGATGGGTGGCTGGGTAACAAATAAAGTCACACCCACAGTCACACATTCCAATGTGCAGAGCAAGAGAAAAATTACTTCATTCAACATGCCAGACATAATTCTGGTGTTTCTTTTAGTTTTAAAACAATCTTAGGCAGCTGTTGGGTCTCAGACAATGTATTCCGACCCCTTGTCAACCATGCAGGAGGTCGTGCACCCAGTAAGATTTACATTTAAGGCCAATTAGCCAATGAAAGGAAAAGTAAACACAAACATGGGTAAAGCTCAGGGCAAGTGACCATAGTAATGACTGCCATCGCCGCTCTTGTTAAATATTCATATTTAGCAGTACAAAAAAAAAGGATATAAATAGAAACTAAACAAGAATTTACATTGACATGCATTGGAGAAGGCCTGGGAGAGCAAAGGGATGGACTTAAGGGTGAACTGATTTTTTTTTTTTAAAGCTGAAGAAGTCACATTCTGTTTATAGCCACGTTTATTTGTGAAAGCTAACAACTGTGAAAAAAATAATTATTTGGGCTAATCACTATTATCAGTTCACATAACACATAAAAAATATACCTTCATTCAGATGACTGGTGTTAAAATGCCTCAGACTTTACTGCTGTAATTTGATGCCTAAAGAAATTAAGCAGTGTAATGAATTACACACTCCAGTGTGTATCTACTACACGCTGAGTGTTCGGCCACAAAAGCCTGAGGGCAGCAGTCACCTTAGACAAAGACGCTGAGTCATCAGGGCAGGACAAAAATGCTGAGTCAGCTTTCTGGTGCATTTGGTGATTCATAAGACTGAATATACGCTTTCAGTGATAAAATCTAGGAGATCTGAAGTAGACTGTTGTTGCTGTTTTTTTTAATAACTGGGCAGCGAACAGTACATTTTAAACCCATCGAATTCATAATGCAAACAATAAGGGGCAACATTTTTCCAGACAACGTGCAGTCCCTCCACCTCCCTCTTTACTCCTTACCAGTTTAGAAGAACTGTTGTGAGTTCTTCATCATATTTCATTCCTTTTCTCCCTGAGAGCGTTGCAGTGGAAAGCAGTTAACTGTTAACTATTCTTTTGTTTCTATTTATATCACTTCTTTTGCTTGATGCCAAACACAGATTCTTGGTTCAAGTGGGCAGCAGGGGTCATTATAATGGTAAATCACCAAGAACTTCCACCACCACTGCATTTACTTTATCTTGTTTTATGAATCAACAATAATAATGTCTGTAGAGGGTGGCTTATATATCTACTGTCTCAATAGCAGCTAATCTTTCAGTTCAGTTATACATTGCTCCTCTTTATAACATTAATATCATTAATATCATGATATCATAATATTTTTTAAACTAGTCCAGTACAGGCCTCCATCTCGTCCATTCTGTTTTTCTTGTCTTGCCCTCTATCTGGAGTACGGCTGTCACCGGAATCACATGACTCAAAACAACCCACTGGTTTACGTTTCAAACTAAGAGGAAAAATACACAACATTCTGACATGCTATGGTGTCGCCATGGTGTCATCGGGCACCATGGACACCACATTACTGCTCTTTGATGAAGTCATACTACAGGGCCTGCTTGTTAACCAACATGTTAGGAACAAGGTGCAAAATACAGGGGGTTCTGGGGGCCAATGAACTCTTAGTGCTTGTAGAACAGAATGATTGAGACATCAGGTACACCTCTAACAGCTCTTTCAACATAATTTTTTTATATGCTTAAAATACACAAAGCAGAGTGAGCAGACAATGTATACTAAAGAACTATAGATACATACAGAACAGAGAAAAAACAAAAGAACATTTGAATAATCGTACAAAGGCTACAAAATGCTGCAGATATTTACATACCCACTTCACATGGGTGTTGGGAAGAGTACAGTACACTGTGGCTAATTTGGTTAAACAATGGAAAAATAAAACCACCGTGTTACTGTGATTATTTTTAATTACTCTGTGTAACTGTCAAATTTGAAATATAGCAGTGTTTCTCCACTAACTAAATTTTCTTTAAATAAACTGAAGTAGCGTTTCCAAGCTCACTAATCAAAAACAGAATTTGCATTCCCAATTTAACTGATTAGCTCTTTCAGCTCTAAATGTACTGACTCAAAGAGAATTGGTGTCACTATAGCACAAACATGCTGTAGATAAAATCACTACATTATACAAGAAGCTGCTGCAAGCAATGTTGACTTAACTCAAGAGCATTCACGGCCACTATTTCCCAGCACTGAAACGTACAGTGCTTCATTCGTGCATAGATGCCTATAAATCTCAGGTCAGTAAGATTGCAAAGCCAGTGTTTAAATTAGTATAATTTTCTACCTGACTTGCAAACAGAAAGCCATGACTAAAAGCTCTGCCTCAGAGAGTGCCTCATAGACTCAGATTGACCTTCATGTCCTGACAGTATCTGGATGGTGCTCTGCGATATAAGATAAAAGCCAGCATACCAGCATATGAGGATAAGCCATGCTGAAATGATAAACAAACTCCCGCAGCAAGTCACAACTGATCTGACAAAGTTCACAGTCATAGATCATCACATACGAAAATGTAAAAACTAAAAATCCCCTAAGACCCAAAGTGACTTTCCCTATTAACTGTCTGCACTGTCCAAAATACACAGTCTGGTTTGATTATTTAAACAGAAATTTTGGCCTTTGGACCAAAACTGCATGTAACAGATTATATCAGTTATACATGGTTTTGAGCATTTGTACATGGATTTCTTCTCACAGATATTCTCTTCTTTAGATATCTGTATATCTATAATGTGGGTTCAACTGAAACTCAGGACTGTTTAAAGCAGAACACTGCCCAAAATTAAACTCTGTTTAGCATTAGTCTCCCGTCTTCATGTTTACCAGATTTCCATTTGCTAAGCATGTTTACTGCTCACTTTCTTCAGGCTTTCTTCAGTTGAAAAGAGTCACTGATTAAGGAAAAACTTAATAACCACAACCGCGTCCATGCATCACAAAGAGTGCAACTAATAAGCAGACACACCTGCGGGAAAGGGAAGAATGCTCTACAGCAGAAGCTGCCAGTAGTCCTTAAAATTGTACAACTGCAACATACAAAATTGGGATGAGGACCATGGCTGAAACCCCTCTAACACCCTTAAAGTTTCTATCCTTACTTTCTGTTTCCTGTGTTTTCATAATCTTTACCAACACCCCATCTCCTCCCTGTTCTTCAGTTTAATATCAGTCCTATTACAGTCATGAAGGTGTGGTGGGTTTGGCCTCCCAACTACAGGTACTCCAGCCCAAGTTCTCAAAGTTCTCCCAGCTTCCTCACCATAAATATATATATATATATATATATATATATATATATATATATATATATATATATATATATATATATATATAAGCTGTAATTAGTCATGTGACAGCTCCACCATGTAAAGCTAGCCCTGCATTAAAATAAGAGATTTCAGACAGTGCTGTTATGGCCAGCCCTCAAAGTAATCTTCAAAATATATTCTAGAAGAATGTGTTCTCATAGACGGGCACGGCTGCTTACTGTTATTTTCCCACAATCCACTGCCAGACTGGCTGTGCTGGCAGCATATTTCTGTCTTCAGAGGTCCTCACAGTCGCACTGGACTGTAAGAGCAAAGTTCATAGTACTTTTTCATTATTTGGCTGCTGAGAACATTAAAGGGGACCCATTATGCTTTTCCAGTTTTCTCCTGTGCTTTTGTGTGTTACGTGTTATTGTACATGTCACAAAGCATAAAGTACACGCCAGAGGGAGAAACTCTCTCCCACAGAAAGCACTTTTCTCAACCGCCTGAAATGTCACGTTCAAATTCCAGCTCTTTTCCTTCACTAGGCACAAATTGGGGGAGGGGCTTAAAGACACAGGAGCTCTAAGACAGCATTTCCAACAAAGAGTAAATGCAGTAAATGAGAAAAAAGGATGTGTTTTTGGAAATAATGTGGAAGCATGTACATGTATTCTAGTAGCCTCCAAAAATAAAATTATAATAGATATAATATACTGTATATAGAGCATATAGTCCAAAAATAAATTACCATGGGCCACAATTTGAACATATTTCCCCAAAAGAATGAGAAATAAAAAAACTGCTGGTGGGTATTTAACACATTTTTGTACTGATTTTTGTAAACATGTAACATGTAAATGTGAAATATGAATTGTTCATTGAATTGTGTTTGTAAATTGAGCTATAAATCTGTATCATTTGTTCTTTCAGAAATGGCACTAGAATTTGATGGTAGTACAGTACCTGATCACTATGATGCCCAGAAAAAAATGTGTATGTAAAAGTAACCAGAGCTGCATTTTAACTTGTTGCTCTAGTGTTGGAAATTTAGTTAAATGTTCATAAGACCAGCTTTGGTAAAATATTATCACAGCCTGTCTCATCCTAACACACACGTGTTGTTCGAATCAAATGGCTGTAGTTTCAAAATTCTATTATATATTCACATATTTTAAAATTTCTTCACAGAATTCAGCAACAGCCTGCTGGCTTCTGTAAGGCTTCTGTTTCCTAGATACACTGCTTGTGGTTCTCCACACACACAGCAGACAGGAACAAGGTTAAATAACACAACACAACAACTGAACAAGGATCAATCCTTTAACTTGGACGATGAACTGTGGGAGCAGAACTCGCTTCACACTTCGGTCAACTTTTGTGGTATTGGACTGGCATGAGTTGTAATGGACAAGAGAGAGCAGCCAGTGAGCAGCTCATTGAAAATGGCAGTGTGCTGAAAGTTGAAGCGGTGAGTGTTCGGTAAGCTGATGGCTGCTTTGGGTTGCTTTTATATCTTTAATTCACTGTCAGTGAACAGGATGCTCTGAAGAGTTCAAACGGAACAGGGAAACAAAAGGCCGCTTTGTGTTGGCGCGCAGGTGAGTGTATAAACCACTAAAGGGAAAATAACATTATCATTACACTGCATTATTCCAATCCCCTCCATTCAGACCCCCTTTACAATGCTTTCTTTTTGATAAAGTACAAAAAGAATGTCTCATCAAAAAGTCTCTCTCTCAGCTCCACTTCTCACCAATACTGCACACACATCCGACACGCACTTCTCTTACAGATTTGTACAGAGTGTACACCTGACACACACACACACTCTCAATTTCACTTGCTTTCTCTCTATTACTCTCACTCTCTGTCATTTTCTGCCTCATTCTCTTTCACTCTTTCTCTCTCTGATTCTCTTTTACTGTCTCTCTAACTCACTCTTTCATTTTTTTCTCAAATCCACTTTCATTTTCTCTCTCTCTCATTACTTTCACTCTTTTTCTATTGCTCCTTCCCTCATTTTTTCCTTCTTTATTCCCCTCACTCTCTTTCGCCCTTTCTCTCTTTCTTTCATTATGTCTCTCACTCTTATTCTCTCTGTTATGTTCACACACTTTTCATCCATTCTTTCTCTGTAATTCTCTTTTATTCTATTACTGTTCAATTCATATTTATTTAATTGCAAAAAAACCCCTAAAATGACATACAAAACAAAGAATTGTTGTTGTTTTGCCCGTTTTGAATTTGATGCCAGAAAGAAGTTTTAATAAAGAACGTGTAACTACAGGAATTGGTATACAGAGTGTTTTTAAAGGATGATGTGATGTAACATCACATACGACATACCACATACCACATACGCTGGTATACATGATCCTGATCCTATTTTAAATTATTGATGGCATCACTTTTAAAATAGGCATACAAAATTCCTTTCACTTCAATATTTGAAAATCTTTTTTGCACAGTGCCACTATATATACTATGTAATATATCACTACCTCTCTCTCTCTCTCTCTCTCTCTCTCTCTCATTACAAACTGCTTTCACACTTTTTTGCAGAACAGTTCTCACCCGTAACCACAAATTTAATAATATTCTCTCTCTTAGAAGATAAAGGCAGAAAATACATACATTTAGAAATTGCACAGTTACCGAGCTCTGACTGCGACAGGAAAAACATTCCACAGTTTTCCGCTACACTACTGTTTCAGTGAGAAGATGCGGTAATAATAAGGTATTATTTACCATATATATCAAAATATTTAATAAATATAGTGCAAATAAGTGTAGAATAATATGTAATGTGTGTAATATATGCATGAAAGCCACAAAGTCATGTTTGGAGAAACGAAGACACCTCAGGAGAAATGAAGTTCTTCTCTTATGATTTTGGAAAGTCAGAGTGTGCAGAGTGTGTAACTTCAATATTGTTGGCTCTAGACGGCAGTTAGTGGTTGTTCACTGGCTAAAATAAAACTAAAGTCAGGATTTTAGACTGAAAAGAGCAGGAATTTGGGGATATGCCCCTGTGGACCTGTGAGGGTCTAAAATCTTTCAGCTCTTTTTCTGACTTGCCTTAGCTAGCTAGCTAGCTTAGTCAGCCCCTGTCTGACCAACAAGCTTGACATCCTAAAGCACTTCAGCATGTTGAAAAGACGAGAGCCTTGGATGGTACGGTAGAGGGCTGGACCTGGATGTCTTAACAAGTAGATTGGAAAAATAGATTTTAAACTAAGACTTTTGAAGGAAGTGATTGGGAGCAGGTTCATAGGTTCTCCCATTGTTGGATACTTTTAGGATCAATGCAAGCAGGAAAATCACACAAATGTCTAGTTGTGTGGTTGTGAAAAGCTGCTGTTTATTTTATGGAATGAAGCAAAAGGATATGTTACTCATTGTTGTACTGAACCTTGAGAGCTGGATTTAAACATAGGAAGCATGCTCTCTTACATTTGGTTTAAAATCACCATGACTGATTAAAGAAAAGCCCCTAATTGGTAAATAAGTACGTGAAGGTATGCTCTGCTAAATGTTCAGTAAGCTGTCATCTGTTGGTGCATTGCTGTTGTTGAAATAATAGCAAGACATATGTTTTTATGGATAAAGCGTCCTAAAAACTGTCATTTCGGCTCAGCTAGGTACAGTTAGCTTTTTCAGGACTTAAAATGCTGCCTACTCACTCAGCTGTCAGACACAGCTCCGGTTTAAGAGTTTGGCCACAACAATAAACAACACCACTCTTTTCTGCTCATCTCACTGATAGGCAAGTTGTTTCCTTCATCAGTAGTTTCTGCTTTTGTATCATGGCTCTGTTTTATTTTTTCCCTATATTAAGTTGCATCCACTGGTCAAAGCAATGGCATTTACCTCTAATGCTACAAAGTGCCACCCAACATGCATTGTGCATTTCAAATAATGGCAACACTTAAATAAGGCTGTGGATTATTATAGTAAATAAAAAAAATAACTGTGTGATTTTATCAATATATTTCCTTTAGTTTTTGATATTTTTAACACACCAAGGTCCACAAGTCTTATTCATTCATTTTTGTAGGTTTTCGTCCAACTTTGATTACCTCTTTGCAACATACTATTCTATACATGTTTCATATAGGCATATAGCTTTCAGCAGGTGACCAAATAGAAACTTGAAACTTAACCCAAGCACAGATACTGTACATGCCTATGGTCTGTGCGAACCTCACTAACTGCATTGGTAACACAGGAATGATTTAGTAGCAGCATTGGTTTAGAAATGGAATGGAATGGTTCCCGCTACTGATTTGACTACGTTTTCACTTTACTTTTTTATTTTACTTGATTTAACTTTGCTGATGTGGAAAAAACAAAAACATGCACTGATATCTACAACCACAATTTCAAAAATCACAACTGAAGCATCTGCATTCATGAAACAAGCCCTAGGCTTATTCAGCAACTTCCAACACAAGGCAAGGGGTTATGATTATGGGATATGAGTTATTATTAAGTTACAGGAGTGAGGAAAGGCAGGTCTGTGAAGGTTTAAAGTAGTGTCAGTGTGAGCAAACACGAATAAAGGCACTGATGCATCAGTTCCCACATAACAAAGGTAAACCGTGAGCAGCTCATACTAGTACATAGGTGTAGATTCTGGACTGTACAGAGTGCTGTAGTGTATGTGTGTGTTTGTGTGTTGCCTGGCTGCCCAGCATGTCGTCTCCCTCTGATGATTATGGATATAATGCACATGAAAGCAGGACAGCTCTCGTACTTGCCGCGGGAGACAGCAAAGGTTGGCACTGTGGCGATAAGGGTCACTTTCCATCTGACAGATCGTGGGGCTAATGGCCCTTACGCTGCACTGAATTACAGTAGAGCAAATCAGCACAATCCTTCAGAGCCCTGGAGGGAGGTAATCTCCCCCCGCTGCAGCATCAATAAACCACACTGGATCTGAACACAGTGAACTCTGGGGAATTAATCGGAGGGACAAGAACAACAGAGATAGGAGTAGTTGGCCCTTTGCTAAATACTGAGACCCGCCCAATATAAGGTTGCATTGCAGATTTCTTTGTAAAAACGATTCCCATAAATCGCTCAAAATATAGTGAATTATTTTAGATTCTTATAAACAGACATCTGTAGAGGAGGAGAAAGCGTTCACTATAGTGGGGCTGCTCAACTGACAGACGCCACTAAGATAACAAATACTTGGAGCCCACTTGAAAAAAACTGTATGATTACAACAAAATGTTCTTCATTTTTAAAAAATAGTCAAGAAACTAAAAATAAATCTGAATAATATGACTGAATTTAAATAGGTTCAATAGATTATGCAATTTAAGGGACTAAATAATTATTAAAGATAAAAATTTAAAGATAAGTCTATAAACAATGGTGCTGTCGCAACTTTAGAAATAGAATCTACTTAGTTCAAACTATCTATGAGACTATTTAAAAACAATTTTGTATTCAGATATGACACGTTCGCAAGGATTATGCCAAAATTAACTTAAACTTATTATAATTTAACACATTATAAAACAGTAATATATATGCAGATTCACATTTATAGGGCACTTTTTATTAAGAGGTTAAACATATATGTACTTGTGGCACATGATGTCTTTGTGTTTTCAATACATTACAGTAAAAATATTCAACAGGTAAAAGCAATCCAAACCCTTCTTTGCTTAAATGAATCAGGAATATACATTTGAGTGCTTCAGTAACTGAGCTGAGGAATATGTGTTACCCTTGTAGGATGGAGGTACCCCTCCAATGATGAATGATCACAGAATGATCTTTGCATGAGGGAGAACCACAATGCTCCAGGTTTTTTAAAGCTGCTCAACGCTGTAGGCATAATCACACCACACTGTTCCTACTTCACACTCTCCAGTACTCTCCAACAGTAGTAATATTAAAAAAGTGGACAGTCACTGTATTTTCAAAATTCTACAATATCCTGCAGAAGTCATCTCGCACAAAGAATAAAAAGTCACTAGTGAGTTTGGAATGAGCACATAAGCCATTCCTGAAAGGCATGAATAGAAGTATTTTCAGAAAAGACTCCTAAGCATGAATCTCTCACCAAAGCTCGAACAGTTGGCATCCTATATTTGCAGTCACAAATTGTATAAGTAACAGTTCTAAAACCATACTTTATATTTCATCTTATAAACACAGATCTATATAACAACCAGCACTGCAGATAAGATACTAAGCAGTTCCTCCGGTAATACTCATAATTAGACTTTCAGTTATGAAACTTATTCAAGGGTATATTATAAAACTTTTCCAGACTGAGTAAAAAAAGTTTTAATTAATTAATTAATTAAGTTTTAATTTAATTAACAGACTTTAATGCCTGTTACAAGCTTAAAACTGCCAAGTATTAGTGTATTCACATGCTACATTTTCCTTGTATTTTATATTTTTCTTTAAAGCCCACATAAACAATCTGTCAGAATTTATATGCCCATTTTCCAGCCCTTCCTTATCCCTTAGAATTAAACAGACTGCTGTTGTTACTGTGTTTTTCATATAAACTGATTGGTAACTTCACTAAAACCATCTCCTGGTCTCCACACCCACTGCATTTTATTCAGATTCACTTACAGGTGCACTTTGTTGTCCTACAATTACAGACTGTAGTCCATCTGTATACTTTGTTAGCCCCTTTTACCCTGCTCTTCAATGGCAAGGACACCCACAGGACCACCACAGAGCATGTATTATTAGGGTGGTAGATCATTCTCAGCACTGCAGTGACACTGATATGGTGGTGGTGTGTGTTGTACTAGTATGAGCGGATCAAACACAGCAGACTGTTTAAGTAGCTCAGTGTCACTCCTGAACTGAAAATAATCCACCAATCAAAACTATCCAACCAACAGCGTCCTGTGGGCAGCATCCTGTGAGCACTGATGAAGGACTAGAAGATGACCAACACTAACTGGGCAGCCACAGATCTCGGAGCTATCGTCTCTGACTCTACATCTACTAGGTTGACCAACAAAGTAGGTGTGTCTAATAGAGTGCATAGTGAATGTTATAAACCCCAGCAGCACTGCTGTGTCTCAGCCACTTGTACTACACACAAGAATGGCCCACCACACAAATAATAACTATTCTGTGGGGGTCCTATGGGGGTCCTAGTTATAGAAGAACATAGTGAAATGACTGAAATAACTACAGCCTGTAACTGTAGAAATACAAAATGCCCTTATATGGTGAGTGGAGCTGAATAAATGGGAAACCTTTGCAGATAGAAGGACGTGAGCTCACTGAAGTCACTGCCCTGTATTGTTCCTCATTTACTAATATCGGAAACACTACTTAGAACTTCCAACATGAATCGATAGGGTTAAACTGCTGTAGGCTGAATAGGTGGACATATCTAAATGAGCTGATTATAGATAATAGAGTTTTAATATAGGACTGGGTAAGTGATCCGTTTTTAAACTTTTAATAATAACTCCTTTATTCCAAAAAAGTGAGGGAAAACATTTTTATATGATACAAATTCTATAAGCAACATGGGCCATTTTAAGTAGAAAACCAAGTGTGGATAAGGGAATGTTAGATCTACTCCTTTAACTCCTTTAACCATTTGAAAACACTAGATAAGTGACTCAAACGAGGACTAACATCAGAAAATACACTGAGCTCACACTCCCTCTCTCCTTTCTGCTTGTTGTTGGTGTGGAAAGTGAATTTGCAAAACTCCGGAGACCGTTTCATTAATCTGGATTAATCTGGGTGAAATATGAGTACACCTCCAGCAGCCTGACCCAAATATGGCGTCCCACTTCAGAGCGGAACATTCAGCCTCGGCGCTCGCCATTAAAAACACCCCCATGCACGCACATAGCTCACATCCAGAATAAGAGCAGAGCAGCAGTCAATGAGCGCTCCCGGTCTGAGCGGCTGTACAGACAGCATTAGAGTGAGGGAGTGTGTGGGAGGCTGGGGGCTGATACACTGACACACAGCGGTTTATTCCAGCGCGCACACGAAGCCATGAAAACGCATTACACTGTCCCACACAATGGTAGGGGATTGGGGGCACCACACACTCTACTGTGGGCACACAGGCCTCCGTGGGCTGGCGAAAAAATGTAGCCTTTTTTTAAACAGCGGAGGACGTGGCTAAAGAAGCAGAGAACAAACGAAACATACATGTGCAGAGAACTTACACACAGTGGGATTTATTACCGACTCAGCATGCTCGTAAGTGTCTGATGCTCACTGCTAGTGATGGGCAGTCGATTCCAAAAGAATCGATTCTTTGACTCCAGTATGTCTGAGAGCCGGGGTCGACTCTTGGCCAATGACTCGAAAAGTCAAAATGCTTAGAGTCAACTTTGCAGACTCAGTAATTCGCTCTAGATACATAGGAGTTTGAAGCAGGAGTCTGAGTTTAAGTACTGAGCGTTTAATGACCAGCTTTAACCTACGCCAGCGCTGCTCACAGAAACGCTCTCTATGCATCCTGCATCACAAATCTTTATTCTCTTCATGATTTGGCAATATAAAAATATTAGCAACAAAGAAACCTTAAAAAAAAGCTGGGAAGCAGATGGAGCTGTGATTTGCCGTTTTCTGCTTCCTTTTTAAATCTATGTTCCTCCTTAAATAGCACTCCAGTTACATTCCGGCACTGGCACAACATTAAGGTACCTGTTGCATCATTTAAAATCGACTGTAAAATTTAAAAAAGAAGCTGGCAAATGCGAAGCTACTTTCTCAGATTTTCTCCGTGCATCACTCAGTTTCCCCTCCACCCCTCATTATGCCAGACAACAGAATTGTCATCATATCATTACTCAAAAGTGAAAAGAATACATTTAGTCAGTGTTGTATGTCTTTATCAGCTCAGCTGATATATTCCCCACACACAACACATCAGCCATGAGAACCAACTGTTCACTTACCATCTAATATATCATCACTGTCCATTAAAAACATGTATCCCCATTTCTCTACATTAATTAAACCAAACAGTTATATCCTGTGGAAATTTCATGGTGAAATGCTCCAAAATAGCCTGGAAAATTGTTTGGTTTCGTTGACATTAAAAGTGATGAAGGTTCTGTAAAGTTGCCAATTTGGAGATGCATGGTTTTCTTTGGACAGCGACGATATCCCAGATCATGACAGGCACCGCTATGACAAGATCATCATTGTTATTAACCACATCTATATTAGGTTCGATTGTTTTGCTCATCAGTGTATATATATATATATATATATATATATATATATATATATATATATATATATATATATATATATATATATATATATATATATATATATATATATATAAGAACATACTCTTATTTACAGTAACAGCCTGGCTAAGATTACTTAAACAATCAACACATGTAATTTGACCAGGATTGTTCAAACTTTAGCATACTTTTGTTTACGGGTGGATACCATTAGATTAACTGCAGTGCTGTTTCGCTACACAAAGGTCAGTCTAGCAGACTGGGCACTAAGCCAGTGCAGGGACAACACACACAAACACACATACAGATGCACAAACAACTGTTAAGTTAACCCTATGGTGTTATAACTAAGTTAAACTCTAGTGCTGTCACTATAGTAAAAACTAGCAGCAAAAGCCCCCATCAAAATATATTTGTCATTTGTTGTGCATATGGCAAATAAAAAGACTAACTTTACAGGTGCTAGAACAGTTAGTTTTCAAAATGGATTAATTGGCAGCATCTATTATATGTTTCATAAGCCATACATTTTCTGCCATAGTGCCCAACATCACTTGTTTCACAGACAGAGAGGAGAGAGGAGCTTATGAAGGCCTACTGGCTCAATTTGTCAATTAATAAAATGAAAGTCAAAAAGCTAATCACCTATAATTGTTAGTTGCAGCACTAGTTACTCGTCAACAATGCTGATTATGTGAAAACCTGCTCTATAATGCTTTATAACATTTATAAACAGACTGCAATACACTACAGTCATCAAATTTGTTATTAGAGGTGAGCAATATGATGATATTTTATCACTATCATGATGAACAATAAGCATTTTCTCTGTGTCAAAACACCTTGAAATGTACTGTTAAAATTTGAATTTTGAAAACAACATTAGTTATTGAAATAAAATATGTTTACTGATATTGTCCGACCAACACAAAACAATAAATTAGGCAAACAGATAGAGAACCTTAAGAAAGCATACTGGTACGATTTGTTGATTCAATAAATCATAGTCAATAAGCTAAGGTTTATAACAGTAGTAACACTAGCATCTCTCTCTCTCTCTGTCCGTCTCTCTCTGTCTCTATTCCTCTCTGCCTCTCACAGCTACATACTCTCCATCCAAGAAATCACAAGTGGCTGCTCTGAATTTCCTCCATGCCAGGATTTTACAGACGTGAGTGACACTACAAACAAAACTGATACAAAAAAACCCAAAACACTGTGGTACCGCAGCGCAGACTGCCAGTGCTACAATCCTCTTGGACTGTCATCCCAAACTGAGCCATATTTTTGGGTGGCCTCACACACACACACACACACACACACACACACAGGACAAGTGTATAGCTGTGAAATCCCTGCAGATTCAGCAACTATGATGTAATGCAGTGCATTGTAGATAACTATATATATATATATATATATATATATATATATATATATATATATATATATATATATATATATATATATATATATATATATATTGTATACACGCTTCACTTACACACACAGTGTGTTTGGCTTATACCTATTACATATATTATTATTACACATCATTATTTCAAATTAGCAAAATAAAATCATTAAAAAAAACATACCCACCAATTTCCGCTCCCACCTGAACCAAAGACACAACTACAAACAGACCGCACTGTTTTTCTACATTTATGCCCCCTTAAACTCGTGATGTGTTCATGTGTAGCTCTTGTAAAAACATCTCCCTGTGCCTTGCAGCTGAATCGCTATCAACATCAACGTTTGTTCTAAATGGTAAAAGTTGGGAAAACGAAACTCTTGATGGAACATTCACTGACTGCTGTGGTACACTGATGTTCACGTTGCAGGCGGTTGCAGCTACTAAACAAGTAGTCAAGGATGCTGAAGATACTGGATAAGTAATAGAAGATACTGGATAATTAATGTTAGTTTCTGATTAATCAATAGCAGATACTGAATTGTTAATAGTAATGCAGAATAACTCATAGTAGTTTCTGAATAATTCATAGTAGTTACTGAACAATAGTAATTACTGCTTTAAGATTAATTACTGAATAATCCACTGAGACTAAGCCAACAGTGTAACTGGCTTTGGCATGTTCAAATAAGCAGCCAAAACTACAGTGCCTATCGTGAAACAAGTCTGAAAGGATATAAAAAACTCAACCTTCAATTGCTTTTACGTAGTTGCAGCTTTTGTCATGTTGAGCAGCCAAACGTCCCCATAACAACAAAATGTTCATGTTTTCACCGTCCACACACCGTATATGCACACACACAGTACGCCAGCATAAGGGGAAAAAGAGAAAAGAACACAACCACGTTTCTGTTTGTTGCTGCTCTACATTGCCCTGAGGCAAACAGATGAGGGACACACGAGAGGAGACTTTGAAGGTTGACCTCCAATCAGGATCAAACCTGCCATGTGTAAACACTTTCAAATATTCCAGCACCTCTAACCCAGTTTCAACCACTGCATGGGGGACCTCTACAGCGCACTGAGATATTACCCCCATTTCACCCTCATTACCTCCAGCAGCCAGTGCTTAACTAATGCTAAAGGACCAGTTTGACAGGAGATGAAAGCAATAATGTAATGATTTAGCCAAACACCTAATTTCCACAATTCTCCTATTAGCTTAAACAACTCCACATGGTCGAAGACAAGCGAGCGATGATTTAGGTGTGCAATTTCCACGCTGCTTACTTTCAGAAATTAGATTTTTGGTCAAAACACTGCTTTAATGCTGATATTAGCAATCTCACATTTTGAGAAACATTTTGTGTAAGTTTTGGTGAGTACATTACAAACTCAGTTCCAAAAATCTTTTGCTTGGAGGCCAAGACATCCAACACTTATATAAACAGTCTATACTATACAAGGTTCCACTGTGCATCAGTCCATACAAGCATTTTTGGACATTGCTGAAGGCATTAGGTTGTGGTATTTCCTAGAATCTTTTGATGGTGTTATGTGTTGTAGAGGGTGTCATATCTAAAATCCTTGCAATCGCTCACTGAGGAACAGTAGTTTTAAACTGTTGTTTTTTTTGCTGATGTATTTTCTTAAGGTGGCAAGCCTCAACCCATCCTCCTTCATAAAGATGCTACAGTTATACCAGAGCAAAACTCCAGCATCTCTTTAAGCTGTTTTTTTGAACATTTGGAACATTGTACCTAGACTTTTATTGCCCCGTCTCAATTGTTTAAGAATGTGTTGCTGGCATCAATTTCAGAACAAGTGCATATTTACAAAACACAATGAAGTTCATAAATCACGTCTCTGTACCGTTTTATATTTTAAAAACAGATCAAAGATGATTAACATTACTAACTGTTCTACCTACTGCATTTTACAAACTCTGTCTTTGGATCTAGATTAGTTTTTGTTATTCATGTCCATAATTCCCACAATAACTCCAGGAGATGATATTGTTGGATTGTTTATGAATGTGTTGGAAGCTACAAGACAATTACATGAATTAATATTTATACTTTAATTTAATTTAGAAGCATTGTGTTGTAGGTTTCATGGTGCTGTTTTCCATGAAAATATATATTTTTGAATAAAAACATTAGAGTATTCCTATAGAAATTTGGATAAGGTGTGTGACGCTTGTGAAGCTTGGCCATGTTGACTAAAGGGGTGTGGGGAAGACACTGTAGGAGTAAAGCAAATACAGCCTAATTCACCACAGGTTAGCAGGGCTTTTAGGCCATCCCTCCAGACACAAGCCAGATCCAAGCCAATTCAACGGCAGCTTCTAAAACTCCAGGAAACATTCCTGCATCGTGACTCGGCATGGCGTGAGAGAAGATACAGAGGTGTTACGGATGCCAAAACTACGGCTCATCTCACCATCCATCCACAGCTGCCTAAAAACGTCCTCAACACGAATTATTGTCTTAAAATAACTACATACACATTATAGTTTAACAATAAGCAATTTAGGAATTTAAGCTTTTTAAGCATTTCTTTCAAAGGGAGTTTTGATATAACCATTCAAGTTATTTCAGACCTTTTGTATTATTTTATTCATCAAGGCATATTGATACCATTAAAAGTTGGAATTTTAAATGACATTAAACCAACAAGAACTAAAAACAAGTACAAGTTTTTTGTGGTTAATTTACAGTGGGATGAAAAAAGGTACACAGCTGGTGGAACGTCTCTTAAACCCCTGAATATCAACAATGTCACACACTGGATTTAAGAGTGTGATCTGCAGTCAGTGTTTTCCCCACAGTTTCCCAGCAGCTGTGTCTCTGATCTCTCTGACAGTCTTCACAGGTTTACAGCAGATTATATTCACAGACTATGGCAGGGATTAAGACGCACAAATACAAAGTCCGATTTCTGATGCATATACAGAAGCATGACCACGCTTGCCTTGTGGCTGTTGACCATAACATTGTCAAAAGGGTAAATAAAAATAAATAAAATCTTGTACATTATATATACGCTGGAGGTAAAAGAGGTTAAAAAGAGAAGAGGTGGTTATACTATAACTGTTTTAGTACTTACTTATTCTTGATTAATTCAGTTACTGAATAAAACATACGTTATTGTAGTTGCTGAATAATTTATAGTAGATACTGAACAATTTATATGTTACTAAATAATTTGTAGTAGTTAATGAATAACAGTATTAACAAAATAATATGCTTCAATATTAATAATGGAATAATGAGTCTATAGTCTAAGGAGTTCATGTAGATTACAGTGTTTCTGTTATCTGTCTGTAACACGTGTGGTGAGTCACAGTTACGTCACCCTGAAACAAAAACACAATGACGGCAAAACTGAGGATGAATAGTAAGATTAAAGGTCGCAGATGTATAAGCTGGTCAGCTGCGGCAGATCATGTTAACTTTTAAAACATGATTTAGCTTGTAACTGAACAAAAGTTCACCAATTTGCTCAGGTGTAAATGTGACTGTGTGCCAGAGGACAATTCAGTTCATTCATACACTCAGAGAGATGCCAAGTGTATCAGAAGGTTGTAGATACATCTTGAAATCAACATGGACTGTATTTGTACTGTGATATAGTAAGTAAATCAGAGAGGATCTCTGAGCAAGTTTGACTCAGTGATATGTTGTGAAACATAATATTGTTATTGTTATATTTTTTTCTCCCTCCCTGCTGGTGCACGGTAAAATCAATATTGATGAAAGACTATAAGAAAACAAGAACTCTGTCTTTTAAATTATATGACATGATAATCAGACTAGGGAGAAGAATAAAAAACTATGTTCTGATGGCAGATTGACTTTAAAACTAGAGGGGGCTGATGGTAAATATCTGCTAATGCTAACAGAAATGAATATATAACATCAGGAAATAAAAAAATACTTTTTGTAGTGTTACACATATCTGTAGGGTTATACATCTGCACTTCTTTAGGGTTACAATGCAGTAAAACGAATACAGTGCAGACATTTTAACAGATCAGCCCAGCATGGCTTAAATATTCTGATTCTCCAGAGGACAATCAATCTGTCATCAAATATCCCTTTATAATATTAGTCAAATTTAGTCAATACTTTTATTTCAGCATTTGTCTTCCAAGACCAAAATGTCTCCAATCTTACCATGGACCCCTATTTAAAACACCATTTAGCTAAAGTGGGTAAAACTCAAAACCAACACAACACACAACTTGGGCCAAATTGAAAACATATTCCATTCGCAAAAACATAAATATATATATATATATAAATAAATCAGTTTTGCCACTTGGTTAGCTAAGTGACTCAATGCTAACTTATGTGCCAGTACAAACTAAATGTGCCAGTACAAACTAAATATAGCTGAAATGTGCCATACAAACCAAATTCATTTACAAACCATGAAACATGAAAATTTATTGGCCAGATTTAAACCACATATCAAATTCAATACATTCCCACACATAGTAGCACAAAAATAAAGCCATAAACACATTCAGATCTGTAGTCAAAGTCGATCAATAACTAAAAAATTAGTTAATAACGCTGAGCCAAATTCAGGTTACATTCACACCACAACTGTCAGTTGATTGGTTAAGTCAATTAGATCATAGCTTATGGATTTTAATATAATTTGCTTTCAAAATGCGAGCCAAGCCAAAACTAAATTCAAATTCAAACCATGGGAACCCAACCCAAGGGGGAAATTCAGTTCATTCCCAGAGAAGCTAGCACACACATATACATACAAACCCATAGACACAATACGAGAGAGATAAACTTTCAGTCGGCTAGCTACATGAATCAGGCCATGCTAATAGCTTGTAGATGAAAAGGATTAAACACAAATCTGAACCACAAATCAAATGTACACTATTCAATTAATTCCCAGTGGCAAATACATTAGACATACATTAGGTTATCTGTGTCAGTCAGATCACAGGCTTTGTCATGCAATGTAATAACAGAACCATAGAATTCAAATTTCAGTTCACACCACAAGTCAAATTCAGTTCCCACACATGTGTTCAGTCACAGAGATCTACACTACAGATCCAAATGAATCAGTAACTCAGTACTTTTCTTCTTAACACATGAACACACATACACTCACCTGGCCTGCCTTCCTCCTTCTCAGACCTCATACCCACAACAGCTCCAATGGACGCCACTGTCAGACTCGGTGTGTGCTCTCATAACCTCCACGCTTCACACACACTCACACACACCCGTACGTCTCTAACATGGGCCTGAACCGGCTCCGCCCTGCCAGGTTACTAGGGAGGAGTTCCCTTGTGTAAGACAGTACGTCTCTTGCTTTTTTCCCCCTCCCTATTCTCTCTTGCTCTCTTGCTCAACTTTTACCTTCTATCTTTTCTACCTCTCTCTCAATCGCTCTCCCTGTTTCTTTTATTTCTTGCTATCCCTGTTTCTTTCAGTTTTCTCTTTCTTTTCCTTCCCCCGGCTCACTCTCTGCAACCTGTTCTGTTTCTCTCTCTCTCTTTCTCTCTCACTCCGCCCAGTTTCACAGCAATGGGGTGGAGAGAGTATGCGTGGGGGTGGGGTGAGGTGTGGGCTGACACCATTTTATCCCTGCCTTGTTCAAACACACACACACACACACACACACTGTGGGGGATGGTAGAATGGCCTCTGAAGGCTCAGGTGAGTTTGCAGGTGTTTCACATTTCAGCAGCTCTTTCACTCCACCTAATGGCCACAGACCAAACACCAATGGGCTTGTAAATCTCGGACCTCATAACCAGGGTAACTAGGATAACATTTTCAGAGAGGTCAGTTTTGCAGAAAGGTGACCTAGATTACACAGTGAATAAACTAACTGCCAAATATGTGTTCCACATCTCCATCCTCTGCTCCCTTTTTGAACTATCCATAATTCTTATGTACCTTTTCCTTTCATTTCCCATCCCTCTATTTTTTCATAAACTGTTATTATGATTCCATAAACTAATCTGACTCTTGTTGCCATTTAAGTTAACTCAGTAAATGACTTAATTATGTATTTACTCTTTTCAGCTGAAAATACATGCTGATATATGAATCAGTTGATATCAGTTGATAGTGTTGGTTGATTGTATTTAATCTCTTTAATCTCTTTTTCTCACACTGGCTACATTAAAAATATTGGTTGCACCAAAACAGTCATATTGGCTGTATGAACCACCACACAATCTATGAATCACCAGATCTATGGCAGGACTGAACAGTTCTTTTATAACATAATGTTGAGAGCTTACTAGTTGGCCATCAGAGGCAGACTAATAATACCTAACATTAGCAGTAACACTAGTTGTATGTGAAAGTTAAGGCTTTATAAGTAATCCTATAACCTGAATTGCCCATAATTGAGATATTCATCTATACTGACATTTTTCTCTAAACTGATTTTTATGACATGCTACTCGTGTTGACAAAGCAACTGAGATATAATGTATCGGACTGTTACTAGCTGGTTATTAACATTTTTAACATTTGACGGCTTACTAAAGAGAAAGAGTGAGTGAGGCAGTGAGTGAGTTTCAACACTTACTTAAGACAATTCATCATTTTCTCCCACGCTGGTATTCAGTGAAAGTCTAACGCTGATACACACTCTTCTTCTCAGCATCTAACAGTGATTATACATAGCAAGATTAAAAGTAACTGGAGACATATGTTTGTACTCCATGTAGACCATAAAATAAATGTAAATGCGACTCATAAAGTAAACATTATATTGCTTTTTTCCCCCCTTTGCCTGTATTCGTTTACAGGCTGTACAAATACAGTGAAAGTATATACTTTATTGATTACAGCAATGAATTGAAATGGCCAATGCAGCATCTAAGTATTTCTATCTAAAGTCTCTATTAAACCCCAGTGAAGGTAGCTTGCTCCTACAGTTAACCAGACATAACACAGTCTAAAGTGCTAAAGAAGATTTCTTTGCCATCAGTATGATAGTAACAGTGAACTCTCTTATGCCAGCTCTAGTACATTAAAAAATAACGTTTTTTAGGGTTCTTTAGTAAAGATAATGTCTTGTATGTTGTTGTATGTACTACCACTTTGAAAATGATTCTATAACGCACCATCGAGGGTTCTGCCACAGTTACGGTGTCAATAGAAGAAACATTTTTTCATGTTTAGAATAAAATATAAACATGTTCGAATAAAAAAACACATCTACACATTCTCCCCTGAAGAAGCATGTAAAATGGTTCTTTGAGTGTTCATGGTTCTGTATAGAACTGCAGTCCTAAAGAACCTTAAAGAGAACATCTTAAGAGTGTGGGTAACACAATACAACAACTTTGAATTGCCATTACTTTCTCATTTGATCACTAATATAGCAACTACAGAGCCTGCAGCTACTGGAACTAGACTAAGCATTCTGCTTTTGCCAGCAATGTTTCAGGTGATCCCAAAAACTAATTATAGACTTACAGTTTTATAAGCATAATCTGTTAACTGAGCTCATAAACTCTCACATTTTAGAGATGCCATATGTGAATCTATAGTAGGTGTGCTGCATACCTGTACTTTTCAAGGAGTCAAAGTCCCTCTGAGTTGCACATTTTACAGTGATAAGCTCGGGGGGCAGTTAATGCTTCTTTCAAATGCAAGTGGGTTGTTAGAGAAGGAACTCGTTCACCTACTGTGAGTGTACATGTGGTTTGTGTGAGAGATAAATAGAACACTGAGGTTTAAAAAGAAAATTGCTTTTGCACTAAATAAAATGGGATTACTGTACATGTTTAAATATACTTTGTCCTTACCATTTATTACTTTTGTACATTCATTTATTTGCTTTCCGTTGTGTGTCTGTTCACTTCTATCCTGCTGATTTGAGAGCAACATTTAAAAACAACATTTCAATGTATCCAACAACTATTCAATGTATCCAACTTTACTTAATTCACTGTATACCACATTATGTGGTCACTTTTTATTAACAGACCGTTTGCCTGTTATCCAGTTTAACATTTCCGCTGATCTGCTCAGCGTACTCTAGTGAAGGTAGAATATTTCATATTATATAGAGAATGTAAAGTTGAAACCAGATAAAGAGAGACTGTTAGCAGCAACCTGATATGTTCAACTGGCAATCTGTCATCTGGTTTCATTTTATGGGCACAGATTTCTACAATAACAACTAAGCGTTTTCAAGGAGTCATTATGAAGCCACATTGTTTCGCGTAGCACAGTGCTTGCTTGAGAGGTTTATTCCTTTATCTTCATCCAGCTGCAGTGACAGCTGCAAACTGCATACTGTCTAAGATGAGACATTTAATGAGACATAAAACGATAACCATAACTTAACAGTAAGCGCATGCTCTTTAAGGTTTCTAAAACAGTAATGAACAACACTTCCCTTGACAACTGGAAACTTTGGCCATAATCTAGAAATACAGTGCTCATGCAAAAAAATTCTGACTTTAGAATGTTGAGTATCATCCAAATAATTCTTACTGATTGTGAGGGTCCTGACCACTGATGACCGAAGTAAAGCGGGGCTAAAAAGAATGCAAAGAAACAGACTGCAATTCAGTTACGAAGAGCACCTATATGGTAAGTGGACCTGATAAAATGGACAATTAGTGCTTTGGTTGGTTAAACTATGCCTTATTATTATATTATATTAGCATTTCACAGATGTTTAGTTTATACTTGCTGAATTGAGTGAGACAGTATTGACTACTGCTGGCAGATCACACCATACTCCTTCACCAGGCCGTGCTCCTCTGTGCCGGTCGCTGCACCACAGCACGTGGGACGTGCTGTCAGATAAAATGCCTGGATGAGTGTGGAAGCCTTCCGAGAGCTAATAGCTAATAGAGCCGGGCTGATAAAGGCCTATGGTGGCTTCCAGCTGAGTGGCAGAAGCTCAGATACAGCAAGCAGCAACACTCCAGAGCACTCAGACCCTTAGCTCTGAATCATTGCTGCTTTTCATCCAGAGAGGCCCAGGCTTACAGCAGCGAAGGCTACGACATCTATGCATGCTGTACATGAACCACTTAGTCTGCTCAGTTCCTAGCAAAACACTCCAGTATACACACATAACATATTAATTTCTGAATTCAAAAAGCCTGTATGAACGTCGAGGAAGCAGAGAAGCTTCAGTGGAAAGCTCTTCTGTGCTGTGAATGTGGCCTTCAAAAGTAAATCACCCCAAAACGCTCTATGATGTTCGAAAGACCATTCTGATAGATTTAAGGATAGAATAGGATAATGTGATTTAGAGCCAAATACAGAGTATAGCAATACAGAATATAGAATATAATAGTATGTCTGAGTATGTCTGAGTACAACAAAGTAAAGCAATATAGCTGAAATAACACATACTGATTATATATATACAGTATATATATATCAGTAAGATACCATAAAGCAATATAAATTAACATGCTGCTCTGCAGTACCTATTGTTGTCTATTCTATAGAATAGAATCGAATAGAACAGAATAGACGTGTGACAAACCAGCTCTATTTCTGCATGTGGAGTCTCACAGCCCATCATTAAGCAGCACAATTATGCTCGGAGTTAGTGGAAGTGGGTGTGAGTATCCTCACAGGCACTGCTGCTGTGTGATACTGCTTTTGATAAAGAGATAAAGATTATGATTGAGGACGACACAGTCGGGAGCTTCACAGGGAAAGCAATAGCCAGTAATAAGAGTCATTTTGGACAGAAAATGGGATACCTAAAACAAGACCTATACATTCTGCTGAATGCCTGCTGTGATCAATGCACTTCAGAATAATGTGTCTCTGAGTGCGGCGACTTTAGATCAACCCAGAGGCGTTTATTTACTGAGGAAAGAGCCTTGAGGGACTAAATGAAACCATGTTTTCTGGTCATATAAGAAGTGAAGTCTTTGTGATGTGAAGGGTATATGCTATATACCTGTTAGATAAATGACTAGAAACTGCACACAAAACAAAATGTACATCATTTAAAAATGTTGCTTTAGATTGTATGTAAATTTAGTGATGAAAGAACCAGTTGATCAATGCTGGATCTGTATGGTGTATGTTGATGTTAGTTTTTTAAAGCAATCTATCACCTTGGACCTTAATGTAGGAATACTGGTATGCTTGACAAACCTGTACCCCCCAACAACAACCATACTGTTAGTGGCATGGAATAGTCCCCTGCATATACATTGCAATTTTTATCATTTGTGTTTAACAGCTTAGTGAGTCCGAGTAAATACAATGAAAAAAATGTAATTACTAAATTACTCTACAGATTTTAAAATCTGGAGAAGGAATGTAGAGGGAATTAAAATCCTCTATTAAAATTTTAACAAATTGCCCCTAAATGTGTATCCTCATTACAAGATCATGTATGGCTACCTAACAGCAGGGAACCTCTGATCCACTAGCCGTATACGCCCTCCTGCTAAATCATATATAGCCCGACGCATATTTTCCTAGATTTTATTGCTTATTGAGTTTTATTCAATAGCTGTTAGCTCATAGTTAAGCATATTTCAAATGAATCAGTTGTGATAACTGTGATGGAAGGTTCCTTCAGTTAGCTGCATCTTTCTGGCATCAAGTATGTCTGTTCTAGATTGTGAAAATAGCGGAATGCAGGAAAGTCAATAACGAGTGTCATTTCTTTCAAGAAAAACGGACAACGCATTTCTATTTTCTTTGATGTGAAAGGAGAGCCAGTATGCTTAATTTGTGGAGAATCCCTCGCAGGCTCAAGAAAAGCAATACTGAAAGACATCACACCTCCAAACACAGAAATTATACCACTCTGCAGGGCACAGTTCTGAAGAACCATTTGATTGCACAGCAAGCTTCTTTCCAGCGACACAGAAAAGAGCTGGACAGTGTGACCGTGACAAGTTAAGTGGTGAGTGAATTGATCACCAAACAACTGAGGTTTTATTATCAAGGCGAGTTTGTGAAGGAGTGCATGTTTTATGCTACACGATTGATTGGAACTCAAGCTATTTCTGAATGTTAGGCCTTCTTACTGGACCGTGTATTGGTCATATGACACAGGATACTGAGTCTCTGAAAAGTCTCTGAAAGACTCAATCACAGATTTCGAGGTTTACTCACTGATGTTAGAAGAGACAACAGATATAGCAACCATGAACCAGCAAGCAATTTCTGCATGTGGAAAAATGGCAGATTTTGAGATAAGAGAAGATATTTTTAAGAAACAGCAGCAGTGCAGTCCTATATTATATCAATCAACCAACTAAGTAGAGTGACAACAGACCAGCTATGGTGGGAACACATAAAGGGTCGGTGACACTAACAGTTTATTTATGTCACTGTATTATTCACCAAGAAATCTTTGCTCACAGTGACTGTACATGAAAGATGTGAAGGCAACTATTGTTTCCTGAGTGAACTTCATTTAAAGTAGATGGCTGAATAACTGACATTTCAAAGATTTTTTTAAAGCTAATGTTTACTAATATGAGGTGTGATGACTGAGCAGGTTGACCATGCTGAAGAGATTTTAGTAACTCAAGAGATATTATGAAAAGTTTCATGGAAACAAAAGGAAAATGTGTAAAAGAACTCAGCTATGTCCAGTGGTTCTGTGTTTTGGCGTTCATGGCGGGCATCCCAAGCTTTCTATCAGAGCTCTATGTCAAATTGCAGGGGCCTAACCAGTTCATGGATCTGCTAGAGTTCCACAGACAAAACCAAAATTGAGGACACATGCACATGAGATGGCACCTGAGATGTTCAGAACTACATATTACTGTAAACAGTTCCTCTCAAAGCTGTCCCTTGCAATCGAAACAACTTTGTTTAAGACTAACAGACATCAACCTGAAAAAGCAGTTGTGTGTTTCCATGACGTCACCCCCTCCAGCTATCCAACAGCTGGTCAATACCAAACATTCACAGCTCTCACATTGAAATTGTAATAAGGTAAGTCTCAAATTGAACTGCTTTTTATACTTTTATACACCATGTGTTTATTATACCCATATTTGTTGGCTAGATGTTACACTATTGTATTCTCACCCGTGACCACATAAGTTAATATTCATCTGACATCCTGTGGGAAAAAGGTTTTCCCAACTCTGAGTTACAGTATACACAAAATATCTGATCAGGCTGCACTACTGTACTACACAAATATAGCACAGCAAATAATAAGCATGCAATGTTAGTTTTCCGTAAAGCTCAGTCAAATTAGCACCACTGTCTAAACCTACATACTTCACAAATGATCAAAAATCAAAAAGCTTTTGTTTGTTCTCAGCATATCCCCTATTATTCAAAGCTTCTTGAGTAATGTCCTACCTTTGTCCAGTGAGGAATCCGGCGTACTGAAGTCCATGAGGCTGGACATATCAGTCTGGAAGCAGATATCGGACACTACGGTCTTCTGCCTGTGGTGGACCACCGGATCTGCGAGGGAAAAAAGCATATTTACTCAAAGAGCTGCAACAGTATTACACAGCAGCATTAAATACAGGTGAGTTTTGGTGCAGCTAGACCCCATAGTCATCCTCTTCTGCGTGTACTATACCATTCTGTTCTACAGTAGATCTCCAAATATCCACACCCTCCTTTTAAAGAATACAGCTACTTAGAGGTGCACCCACTGCTGTACACGCGCATTTAGTCGCCATAGAAAAGCCCTGCCAATAAAAGGATGCAGCTACACACAAGCCTAAGCTCACCATGCACAGTATAAACATCAGCTAGAGAGGTAGAATGTCCCACAAAACTGGACTGTGGAGCAGTGATAATCCAACATCATTCCCTGATCTCAATAACGCTCTCGTGGCTGAATGTAAGCAAATTCTTACGGCAATGTCTCCGAAAAGCCGCTCCAAAACAATATGCTGAATTCTACATTGTTCTATTCTATTATGTTTTGTAGCATCTTGCCACTGACTTGTTAGTATTTTATTCTATCATATTTTATTTCATATTATATTTTTATATCTGTATATATTTCTATCTGTTTCACTATTTTCTAAAAATACAATTTCATTTTATTCTCTTCTAATTCTATATTTTTCTGCATCCTTCTATTCTAACTATACTATTCTATTCTGTTCTATATTGTTACACTCTATTGTTCTGCATTCCATTGTATTGTATTGTATTCTATTCTTTGTCAGACTCAGTACAGGCTGAGCAGCTTTGACATTTTCCTCCTCCGGAGTGCTGGAGGTTGGGCGGGAGCCATCCTCCTCCGGGCAGGAGGTGTTAGAGGGCTAAAGCGTGTGAGTCACTGCTAGCGTCTCCCATCTATTACTGTTCAACTGTAATTAACTCTGTTACAATGACACATAGCAGCAAATGCAGCACATCCACTGAATGGCCTTCATAAGCAAAAACTCATCCTGCAACACCCGCGGCCCGCATTGACTGTGACAAGTAGCAATTTCATTTAGGAAGAACAGTGCACGGAATGATGATTTTTTTTTTCTTCTTCAGAACACTGGGGTGAAGTGAGGATGCCAGCAGAGTGCAGTGAGTGTAGATAAGAGCAGTCTCTTGCTAAGAGCTCCACCAATCATCCATCATCTGCCATGTGTTCTGTAAGAATTCTCACAGCATTAACGCCACCAGAGACCAGCACACACACTCCCACTACATCACACGGGACAGAACAAGGGCGGGATATGGCGATGTCAGCAAGCTGCACCGGAGACACCATTAATAAATGCGACTGAAAATTGGCACCGTGCACTGCTCCGACGTCAAGTCCCCTACATTATTACACACACACTCTGACACAAACCCCTGTGAAAATGAAATGTGTTGTTGCATGCTGTCAGTATATTCTAAAATAGAATATATCGTAGTATACAGTGTTAGACAGGGCACACAGTGAAACTATTAGTTTTACTACATTTGCCGGTAGCCTAGCAGCTGAGGTTAAAGCCTCTCTATGTTATGGGGATGGTGGTAATGTGTAATTGCATGGAACATCTTCATATCTTTATTATCATAATGTTTATTTTGCTTTTAAGACCTAGCCAGACTTTCTTTTTGAGCCTGTGCATGAGATGTTAATGTGTAAGGACTCTTATTCAGTGTTTATCAGATACAGGAACCTTAATCATCGAGCTCTGTCTTATCTGGCACATATACTCCTTAATGTAACGTGTAACTAGTTGCTGTAATATAGTTATGGTATTTTATCTCTATCCCTGCTGAAAAAAAACACCATTAGAACCATTAGGATTAAAACCTGTCTGGGGCTGGTTGTGTTTGGGATTATAGACCGTAAGGGCTTCTGTACTAGGGCACGCCTTCTTTGGGTCATTTCAGGCCAAATGTTGCTGCAAGTCTAAAATCAAAACACTTTCACACACAGAAAATCTGATTTTCCCACCAAATCTAATTTCCTTGTTAGGTTGTTCAAACTATCTTTTAAATGTGTCATATATCTGACATCAGCCTAAACAGATCACGCTTCTAAACTCAGCTAAAGGCACAAAAGAGCAATGTTTCATGTGTCATCCAGAGGTAAACAATTCTAACTGGCAACAGATGCAGATCCGCTTGCAGAGGTTTCAGTTTCATCTTCACCACAATCACAGACGTGTTTACAAAGTTGCAAGGGCTGGCAGCTAGGCTTAGTATTCAGAATGTGTTCAGTTCAAGCTTGCTGTAAAAGTGCATGTGTTTTAGCCACTTCTTTGATTCATGTCCTTGGTTTCTTTAGGCTTATTTCATGCTTTTAACTTTTCCTTAACGTTGTTCTCCTATTGCTGTGTTCGGCTGTATCTTTGGAAATATAGCATTTGGAATATGTGCCTTATTAATGTGTGCTTAATTGTGTATGCTCCACTAGTGCAGGTTCCAAGGCTACTGGAAAATGATTCTGGGAAAGTACTGTTGCAGCTGGTAAGCAGATGAAATTCAGCTTCAGCCTTTCGTGAACCTATATATGAGATCAGGTTTTGGTGCTTACTGCAAGTTAGCACTGCCGAATAACACACTATATATTACATTTGGGAAGTATTCATTGTTTAACAGTGAATAATTGGTGTCTAAGCCTACTCCTTTCAAAGTGAATCGTGTTAAAGTCATTCATCTTTGTTTCATGGCATGCCTTTTTTGGCCTACCGACCAATCCCAGGCTTGTTCTGTCCACCCTGTTCCCATATTTAAGTAAGCTAGCTCTCAAATCTGATCAGTTAGTAGCTAATAGCAGTTTACTAGCAGCTTGGCAGTCACACTGCAGGTTTTCAGTTAGCTAAAGAACAGTGGGTCAGTAAGCTAACAGATGCTTGCAGTGCTAACACTACCTATTGTTTAAAATGAAATATTAATAAATATAAAAATACACAATTTTGATTGTATTATAATAGAAAGCCCCCAACAAATGGATGTTGAAAGATTTTGAATCTGTTACGTGTCAATATACAATGTCTGGAATTACATCACCAAGGCATCTGTGGAGAGACAGTGGACGCCCGTCAATTATCCGAAGCATTGACAGGCAATCCGCGGACAGCTCATGTCATTTTCCACATGGTTATATGGGGTGGCGTCGACTGCTCTCTCCCTGCAATGCTGCCTCCAGCTGCTTTTCATGGCTGACTGCATACCTGAGCTCCAGCCTCTAACCGAAGTATATGCTACAGCAGTGCAGCTTTAAAGTGCCCTGTCCAAAATGACACAGCTCATCCTAAAGCAGCAGTTCATGGCAGATTTTTCTGATCAGCCATGGCATGTTTGGTGCCAAAATAGATGCTTAGCTTTGCAGTGGAACTACAAGGATATTTATTTTTGTACTGGAGCTAACAAGCAAGCAAGTTATCTCCTGATAATGATATTAAAACCTTGAATCATATGAATACCAACCTAATATTTTTCTTTATAAAATGAGCTTTAAAGCGAAGCATTTGACTTTAGGTAAGCTTTTAAAAATGACCCACCTGTACAAACCAAAATGTCTGGTCACCACAAAACCAGCATATGTTGTGTTTTGGACGCTGGCATGGTGGACAATGAGAATGACCATGCTGTATGATCAGTACCAGCACCAGCAAAAAAAACCCCCAAAAAAACCCCATAAAGTACTTTATACCTTACACTGAACTCATGCTGGTCTAAGGTGTTTTTCAACAGATGAACCAGATGCAAGCCAGAAGCGTTAGACACTGGACAGCTTTATATGGCTGTGTCTTGTGTCTATAATTGTGGGCCAATTCTGGAATGAATGTTACGAAGCAACAATGCAGGGCCAGATTTGGGCCAGATTTGGATCGCATCCATCACACCCCAGACCCAGCCATATACTGGGCCAGGGCAAACCCAAGAATCTGGTCCACAAAATCTGCTAACTGGTGAGCGTGTACTACATCAGGCTAGATGTTAGAGAAGTAAATTAGATTTTTTTTCATCCAATATCTCCTAGAAACCAATACTGATAACCACAAATTCTACTAGCAAGTAATAGTAAATAGTCAAAAACTTTTTCAAAGCTAAAACAATTGTAGCAGCCATTTTGGTAGACACCAGGAGGTTGTACAGTGTCAAAAACCCCACCAGCAAGTCTATTTGAGATGATTTATTTATAAAGTCATGCAGTTTACTACTACTATTTCATGTGCTAATGCTTTAATTATTCATTAGTTATATTAGAATTGTAGTTCCAGTGAAAAAGTAAAGAAGCTAACTTCAGACCCCAAACCTGTCTTGCCTGATCGACTACATTTGGGCTAAAGGGGAAAACTGTGTAATTCAGATTTTTAGAGCTCTTCCTGTAAAGCCCCCTGCCATGACTCTAACACCGCTGCTCTTCCATGTTTATTTCTACCCCTGCTAATACGATTTGCTCAGATTTGATATGCACAGGAGGAAGTGGTAGCAGAGCCTTTGCTAAAGCTCTAAGTTGCTAGCTGACTAATTCTCTTTTTCTATTTTCTCTCTTTCTATCTTTCTGCCTTTTTCTCTCCCTCATTTCCCTCCTTCCTGCTTCATTTTTTCTCCTTGTCCCACGGTTTCAGGTTACAGGCTCTGAGCGGCCTCTATAAGAAATACATTTTTGGCCGAGTGGAGGCAATAATATCCCTGTTGTGCCGCCGTATCATTTTCCAGGGCAGGTTGCTGGTGACCAAACGAAAGGAAAAAAAAATGCAGAAGAAAAAAACAGAAATGAAATAGCATTGCTCTTTCTTTATGTCTGTTTTTTTTTCCTCTCCTCTTCTCCTACAGATAGCTTCAGGTATGCGGTATTGATCGAAGGTTCTTCTCGTTAAAAATAAAAACTCCCCATTTCTCTCAGAGCCTTTCACACTTCACTGCTCTCTCCGGGCCTTGATAGAACGACTTGCCCAGATGGACTGTTTAATACATATTGATGAGAGGCTATATAAATGAAAATAGGGGGCAGTTTATTGGAACTTATCAAATCTACCAGAGCAGGTATTTGTGTATAGATAATTGTGAGTAATGAAGTGCAGTTATAGTGAAGGGCAGGGACATTACTCAGTACAAAATGTAATTTGGGGGGTTTTGTAGCTCAAACCACTACATCACCCATCAGTCATTAAGCCAATGAGGAGAGGGGACTTTCATGACTGAAATATTTTTTTTTTCAGCACTAATCAATAAACACTGACCAAACATGACCAATGGGTCATCAAAGGCTTTTAAGTGGGGTACATTTACTCTGTGCACTTAGTCCATGTGTACATTACCTTGATATCTTACTGCTCAGAACTGATATTTTGCTCAGATACAATCTTTTGGCCTTAACAGTTGGTGCCTATAAATGAAGAATACAGAACCTGTACAACCCCAATACTTTGGCTCCCCCACTTTTAACTTATACTAGAAACAATGACAATTGGCTCTGTAGAAGGAGTGGAGATAGTTCCAGCTCAGATAGCTGCATCATTCAAGAGCCCTCAGTAGCTTTTTATTTTAGGCATAAACAGTTTTGGTAGCAAAGTGGCTGTATTTAGCTACTGGATTGCTAATGCTATTAGCTAGCTAATTAGTAAATGCAGTGTAATGTTGATTGGTTTGGTAGGATTAAATTACTTTTTAAGGATTATCATTTTAAGTCACCAAAAACGCTAAAAAATATCAGTAATGTACAAAAATATAAGCGACAATTGAGGAAGAAAAAAAGAAATAATGCGCAAATTCCCATCACATTGGGAACAAATGCTAAAGCACAGATTCATGTATTTTGATACTGCTACATTTAGTTTACTGTATTTCACATGAAATACTGCATCAGTAAGTCTGGTGGCTTTCTGTTTGTGACAGATTCTGACTGTCGTGGCACTGAAAGAGTTAGGTGATTTCCTTTGGAATTTGCTCTTTGACAACCGGCCTGACCTTTGAGGTGCTCTGCCTGGAGCGTAAGCATCTCGTCTTTTGGTGTTTAAACCCTAGCGTCTCCTTATATTCAGCGTTAGTGTTACATTCAGCATTAATGTTGTTGTTGTTGTTGCTCACAGGCCTATGGGACTAATATTACACACACAACATTGTATACACACATACACACACACTAACAGCTGTGCTGGCTTCATATCTGTGCTTTATCTGGGCTCCAAGAACAAATAAACCCCACTGTTTACAAGGGATATAATAATTCCCTGAGTCTGTGGGCTTTAGGCTTTTTTATGCCATTGCTTTTCTCGTGCCAACACAGTAATATCATCATGCAGCTTCATCAGTCCATTATTCAGAAGGATTCTACTAAATATAACAATTGTTTTTGCCCAAACAAAGTCAGCTAAGATACTGACATAGGTATAGAATGGCATTTAACCAGTTAGATGGTTGCCACACATGTTTTTAACTATGCAATCTACTTTAGTTTGTTTTCCTATTGCTGGAATACTTTTGCAAATTAGTATGTACAATGTAAGTTCAATTACATGTTAGGTACATTAGTTTTGTTGCTCCAATTCAGAAACACCAAACATATCTTGATTAATGTTACAATTGGGGAAATATATATTTTCTTTGCCAAATTATCCCATTACCATCAAACACGCATACAGCCAGAGCATGTTTGTTATCAGTTACCCAAGTTATATTTTGATCAATTATCAAAATTAGACATTTTTTTAAACGATTTTCCTTCTAACAATACAAAACTGCTTGTAGACAACTTCTAAATAAAGTTTTTGGAGTTTTGAGGTAAGTAGTGTAGTTCCTGGCCTTCGCTATGCTGAGTAATCACCCCACAGTGGCAAGGGTCAAAGGTCATGAAAATAATGAGGAGAGACTAGTTTCAGTGTGATGCTGACCTCTGTACCGCAGCCAAACAATACACACTTTCTCCTTTCTCCTGCCAAACAGTTACCATGCACCATTTATGAATTTACAACTGCGGCAACTATTCCAACCATTTTTAAAACATTTATAAGTTTCTCCAGTAAGCTGTTTAAAAAACAGACCTGCTTATGGGTTTTCTACATGGGTTTTTTATGGGTTTTTGCTGGTTTTCATGCAATGCATTTCTGTTTTGTTTTATAGTGAACAGTATGGCATATAGTGACAGACTCCACAGAAGCAAAGCTTTTGATTGACTGAGTTTGTGGTAATGGAAAATGGAATTTTTGGCAAGACTGTCTATTTAATAGCAAATGACTTTCCTAATAAGAGAACTTGCAGTCTGTCATATTTATTTTTTATCTACATCACAGCCCTGAGTCTATGCCATTGTTTGGGAAAAATGAACAGCTTTTTCAAAAATAGCCCTCATACCTTGTGCTTAGCAAAAATGTATCAAAGCCAAAACATTTTGTATTTTGTACATTTTTTTTTACAGAAAAGCACCATGTAGAGTTTGTCAAGCAGTTCACAAAAGAATGTTGCTTTACACAAGCTAAGTGCAATCTACTCTACTCCACACTGAATTGATATTATAACACTGGCAACTGGCAACTAACACCAGAATACCCCACACAGACCAGCACACTCTGTCTGTTGTGCTAGTTTAGAGGTTTTGAGTTGCTGATGTTGTCATATGGAAGGGATCTCAATCTGTTCAGTGTATGCACATAAAAAATAATAAAGTTAAATAACAGCATGAAAGATGGTAGTAGGCTTTTTTTCATTCAGTATCATTTCAGCTAGCTTGTAGTATGTCTGCAGTGATATTAGTATTTTTACTACATCACAATTCAAAATATTTAGGGAACATTTGTGGATCCTACAAAACCATTTAGAACATTAGAACATTACCACAAAGCATGATAGTAGCAGTATTTTGGGAACGGCATTCATTTTCCCTGAAGATAATTATCGGCTTAGACCTGGAAGTCCTTATTCGTCTACGCTGCAGACTATAGAACAACGTACAACCTCAGAGGTCTCTTTGATCACTAAAAAGGAAAAGCTCCAAATAAGACCAAAATAAATAAATAAATAAACACGGCGTGAGTCATGTTTGTGCAAGCGCTGAAAATAAAATGGCTTTTCATTCGGAGCTCCATCACTTACACACAAATCATGTGTGGGTCATCTAAAAGCTCCGAGTTATAGTGTTTATTGCGTGTGAAAGCATATGCTGGAGGGCCAAAGCTCAAATACACACACACACACACACACACATAAACACACGCACGCCCACTCTGCTTGGCACTTTGCTGTGATTACTGCTGACAACTGCGGCAATACACTGGCCTTTAGCTGCTCACTCCCATCTCCGTGGCGACAGCATTTCTGCTGAGAATAAAAAACACACACACACACACAGGCGAATTGGTTCCAGGCTGTGTGTGAGCTGGACACGGTCAGTCTCTGAGCAGCTCACGGACAATCAGTTTCTCCATCTCTGCTCACTGCCTTATTAATGTCACACCTGTCCACACACACTGACCGCCAGCGCTGCTCAGGATGAAAAGTAGTGTACAACATATCCTGTATCAAAACCTGACATAAAATAAATGAACCTGTTTAGCAAAGTTAATGTTGTTGTAACGCGTGTAGAGCAGATCACAACTGAGCACAGCATGTGATTTAGGACTTATAATGTTTTTTTTATAGATTTAAAACTATAATGTTGTGGGTGATCCCTAAAGACAAGCCATCTTCAGCTGCATCTACAAAGAAGACCTCTGGGGGGAAGGGGTGGGTACATCAAGTGTACAATATATATTTTATGTGTCTTTTCCAACGTATTTGGTTTTTATTTTAGTTTGATAACCTTCTAGTTTTATTTCTATATTGTCTGATTTTTCTTGACACATTTTCTACTCTACTATTTGTTCCTCTGTATGTAACATAGAATGACTAGATGTCCTCGTTTTCAGGGACAGTCCTCGTTTTTAGTGTCCCCAGCAATGCTCCCATTTTTAATTGTTATAACATACTGGAAAGTCTTGAGAGCTGGCAGCAGAGCAGATGAGTAGAAGTGTCACATTGTTCTTGTTTTGGCCAACAGAGGGCTTTCTGCTAACCATTTCAACAACAGAGGGGGCTGCTGCTATCTGCTAACCACTTCTACCATCTGTTGTAGAGAATATTGCTGTGTAAAACTCCATCAGAAGCTGGTAAGAATAAAGTAAGCCGACAAAATCACAACAAACATCTTGTGAAGTCACAAGATAACCCAGAGATTAAAAGCTGGGGTGGGTTAACAGGACCTGAATCGTACTACTAGGTGAGGGGAAGACTAAATTATATAAGCACACAGTCTACTTAAATGTAGCTTCCATGGCATCCACCAATAGTTCATCATTATTTTTTAAAAAACCATCACTTTTTCAGCCATCCGTATATGACATATGAAATATTTTGATAGCAGATGTCTCTGTCGCTCCAAACTGGAGTTAGCCTTGGGGTGTGTTTAGGGTCTGGCTATTGTGCTATAGCCCCAGGTCAGTTTTCTGCTGCCAGGGTCTCTTTTTACTGGCAAAATATTTAATATGAATATGAATTATGGGCTTATACAACCACTGAATCTTTCGCAGCAAATACATCCCTGGCTCATCCCTGCCGCTGGGCGTAGCAGTTTTTTTTTCGCGGAGCAACTTCATTTTTAAAAAGCAATGAGTGACAAATCTCACAAGGTTCTGAATGTTTTCCGTTCAGAAAGCTGATCATCATAACTTAACACATAATCAATGCAGGAGATAAATATAGCTTAATGTCCAGAAACATTAAAAAAAAACAGATTTAAATATAACTTACAGGCACAATAACAAAAAATAAGTGTTTAATAGGTATAACGAGATGCTGAACAATCGCAATATCAAAATGTATTATGACTCTTTGATGCATAAAATCACACAAATAAAATAAGTTTGCCTCAGGGGAAAATATAAAATGCTCTTTCACTCAATGAACACAACAGCATAACATAATCAATAAATTAAACCTAAACCTGGTCTATAATTATACCTAATAATAAAACAGAAAAGTAATAGAATTACAGCAAACCTTGTTGTATATAGAACACTGCCTTCGATATGAACACATTAATACATGTCATTAATATTTACTATTCAGCTTTTTAGTACCACTGCTTTCAGCATAACCTGCAGAACAGAGAGCCAAAACTCTGACCACAGCGACTGCTTATCCCTTCTGTTAAAAAAGCACCAAACAACATGTGAAATAAGAGCATACAGTGAGCATTTAAAGCTGGGACAGAAGCAAAGCCATCCTCAAGCTAGCAAAGCTAACATACTGCACCTTTAATGGCCAGTTTAACTGATTGGCTCTATAGACAAGGTGGCGACTGGCAGACAAACCACAAACCAGTTCCAATAAACGAGAGTGAGTAATTAGTCAGGTGTCGTACGCCCAGGGCTAAAGAAACTCAGGCTGGTTGCCAGTTCGCTTTAGCTCCAAATAACTCTCACTTTAATCGCTCTGACATTCATTGCTCTCTGAGCTTCAGAGTGACAAGAGCAAAACCACCATAATATCTATCACCACTAAGAAGACAAGAGAGAAATTTATATATATATAGAGAGAGAGAGGCCGATAGAAATGTAGATGAAATAGGATGACAGTAAATAGAGTATAGAGAGTGAGAGAGAGAGAGAGAATGAAAAAGAGAAAGAAGAGAGCGACAGAGATATGAGAGGAAAAAAAGATAGAATACTTTAATAACCCTGTATTTAGAGGATGAGAAGTCAACTTTCAGAGAGTGAAAGAAAGCAAAGAGAACGAAAAGAGAGAAAAAGAGAGAAGGAGAAAATGAGAGAGAGAGAGAGAGAGAGAGAGAGAGAGCTCGAGCTCCCAATACTCATCATTTATCCGCAGTTGACCAATTCCAAAATCACTGCATCATTTTTTTTATTAATTATTTCATTATATTATTGAAATATATATATATATATATATATATATATATATATATATATATATATATATATATATATATATATATATATATTAGGTTGAGATCTTTAGAGATCTTTAATTTGCAAGTAAAGAAGAGCTTTTATTATGATGTAAAGTTTTGTTTGGCAGAAGGAAAAAATACATCTCTGCCACGTTTACATGTTTTTGTCATTTTGTGATTGAAACAAACCAGAAAAGTACAGGCTCCAATCTTTTAGTACAGAATGTAAATCACAGGTACAGGTGTTTAACCTACAGAGAGACTGCATGTCTGTTTTGATATTCTAAAGCCTGCATGACATGATCTTTCTGAAGTTCTGATGTGACCCGAGAGCCTCCAATGTTTTCAAACATGTTGAATTTTTAGGACTAAAACACTGATAAGTCCTGTAATGTGAGACAGAGTGAAGAAAAAAGGTGATTTGCACACATGTGTGCGGAAGGCTGCAGAGACTGATGGGACCTTCCAGTCAGAAGACCTGACCCTTAACCTTCAGCCCATGACTGCCCCCTATGGTGCATTGTGGTGAAACCTTAGATTTCTACACAGTGGTGGTGACAGAAATAAGAGGTCTTAATGTTTCCAGTGCTAATATTTTATTATTTGCTATTAAAAAGCACTAGTGAACTTTTCTTTGGGAACTTAGTCTTACATCACCTTGCACGCACCACTTCACCAGCAATGGATCAAAAAATATACATTTAAGGTGAGAACTTTCAGGACTTGTGTGAACAGTATTGACTTTGTCCATTTCTCTAAAATAGAAATTTAACATCAATTCAGTTTCTGATTCTGTTTTTAAACAACAGTGGAATTCCCCTTCAATGACAGGTATGAGTCACCTAGTCATGTGAACGTGAAGCATCAAACTAAAGGATTTGATCTGAACAAATACTGGCATTCAGACTGTGATGTAAATAAGGCAAATTGAATGCCTAACACATCATAAGTTTCCAGTTTGGACCAGCTCAAGTTCTGATGTGACCAAACAGCCTCCAATGAAAAAAGGTGACAAGTGTTTTCAAGCCATGTATGCAGGAGGCTGCAGAGACTGAGGCTGCTTATTGAACACAGGCAAATAAAAGTGTTAACGGGTTTATAATGTATGGATCCACGCTTCTGTTTACAATTCCAAGACAGCTGCCAGTATATAACGGAATATTCTCCAGCTCGCATTGCGATATCAGCACTTCACAACCTCATATTCAGATTGTGTTTCTTTGCTATGTATAAAGCAGGTCAAGTCCAGTTTAGCTTCACTTGCATCACGTGATTACGGAGAAGCTTTTTAGTACTATGCCAGTTGTTGTTGTGTTATACTTTTGCGAAAGACTGAGGTTAAGTTAGTGATGCTGGTGTACTGTATGTCCTGTATACATAAGGACAAGTTAGCACATTCTCTGCATTTCTGAGTGAAGAGACAACAAAATTAGTTAAATTATGGTGAGCGTGTGCTGCTGCGAGTCTCCCTGTAAAGCCAGAAATATTAATAGAAACGTCAGAGCTGTCAGGTCGGATTTTCAGACCATGTCAAACATCTTTAAATATTATAATTACCCTATTCCACCTTAAATTGTGCCTGAGCGCCCAAGTAAGCCAAATGTAACGGCTGCACCATTTAAGGTGGAACAGGAAAATTTAAACAAGAAGCAGTCAATCAAGAAGCCTACTTCAGCTCTGTGTGATTTGGATGATTAAAATATCCCACTGACAGTTTCATGTAGAGCTCTACCTGTAAGTATGCCCTACTGTAGGACATTTCCACAAGATATCATCTGAACACCTGCAAGCTTAAAGGGAGACAGTGAGAATGACAGAGCTGTAAGACCAGAAGCTGGCTGTTTCGCTAACATTAATCCAGTACTTAGCTAATGGTGTCTTCATTTGGCTTTAGAGTTCACCCCCTGTTGGGGATACTTGGACTTGTGAGCTTGTTCTAGCCCTATAACTAATGTCATCTGGCATATTCGCTAACAGTGTATTTAGAGGCTTCAGAGTTCTTTCAATATTGTTTGGAAATATTCTATATTCTTTTTCTTTTCTCTGTTTCTTTATTGCATTCTTTCTCTCCCTCTCTCTTTTTGTCCGACTCCAATGCGATGAATAGACCTCTTCCAGATTCCTAAAGGGACAGAATGCTGACGGCAGGGGAAACGTTTTTTTGCCCTCAGATCCACACACAGCCCTTCCATTTACAGCATGTCATTAACACGACCATGCTGCAGATGGCATTGATGAATCGAAACAATCTCCTCCATGAAAGAGGGAGAGTGGTGTAGGAGTTCAACCTGAGGCAGCCCAAAAGAGAATGTGAAAAGGAAAGAAAAAGAAAAGGGGTTTCATGTTTTGGCAGTGATGGAGAACAGGGATTTGTTGGGCGAGTTGAGCAGCTCAGCTCCAAGTGACTCCACAAGCATCTGTCCCCATGCTGTAGCCCTCTAAAGCTAACAGCAAGTAGCAACTTCACTGTGAACACAATTCAACCCGTGCTGCTTTCATATGAGGCTGTAGACCAGATACAGGTCTGATTTGTGGCCGGGCAACCCTAATGAGCACGCTCAGATTGGTGCTAATATGCTAGTAAATGGTGCAGAGTGATTTAAGGTAAAACAGTATTTAAAGCATTTGTTACTTGTGTTTGCACACAGCATAATTCAACCTTTGCATTTAACTCATCTGTGCAGTGAAACACCCACATATAGACACACTAGTGAACACGCACACTAGGGGGCAGTGAGCACACTGTGGAGCAGTTGGAGGTTGGGTGTCTTGCTCATGGGCACTTCACTTGTGTGCTGTTGGCCCAGGGGACTGAATTGACGACCTTCCAGTCACAAGACCAGACCCCTAACCTTCAGCCCACGACTGCCCCCTATGGTGCATTGTAGTGGAAGATCAGATTTCTACACAGTGGTGGTGATAGAAACAAGAGGTCTTAATGTTTCCAATGCTAATATACTATTATTATTATTTTCAATTAAAAAGCACTAAAGAACTTGCACATTTGAAAACAAAACCAACTTTTCTTTGGGAACTTAGCCTTACACCACCTTGCATGCACCACTTCACCAGCAATGGATAAAAAAAAAACTTTCAGGACTTTCATTGTGAACAGTATTGACTTTCTCTATTGTTCATTTCTCTAAAACAGAGCAATTCTGTTTCTGATTATGTTTTTCAAATAACAGTGGAATTCCCCTTTAATGACAGATATGAGTCACCTAGTCATGTGAACGTGAACCATTAAACTAAAAAAACAGATCTGAACAAATACTGCTATTCAGATTGTAATGTGAACAAGGCAAACTGCATGCCTAAAACATCATATACTGGCCTTAAAGTTCTTAAGTATCCTCAAATAGACTTGCTTCTATGGTTTCTGACACTGCATGACATACTAATATTTATATAAATGTTCAAAAGTATGTCATGCAGCATAGCTAGCTCTAGGGCAAAATTTTTCAGAAAACCATCCTGTGACCCAACTAATGATTATAGACTGCACCAGGCTATCATTTGTAGCAGGGAACATGGGAATGAATAGTATTTACAGTACAGAAAAAACAGAGGAGCCTCGTATGACTGCCTTAACTTGGTCAGTTTTACTGTGTGTGTGTGTGTGTGTTCTGTCAGTCTTCAGCAGCACAAATGTCACAACACTGTAGTTTTCTAAAGACATGTGGACGAGTTACCACACTATTACTGTCACTGTCAGTGAGGTACATGAGTGTGTCTGTGTATGTGTGTTTTTCAGTCAGTGTCATTCTCGCCTGCAGAAGTGAAAGGTTCACACTTTCATTTGGAGAGATGGAGGGATTGAGTTCAGTTATAGAGGACAGAAGACGGAGAATCAACAGCTCCAAAGCTTTGAGATAAAAGCTTTTCATCAGCTTGTGTTAATAATGTTTTGATCTAATGGTTAATTAAGTAATGTGAAAAAGTCAGAGAGCACACTTATAAGTTTCAGACTGAGGCAAAAACAAACAAACAAACAAACATATATTGAAAACATAAATGAAACAGAAAATTCCTGCATGTCTCAAGAGAAGAGTAAAAGTAATGACGGCTAAAGCTCCTGGTAAGCAACTATTATCACAACCACTGCTCGCTCACAGCAGGAAACCACATTCAGCAGCAAACAAAAACAAGTGTAAGATTAGTGTTGCTTCCCACTGCTGGAGATATGGCGAGTAAAGTGGTTGAAGTTTGATGGTGAATGAATTCAACAGGTTGTGTCAGAATTTTACAAATTGCTCTTTAAATACAAAAATAAATATGTTACTGGGTATAGCAGGCATACAAGCTTTGCTATGAAAAAAATCTGATACCAGGTATTATCATGTTAATATCACCAGAAAATGCTGGATCAATTATCTGAGGAAAAAAAAAAAAATCCAATCCAATTCTATATCAGATCTGTCCTTGAATAGCATACTGGGTAATGTGATGTACATTGTATTCCTTCCTGAAGGGTAGTAAAGAATTTGGGTCGTTTTGGACGTTAAAAATTTAAAAAAGATTTAATCTCAAGGTTTCAGTGTCAGTTTTGTAAAAGCAACAGTGGTCATCCCACCACTCTGAAGTACTCTGAATCTCTGTTTTAGGTAGGCAGGTAGCTAACAATCCACCTTTTAAAGAAAGCTTTGAAGTATATAGTTAACTAACATCACCTAACTAATCATCTAATGCCACATCTCTTCTATGAACCAATTCAAAACCAACTAGACACACCATCACTAATATCACTGCTGTTAATTCTTGGAGTTTGTCATATATCTTAACATAAATTGCAGCAGCAGCCTAACAAAGCAAAAACAAATGCTGCCACAAGCAGATGTTTAAACCATTGCTATGCTCACATCCGTCAGCTAACTGGCTACTACTCCATTAAGCTAACTGGTTAACAGCAAATAAGCAAGTTTTGTATGTTGAAATTAATATAATCATGGCACAGTACATTCATGGGTTTTAAAGTTTGTTCAGATAGTTGCAGATTATGCATGACTCACCTGAAACTAGGTTCAACTATTATAGTAAGTTGTTTGAAAGTTTCACCATGAAAAGCCATCCCGACAGAGCGGTGTGTGTACAAAAAAAAAGCCTTGGCTGACTCCATAATCTCTTGCAGCTCACAATACTGCTGAATTACAGGCTGCTGATGTCCAGCCATGCACACACAGAGCAGGAAAAATTGTTGTTTATTAATGTGAATTTATAGCTGTGGACAGTGAAGTAAAATCAATAGGCTTGCATTCACACAGCGGTAGAGCTGAAAGGCTGCTGGGAGCGTAACTGATTTACTGGGGTTTAAGCACACCAGACCTGATGTACTAGGTTTGGCGCCAGTTTCAGGTGTATGTCAGACCATTCTGGCAGTGTATTATGTATGAACCTAATTCTCTTTCTCTCTCTCTCTCTCTCTCTCTCTCTATCTCTCTTCATGCAATTGTTGCTGTTCAAATCTCCATCATTTCATCTCTTTACAACAACTTATGTTGAAAGTTAGGACCATTTTCCTCCTGTAAAGCTGTTTCTGGACTATGCCAATATGCACTTGAGGACATATTACATTGAAGCACTGTGCATGAAGATATTGGAGATATTAAAAGAGTGGTTGATTATAAATTCCACTCAGTTTAGCTGCAACAAAGAGTGTCTTGTTTAGTGTGGGTTATACTCTGCCTTTTAAAACCAAGTGGAAATTAATAGTAGTGTCTCAAAAACATGTTAATTTAAAATTTCCATCCACACACAGCAGCTTAACAGAGGCACAAGCGTGCTAAAAGATGATTAAATCTCAAGATCAGAAGGACATGAGAGCATAACATGGCAAAACACAGCTGCGATATGTACATCTGTGTTATTACTCACCAAATTCTATATTTCTAGTTGCATCAGAATTAGCCTTGAACTTGCTGATGAATCAGCTATCTTTGTGCAGCTTTTAAATCATGTACACATTCGCGCTGACAGTAGGCAGTCCTGTGAACAGTTTCTGCAGCCTCAGAAAATCTAATCATTTTAGGCCCATTGATGCTGCATAGTCATCACATCAAGGCGTACATACAGTGGCAAGAAAAAGTGTGTGAACTCTGGTTACCTGGTTTTCTGCATTAACTGGTCATAAAATGTGACCTGATCTACATCTAAGGCCCAAGTATAGGCAAACACAATGTGCTTAACTTAATACCATACAAACCATTATAATATTTCATGTCTTTATTGGACACATCCATTAAACATTCACAGTGCTGGTGGTAAGTGAACCCTTGGATTTACTGGTTGGATTTAATAGCAGCAATAACCTAATAATGCTGAAGTCATTCCACAGCATCTCTATTGGATTCAGGTCTGGACTCTGGGTCACTCCAAAAGGTGGATTTTCTGTAGATTTACTTCGGTGTTTAGGGTCATTGTCCTGCTGCATCAACCAACTTCTACTGAGCTTCTGGAGGATACGTTGATAAACTTGAGAATTCATTTTTTCCTTGATGATGGCAAGTGGTCCAGGCCCCAAAGCAGCAAAGCAGCCTCAAATCACCACTGTAATTCACTGTTGGGATGATGTTTTTATGTTGATATGCAGTGCCCTTTTTAGTGCTGCGTGTTCTTCTCAAACAATTAAATTTTGGTTTCATTAGTCCACAAAACATTTTCCCAGTAGTGTTGTGGAGTGTGAAGGTACTCTTTGGCAAACTTCAGGTCATGCAGGATGATTTTTTTGGAAAGCAGCAACTTCCTCCGTGGTGTCCTGCCATGGACAGCATGCCTGTTCAATGATCTGCATATGGTAGACTCATGAACAGAGATGTTAACCAGTTCTGATGATTCCCTCGAGCCTTTAGTTGTTACTCTAGGGTTCTTTTTTACCTCTTTGAGCATTCTGCGTTGTGCCTTTGAAGTCAATTTGGCGGGTGCCCACTTCTAGGGAGAGTAGTCACAGTACTAAATCGTCTCCATTTGTAGACACGTTGTCTAACTGTAGACTGGGCAATACCTGAACCCTTTCCAGTTTTAAACAAATCAACAATTCTTGATTGTAGGTCTCTTTTTTGCGAGGCATGGTCCACATCAGCAGATGCTTCTTGTGAATAGCAAACTCAAAAAGTTTGAGTGTCTTTTATAAGTTAAAATATCTCTACACCACGCTCCAATCTCGTTTCATTGATTGGACTCCAGGTTTGCTAACTCCTGACTCTAATTAGCTTTTGTCATTGGCATAAGGGTTCACTTACTTTTTCCACCAGCACTGTGCATGTTTCATGGATGTGTCCAATACAGACATGAAATATTATAATGAAATGTTAAGTTAAGCACATTGAGTTTGTCTATAATTGGGACTCAGATGTGGATCAGATCACGTTTTAAGACCAATTAATGCAGAAAAAAAGGTCATTTCAAAGTAATTTCAACTTATGCACTCACCCAAAATACAACCAATGCGCACAACACCCCCGCACAAACGCACACTGCAACTCAGCTGGTGCTGTGGCACTGGAAGCTCACGCCGGGGCAGTAATTGCTTAAAGGCCTGTTATTACTACACCTGCTTTCAGGCTTCACTTCTCTCTATGCAAACACACACACACACAGGCTCAATAAACCAGTCTGCTGTTCTACACTCATGTCAGACCAGAGTTATGTTGAATAGACTCACAAATAAATCCAAATAAATCCATGACATACAACAAGTTAATCTACTGCCTCACTACTATACTACAGCAGCAGCAGTCTGGTCAATGGAATGACCATGTGTTACAAAGTAAAGACAACAACAGCATCTGACATGTGACATTAAAATACCAATACATGAATCTCCTACAACTAGGGTCCGACTGATGAGTGTTGATAAAGCTCCATGATATGGCGTCACATTAAAACTCGAGCGTGCAAAAAAAAAACGTGAGGTGAAAGATATCAACCTGCACGTTTTAACATTTCGCACACATCACTTTTTCACTCGTGAGTGTAAATGTGAAACTCGCGAGAACATGGAGAGGACCCGCACGTGCAATTTTCATAAACACGTGCTCAAACTGTCTTTTTCCTCCTTTAGTGCTTTTTATTTGCTCTCGAAATTTTCCTGTGGTTTGGACAGTTTGGGGGCGGAACATGGGTCGAACGCTACTGGCTGATTGGCACCTGGTTTCGTGACTGACTGCTCACTTCGACACACCTCTCAAACCACAACTAACATGGTGGATAAACTCTGGTTCATCTCACTTACAATAATGATTTAGTAGTCTTATCACTTATCAGCAGTCAGTCGCGAAACCAGGTTCCATCAGCCAATAGGGTTCAGCCCATGTCCCGCTCCCAAACTGTCAAAACCACCCCCTCTGAAAACTTGAGCACAAAAATTACACTTCTTTTGCACTTTGTGTGGGATGAAAAATATCAAATCGCGTGTTGAGCGTGTTTATAAAAACTGTGTGTGTGGTTCCTCTCTCTGAGATCGCGAGTTTCACATTTACACTCACGAGTGAAACATTTACCTGCGCGTAATGTTAAAATGTGCAGCTTTATATCATTTACCTCCTATTTTTGCACACTTGAGTTTTGATATTAATGTGACGCCATACACAGACAATTTAAATGCACCCTCACAGGTACAAGCATTTTGCTGTCATGAAAAAACCTTTTTTCTCCATTTGACTAACTTCAGCATGTAAAGTAGCTAACGCATCATTTTCAACTGTAGACTATACAGAAAGATTGTGGTGTGCAGTGATGCTAAGAGGGTGTACGATCAGTGGATGTTGGTGGATGTTTGAAAGCGTATGGGCCAACTCAAATGGTACAAAATAACTTTATGTAACCTTATATAGAAGTAAGTGTGTTATTAGCTTCTACTTTAAATTATATTAAATTAAGTTTTTATTCTGACTGAAATACTATTTAATTTACAAAAACTGGCTAAACTCCGTACAGTTTTTCCTATGTACTGAATGCTGAATATACTGCCATGAATATATTAAATGACAAATTTTATATTTTATATATATATATATATATAATAAAATATAAAACTGTATATACACTACATAAAACTACAATTTTATATATATATATATATATATATATATATATATATATATATATATATATATATATATATATTGTATATATATATATATGTATATATTGTTTCTTTCTGGTCATTTTGAGTCGGTCAGCAAGCCATCAACTGCTGATGCTTTAGATACTAAACTAACCTAGAATGCTGCTCACTTTTATGCTCACTTATTAGTAGAATGTTTTTCAGCTGTGCATCACAATTGAGCAAGAGTGTCCTAACAACCAATTAGCCCAATAACATCCTTAACTTGGATTGGTGGCCGTACCAGGAGATTTAGACAGAGGACCGAGAATTGCTGAAAATAGGACTATATGCAAAATAAGCCTCTATACAAATATATGCTTTAATACAAACATTTTTATTCTTTAAAAATCATCTGATACACTTACATTAACTGTGAAATGGACAATTCTGTTTGTGAATATCATGAAAATTACATGAAATGAAATTCTAAAGTGATCCTAAACTTTTGAAATATATATATAGTTAATGTAGTAACTAAATGTTGAGTGTCAGTATAAAAAGTTGAGTCTTCGCTGTGCTGCACTTCAGGTTTAGGTGCTGAAATAGATGAAGCTTTCGCTTCATTTCCTTCATTCCTCATTACAGATCAGAGAGGTGTGACGTATGTCAGAGCACAAAGGTCAGTAATTAAGCAGAGTGAGTGCAGGCCACAGCAGTGGGGAAGAGCGTGTGATGAGTTCTTTGATGAGGGAAATTACCATCAGTGTGTTCACACACCCGCAGAGACAGAGCTGCACTTACAGAGCTGCATCTCAAATTCTTATACACGCTATCACAGGTCACATTAGCATATGCAGGTCATATTGAGCAGCAGTCAAACACTATATCATAAAGTGACAGTCTAAACAGCGCCCACCGAACGCAATGCATATTTTATTGTTTGATTTAAAGTAGGAGTCTTACTACTGGGGACTACTAAGCAGGTGGTCTTCTCCAAGGTGGGCTTGTTGAAAAGATGCATTGACAAAAGTTTCATATATTTAAGTTTTGTTTTAAGCACCCCAAACACTACAAGCACAACTAGTAGTACTACTCCCTATTACTACTACTAATAATAACAAAGATGAAGATGATAATAATGATGATGATGATGATTGTTGTTGTTGTTGTTGTTATTATACACATTATTAGGGCACAATGTGGTGGGTTCCAGCAGCAGAGTCTAGTGGACAAGGGTGGCAGCCTGGCAGACTTAGCCATCGCTCTCCAGCAACACCACAAGCTGAGAGTAGAGCTGAGAGCTATGACTCAGCAGGTCCACCAAATAAGACCAAGTAAGTTTATTTTTAAATAGTTTAGTTTGATTATACCTCTTTAGCAGCGTATCTGTGGGTCCTATACAGTTGCTATGAAATGACATAACAAGGTCTTAGTAAGTATTAAAATGAAATTAAATACTATTATTAACTTTAAATATTAAATTAAACTTTTTATTAAATTTTTTTGGCACTAAAAAATCATTTTCAAAACTACAGTGAATGCACAAATGTGGCTGAAGAAACAATTTATGTTTTTTGTCCATACTTTTATTCCTTTATGTCTCTTATTGCCTTTTATTTCTCTTACAAGTAATAAGCGTGTGTGGTCTCCATCTCCACCACATGAAGCAATTCTGACTTGATAATAATGATTCATTAGCCACAGCACTGGCCACAATTGAAATAGTTCTGATCTCTTCACCACAATTCTGCCAGGTAAAAAGTACGAAGAACAAGCAACACTTCTCAAGGCTAGGTGTGTCCAAACTTCTGGCTGATACGGATCCTATAGAACTTATAAAGTGCTGCAGTTAGAAATACAGGTTCAGCTGCAGCTGTCAGAGAGATGATGTAAAGGGCGTTTTAACATCAGCTCAAGCATTTGGTGACTAATGAGTAAAAATATGCCGCATAGACGCTTTGGGGCCGTACGCATGAAGGAGCAGCTCCAGCACTCTATTACCTCCACTAAATCACCATAATGTCAGAAAAATAGGTAATTTCATGAACTTAAGTAAATTGAATTTCTTGCAACATTTGCCTCATGGCTTATATGCAATAATGGCGCGATATTGGACCATCAGCGGAGTTAAAGCAGCGCTTAGACTGAGCCCAGAGGACTTAAACGGACACACACACACATTTCTGACATTACAAGAATGAAATCATTTTGGGGCGGACCCAGCTCGCTAGCAGAGACCTCTGGAGCTGCAGTATGTTTTCATTCTGTAGTCGGCGTCATGCTCATTGTAGGAACTCTAGGTCTAAGCTGGTTTTCTCTAAGCCAAATAACATTTGGAAAATGAGTGTCCTGAAGAGATGAGTTCTGCCATATGCCCACATTTTTCTTTGAAACATCGCCAGATCCCCCAAGTTTTTTATTTTGTTGGGGAGAGGTGCAAGACTTGTGAATCGAATAGTTACTATATACTAGGGCTGAAACGAGGAGTTCCTCGAGGAACTCGAGTAATTTGATTACAAAAAATCATCAAAGCAAATTCTTTGCCTCGAAGATTCGATTAATCCATACACACATATACAGTGTTCTGTTTCGCATGGATAACTTTTACTGTTACTGTTTACTGTACAGTTAGAGGCGCCAGAATGTAACTTCTATACCATTTAAGGTGGAACGAGGTTTTCAAATAAGAAGCTAATTTCAGAAAGCAAGCAACTCAGCTTTCCCAGCAAACTGATAGCGAGTCTGAGTTTTACGGTAACCTCTAGCCGAGCACAGCATCAGAGTTTCAATGTTTCAGCACGTCCAGTCCACAGAGCAGAGCAACACACAGTAAGCATAACATTTAGCCTAAATCAGTGAGATGGTGAGTTGAGATGAAGGCTTGGTTGTGGTTATATGTAATGGCTAGTTAAGAACGTAAGTCAGTGTGATAGCGAGTTATGTCCGTAGAAAATCTAAGCTTATATAAAAAATATATATTTTATCCGATTACTTGATTAATCGATGGAATAATCGATAGAGTACTTGATAACTAAAATAATCGATAGCTGCAGCCCTATTATATACTATTTTCAATTATATTCTTCTAGTCCACTTTGTACCTCATGGTCTGGTTACCCTGGTTGATTAGCCCAACTGGTGAGAATAGATAGATAGATAGATAGATAGATAGATAGATAGATAGATAGATAGAGAGATAGATAGATAGATAGATAGATAGATAGATAGATAGATAGATAGATAGATAGATAGATAGATAGATAGATAGATAGATAGATAGATAGATAGATAGATAGATAGATCTTTATTGATCCCTTTGGGAGGGTTCCCTCAGGGAAATTAAGAGGGCAAGCTCACATTCATCACTTCGGTTTCCTAATCAAGTACAGTAGTAATGGCAGGTTGAACAGTGACCATGTGCTGACATTGCCCAACCAGCATATCTAAAACTTGTTGTAAGATCTATAACAACATCTATAACTATCCTCAACTTGTGAAGATGTCACCCAAATGTGTCACATCAGCTTCTATTTTAATCATTTTTTGTTGTAATTTAAATGGAGCAGCACGTTCATGTTATTGTGTCTCCATTTAAGGTGGAATGGAAAATGTGAATGAGAAGCTGGTAAATAGAAAGCCAACTTAAGCCTCATGAAGTCTAAGTAGCTACTTCTCCTCTCAGGATTCAAGTTGTAATGTGGTAGTAAAGAGGCTTTGGAAGATTTAGGTTAAGGAGCTGATGTTGGAATATAATAAGGTAAAAGTTTACTAAACACTTATTTTCATGCAATATTATTTCAGTGTGCAGGAGTGTTATTTAAGCTTGTACTATATACATAGCATTATTAAAAAATTTCCCGCTATGGCAGGGGTTCACAGACTTTTTCATGCTAGGACCCACGAGTAGAGACCTGAGACCCACCCCAATATTTTGTGAAGTGAAATAAGACATAAAGTCTTCAGACAAGCTTTCAGTCCATTTACACTCAGACTATTGTTCTTCATAGTGAGTAAAGTCCAACAGCATACTATTATAAAAGAATGAAACATGTATAGCGCTACACAATTACACACATACTTGGGTACCTTACATGCTATGGCTGACATGCTTGAAGGGAGGCCTATATATTTGCACATATAGGCCTGTTTAGGACTTAATAACTGTGGTTACTTGGGCTTACTTTAAGCCCACCACTTGCTATGTTATTCAACAAATAGCACAAATCAGGCTGGTCCTGAGCTACAATTAAAAGTATTTGAGAAAAAACAGTTCTGAGGTCACTGCATCTCTTCCGCCTGTGTGAGTTGGGAAAAAGACACATAAAGGGCGTTATAAACAAGAGGGTGTGGTACAGAAATCCCCTTCTAATGTAAAATGACTCATTTGTCTCTGTTCTCTTCGAAAACAACAAAACAAACATAAAATGAGCCATTCATCACCACACTACAACTTATCAGTTTAAAAACAACTGCACTTTAATACAACTATCAATAACCATCACAGTTATTAGTTATTTATAAAAATGTGATTCCCTTTATTATGACCTGAGAGAAAACCTATCTTGTTAATTCTCTATAGATCCTCACAGGGCTCTCGTTCTCCAAAGCAATTGTTTGTTTTAAACAAATGTGCTTATGTCATATTTAACAGCTTTCTAAACCAACTGTTATCATCCTGCAATGGCTCATAGGCTAAATAAACAGGCTAGTTCTGGGCAACTGCTGAAGTTACATATTGGATATTGTTTGCCAGGGACAGCTTGCTGCAGCACTTAAAAAAAGGCTGCATTTCATTTATTTAATTTCCAGTCAATTTGATTAAATTTAATTCAATTCATTTTCAAGTGAGAGGAAAAAAAGCAACACAGCGCAAATTTGTATAAAAACATGAAGTATTTTAATTTTATTTAGTGCGTATACTCTTATTAGAGCTTTCATTCTTTTCAGGAGACAAAACTGCTATTATATACATAAAGTTAGTTAGATTTTCTGCTTCTCACAGTCCACATTATCCTACTTATAAATGAAGACTTTTCAATCCATGAAACTTTATCTCAGGTGTGTGGGTGGTATGTGTGTGTATATGTGTGTGTGTGTGTGTGTGTGTGTGTGTGTGTGTGTGTGTGTGTGTGTGTGTGTGTGTATCTAAGCCCCAAACCTCCAAATATCTGAATCTTTTACTGCAGAACCGAGAGCACAAATAACGCTGCCTGTTTAGACAGATACAAAACTGAAGTCAGAAAATATTAATAAATCTCATTTCTCAAACAGCAGCCTTACTGGCTTTTACCCGGAGACATGAAAAAGAGAATACATAAACAATATGAGGGTCTTTTTAGGGGACTGATAAAGGCTTGATCAGTGTAAAAGTACTAATGAAACATTTACTGCAGAAGCTGAGATTCACTGCAGAAGTCATGAGGAAAAGAGTTGAAGGGCTATTTGAGGTGAGTTCAGCTTCAGTTGAGAGCAAACACACTGGTTTTAAGCAACCTGGTACCTTCTGAAAAGCAGAAACTTGCATCATTTTAGTGAGACAGGATTAAAGCTCAATTCAGTCCGTTCTCACACTGTGGCCAGCATCAATCTGACAAAAAAAACAAGTGTATTGTAATAAGAAATTCAAGCGAACAAGCAAGACGAACATGTTTTCCTAATGGAAAAAGTTTTTCAACTGAGTTGGACTACTAAGTCTTAAAATATAATACTAATAACACTTCATATTAAGAACAAAAATTATTCGATTGGACATTTAATGGTTTATTGTCTATGCATTAAGCCTAGGCATTACGCCTAATTCCTAATAATCTATCCTCGTATATAACTGGAGCTCTTTATGTGAAAACGTAATAATTAGTTATTAGTTATGTTTCATTACAAACAGCAAACAGTCTGACAAATTAGTCCTTTTTGATATAATTACATTTAGCGCTGTACACTGAATGTACACTATTTTGAATTTTTTGTTTTGCTTGATTCAAATGACCAAACCTTAGAAAAATAAGTATTTTGATATGTATCATGTATCAAGAAAATGTCTTATTGTATTATATTTTTAGCATATCGTCTACCCTAATAGTCAAGGTATTGGTATTAGTGTCAATAGAATCAGGTCAGCGCTGTAATTGGGTCCAAATAAATATTCTGCTCTATTTATAGGTCTATAGAAAGCTAATTTGACATCAACCATGGTTAGGCCTGCATACAAGAATGTTAGACCTGTTTTCAGTCCTTAATGTAATGTCAAGGGCTTTTGCACAAACTTGTGAAACACCAAATATTGAAATTCATATATTAGATTCTAATTTTTACTTAAAATGTTATGCTAATTATATAAATTGCAATGAATAACTAGAAGCATTTTCTATATTTTCTATAGCACTGTCCACTTAATCTAAAGTTTGGAGTGATGAAATCTAAAGTTTGGTTTTTTATGAACTATACTTTGTCAGTAACAGAAAACTGTTTAAATTTTTCAATTTTTCGCTGCAAAACTAAGGACCAAAAGTCCTACCATTGAAACAACACCAGAACACAGTTTATTGTCTTGGTGTGATGTCAGCACTTAGCAGCACTCAAACACTTAAGACGTTTAAACCAGCTCTGAGCAAAAAGAGTTTTTAATATGAGCTAATAAATAAGCTTTTTTAAACTGTAATCATCATTTAGGCAAAATCATCTAAATTATGATCAGCTTTGAATCTAGCAAAAAGCGTTTTAATTGCTAATAAAACCTTCAATAAAAAGAACCAGGTGAATTCAAAAGGAAGAGATGGTGACCCAAACTTTCAGCCAGACAGTGCATACTGTAAATAAATCATTTTTGGTTTGTTTGTTTTTGCAGCGATTGCTTTGCAATATGTACATTTTTTTTTACTTTTACTTCTTTTTTTCTCTATTATACTTCTTTCCTCTTTTCATAAACCTGCAATATTGGAGAGACAGCTCACAGACAGCACAACACATTGATATTCCCCTGTTGTACTCAGTGTCCTGACACCTTCACATCCAATAAACGAGGACAGCCAAAAAAAATCACACTCTACAAAAATCCACCCTGCCATTTCTCATCTGCCCCACCCCATCCGTCTCCATCCAATACACACAAATGCCCCGGTCAGAGTGACAAACCACAGCACGGTCACCCTTTTTACTCATATGAGAGAGTTTTACCTCCTCCATTGTTAAAGTAACTGTACAGTTTTACAGGTACACGTATGGAAAGTAAAACCCAGAGTTACTGACGTGCAAACTGCCTAAATGTTGTGCTGTTTCTGGCTGTCAGGAACCAAATAGAGCATTACAACCGTCCACAATATCTACGCATCAGAAAGAAGTGCTTGAAGATTTTTTCCCCACATTAATAAGGATTTCAGTGTGAACTTTTCATCTGTTTAGCTTTTTAGATCATTTTCGACTGTTGTTTGACTGATGCACAGGTGATTTACATAGGTCAGTTTTAAACACACATCTCGTTTACTTCTAAGGGATAAATAAAAGTTAGTTCGTAGAAAAGGTTAGTTTTTAAAAAATGAATTAATGTGGCTTTGAGGGGAAAAAAATCTAAGAAAAATACAGAATGCAAACCTCTAAGACATTACAGCCAATAACACTGCTCCTGTATAAGCGTAGAAGGGCAGCTTCCCAAACAGAGGCTACAAATATTGATCAGTGCCCATCACAGCCTCAAATCCCTCTAAAAATCCCCTACTTGATTGGCTTATCATAGATCAGTGCGGATCAACTGGGCAGAATGACTGGGATTGGGATTTCTGTCCCCCAGTGAAGCAGCAGAGTTTGTAGCACTGAAGATTATGTAACCAGTAATCTGCTTTGAGAACTATACGGTGGAGGCTCGGAGCCAGGCATCAGCCTGAAACTGGCCTCTTTTAATGATACTACTTTCCTATAAGCAGCACTTTGTAAAATTTGTTGTTAACACTATAAAAAGTAGCATTCCTGGCAAATTGGACAGAGCACTCTTGGGGTACTTTTCGACTATGCTCGCAGAAATCAGCTTAGAGCACAAAGTTCCAAATGGTTCTTCCACATGTAAGAACACCAAATCTTAAATTTTCATCATTAAGTTACATTTTTTATATATTTATATATTTTTGCTAAGCCTTCCAGGTCACCGGGGGTGCTAGAGCTTATTCCAGTGCTCGCTGGGCGGAAGGCAGGAAACACCCTGCACAGGCCTCCAGCCCATCACAGGGCCAGCACATACACACCCCCTAGGGGCAATTTAGTGTATCAAGTCCGTCCAGCATTATCCACTGGGCCACTGTGCTATCAATATTCAATTCTATTACATTCTATTCTAATATATTCCTAGTGCCCAGTATACCAGTCCTTCCAATATGCCAGTTTAAAACAGTTTCTGAGTTAGCTTGGCACAAATAATTGCAGAAAAAATGCGACATACAATTTACTGTAAATGTTTTCTTGTTATCAATACCAATCAATCCAGTATAAACAAGTCATAAACAATAATAATTAATAATTAAAAGAGTTATATATAAAACAATGTGCAGATCTAGAAGAGGTTATTCTGCATGAAAGCAAACTTGTGTGTGTGTGTGTTTATATGTCAAGAGAAATACAGTTAGACATCGGAGGGGGGGCTTGTCTGGATCTGGATCATGTAAACCCTGGTCTGGAAACAAGTCCCATTTCATTCATGTCTAGAACATAAAATGCAAATGTTTTGAAAAACATGCTTCAAACTGTTTCAAATGCTCTTCTAACACAATCTGATTTTGCGGGCCAAAGTAAATGCAAGGCAGAGCTCTGCTGGATGCTAATGATCCAGGTTGGTCTTTAAGGGTCAGGAGCACACATGGGGAAACTTACAGAAAGGTCATTCCGGTTTGACATTTCAATCTCACCCACCAGCCACCAGTGAGGAATGTCAATGTGTTGAGCACTCATCTGTGGCCTTTCTATACGTCAAGAGCAAGAAGAACACAAATAGTCAGATTTGATTCAGTTACACTTAGAAAAGTCAGGAACCATGCTCTTGAACTACGATCTGTGTTGGTCCATCACACAAGACAAAAGTTTTCATCATCACACATTACTGCATCCCAGATGCCTCCGAGCCCAAGGAAGTTAATGGCGCTTCTGCACATTGTTAACATAAGGCTTCAGTTTTGCACAAATAAGTTTTAAGTAGTGCTTGTAAATATAACTTTGTATTATAGTGTTTGACAAAGTTTTGCTAAAGGAATCTCTTGCCCGTGTGATCGTATCAGTTTTAATTGAATGGCTGTTCTTGATGCAGCGCCGTCTGAAGGATCAGAGAGGATGGGAGTTCAGCTTAGGCATGCGTCCAACACTCGTCCTGATTCTTTGAATTATTTAATGATATTATGCCCTGTAGTGGGGAGAAATATGCAAATCTTGTCCAGTCTTTCTTTGAGGAATATTGTTTTTAAACATTTCATAAATTTTATCACACATTTGTTGAAAAACCAACATTCTTTGCCCTTCTTTGCTCCTCAAAGACTTAGCCTTTCGTGGATACTGCTTTGGCACCAAATTATGATTAGAATCACCTGTAGACATTTTTACTTCATTACAAGCCCTAAATTATACCTGTTCCAACTTTTTTTTGATATGTTGCAGGCCTGAAATTCAGGAATGGCTGTATATTAACAAATGAAATGACGGTGACCAGACAAAGCATGATATATGTCTGTGTCCTACAGTCTGAAATTCTGTTTGCATTGTACCTACAGTCCCAGTTTTTTCTGGGTTGTAAGTTTCATGTGTGAAATTATATTTTGCCCAACACTCCACTACTATCAACAAGCCAAAATCAGTGCAGTTGAATCACCACCTTCATGATGCATTTTTTTCAGCCCTAGGACTAACGCTCTAAATAATATAATAATCTTTGCCGTAAGAACATCATGATTACTCACACAAAACATTAGGAAGAACGACTGTTATCATCAGCCTTGCTGTATCATTTTAATGAGACTACAGAGGGAAAAGGCAGCAGTATGTGTCTGTAGCTGTTTCTGGAGGGACTTGCTTTAGCATTCAGCAGAGCCAGTCTCTGCCTGATGGACTCGGAGGCAGATGTCGGGCGTTTGGTTGATAGTTATCCAACGTATGCAGCTGTCAGTCGGGGTTGAAGAAGTGAGGAGCTGAGTGGCATATCAGTAATGAAATCTAGGATAGCCAACATCTAACGAATCTCTAACCAGCATGGAGAGATGCCCATCTCTCTCTAATTCCCCACAGACTTTTCCGTTCACCTTTTCTTCACACATACAGTTCTCTCTCCACATTGCAGGGCTGGAGAATTGTCCTACATTACGTGGAACCTCTGAAGACATATCATAAGAGTTTGGAGAGCTGCTGGGATATTGCTGGTGTAGTTAAGAGATTGTAGCCTCTCTTTATGCACAATTTGCATTAGCCACCCTTATTATTAATTGATATTGTCTTTAATAGCCTATTGTCTACTCGTTTTATCTTAATTGATTGCATTGAACTCCCAAGCCTTCACTTTGCAGGCTACAACTATGTAGTTTGGAATCGTGAAGAGAAGCCAGACTGTTTAACACATTCACTAACTGTGTGCTGCTAATGTGCCCTGTGGTCAGACACTGACCAGTGAAGAATAGGATGGAGGGCAGCTGACAAAATATTCGTGACAACCAGGGCTGTTTCTTGCAATAGTCTGCTTTGACTGGCAAAAGCACCCATGGGCTATTCACACCGTTAATTATATTTCAGTCACTCAGTGAAGAGTGTTAGGCTGAATAAATTGGGAGAAAAACAAAGACTAAATCCTTGTGAACTCCACAATGGAGCCTATCAAGGACAGCCCACTCTCATTATCCACGCTGCAGCGCAAGCGCTGGAAAGTATTGATAAAAGAAAAAAAACTCTAATGCACTTCTGCTCTCTTTCTGAGCAGTTACTCAATGTCACACACAATCACACACACGCACACATACCCACACATTCATCTGGCGGAGACTCCCTGTCACAGCTGGACTGGGCCCTCATCTCCCTGACCTCGAGGCTTTGCTGGACGGGGGCTTGGCAAGATGAGGTCGGATTTAAAAGGAAGATTAAAGTGGCAAAATCTGCCTGGAAGAGTTCCAGCACAGACGCAACGGGACAAAAAAATGAGACCACTGTTTGGGGGTGGGGAGGCGGGGGGCGATTTAGGGTTTGGAGTGCAGGGAAGGTCAAAAACCTGCTGACGACAGCAGAAAATAGGGGGAGTTGAGGTGGTAGTTAAAAAAAAAAAAATCCCAATTTTTACCCAATGTAGTTGTAGTATCAAATAGAAAGGCTAATGTGATTTCTGACACTATGGCACATTGTTAACTATAAAAATGGACAAATCACATGTCAAACAGCTCAAAACAGAAGTAATAGTCATTCTGAAGCCTGAATTATGTCCATTGTTTTGCACCAATTCAATAACCTCTGCCCAAACTGTGACCCATTAGAGAACCAATGTTCGCTCACAACAAACCACCATTAATCAGAGTGAAGTGAAATAAACTACATTCATTTCTTTCTTGTCCATTTCTAAAGTTAGGATATCTGACCAGCATACCAGTGTCCAAGTACAACATATGCTAGTTATTGTTTTATTTGTGATAACTTTTCTTGCAGGGTATAACTGAGGTATATCATAACAAGTAAACAAACCTAGGTAGCAACAACCTATGCCCTAGCTAGAGCAGTAATATGACAGCTAATAAATGGACCCAATAAATAGCTTATAAATAAAATTATAAACAAAATTATGATATATATTTATAACCAGTTTCAATTTAATCCACTGCTTGAAAACACAGTACATACCAGCACTGCTGGTCCCCAGAATATATGTGTTTTGGATGCAGCAGAAATGGCAGTTAATAAGCTGATCACCATCTAAACCAGCATATGCTGTGTTTTGGCAGTGGCATGCTGATCCACCAGTTAGACCAAGCTAGGGCGAAAAGCTAAACCAGCACCAGACCAACATAAACCAGCTTAGACCAGCAGTTTTTTGTTTGCTTTTCTTTGTAATTATAAAAAGTCATCTTTCAGGAAAACAGTTAGCTAGCTTGATTACTGAACGACTCAGACTGCTGTTTAAAGAAAGTTTGTGTTCGCTCACATTGCTTGGGTTGGGGTATTTTTGTCCAGTGTCTGGAAGGAGGTGAAAGAGAGCTGTACTAAAAACAATGACATAAAAAATGGAACCCACCTGGGCAAGTGCACGCCTCTCCCTCGTGAGAACGGCGTTACTGATCTAGTCTGAATTATTGAACACAGTCCATGTTCCTGTGAACGAACTCACGGGCTACAAGACAGGTTTTTTTCTCTGTGACTCTGGTCATGTATACAGTAGCAAAAAAGTAGCCACGCTCACTGAATTATAGATTAAAAGTTCCTGTTCGCCTTCTCGTGGCTGAGAAAGGAAACAAAGCTATTCAAGCGCCAGCATTCAAACCTGAGCCGAGCAGCACTATAACACTGTAGCGCTATAACATTCTAAATATGGCCCGCGCCAGGAGGTTTAATAAAGGACTTCACTGCACTCTGATATGATCACACTGGAAAGCTGTTATTTGGCAGCTTGACATTTAAATGTGCTGTGTTTCATTACTGGACGGGCCAGACAGCTCCCATCATGCAGCAGAGCCTATGTGCTAAAGCGCTGCCCTAGTGTCAGCGTAAGCAGCTTTTTTAGCTCTGTAATGTGACATTTAAGTACATGACCAGACTGAACTTGTACGGAGGTCACCGAGTACAACAACAGAACAATAGGTAAAAAGATGAATGAGCTATCTTTAAAGTGAATCAGCTATTTTGCAAAGAACCTAATTTACCTTGGAATCCTAAATGCAGTCCAACAGAATTGTTTGACGCCTGGAAAATCTTTAGTTTTGCACTTGAGCTACGAGGCTAATGAGAAAATTTAGATTAAAAGACCAATTACCAATTAGCGTCACAAAACACCTACATCACACTGGCCTCAAATAAAAAAATGTGTTAATAATATCAAATGGGAATGTGGTTTGTGACATTGTAGGACATATAAAAAGAAGAAAAAAGTACATTGTAATGCTAAAACAACTAATGCAATGCAAAACTCAAGGGTTCTGCAGCAACTTGAAGCATTTACGAACTGAGACTATTAGCACCATATCTGAAGCTCTTTCACTGTTTCTAAGATTTTCTTAATTGAGTACATAATCCAATCAACAGTTACAGATGCAAGCAAATACAGAATGGTGAAAAGCTATTGTTGACTAGTTCCGAGCGAACCCAATTAGCAACTTGTGAGTTATATGGAAGAAAGAGAGTTTACCAGTATTTCTGACAATGACTGTTTAAAGTGTATTTGTTAAATGCAATTAAAAATGTATGAAGGCATGTTTGCTTAAAGCCACAGAGAATTTCAGCTAATCTTGTGTCACAAGTGCAATGTATGTCTTATGAATATCTTCTGAAAGTCAAACAAATGTCTGCTGTATTTCACCAAATTTCTCACCTCTTGCTATAACCTTGGCTAACGCTTCTGTAAGCATTTCTTAACCAGTCAGAGAAACAGTCAGTGAGCTAAAACTAAGCCAACAAAACCAAAAGACCCCCTGTCTGTAAATGCCTACCAACCACTGTTCATTTAATTATTATTTTAGGTTTATATGAGTGGCCGAGCAGACTGGCTGTGTTGGACAAACACATTAGCCACGCCCACACAGTTCTCAGATAATTTAGTATCATAAAAGCTTTTCAAATATTTCAATCTGTGTTCTAGTCTAATAATTGCCTTTGTTGTTATGAACCACACTATAAATGTACAAATCTAATAAATCTGTCTGTATTTCACCATCTTGATATAAATCAGATGGTCCCAATCTTGGGTAACGCTTCTGTGAGCATTTCCTAACCATTCACAAGGCTGACGTCTCAGCAAGAGAAACAAGCCAACCACAAGCTAGCAAGCTAGACCACATGTCATTTGTTTATCTATACATGGACACTGTTTATTCATGCGTTGCTTCATAGCTCCATTTGTTGATCCATGACTTTTTCGTCCAGTTAGTTCCATTCAGTCTTTCCCGGATGTTTATTATATACACTCCCATTTAGTATCACACAACTGTTTTAAACTTTACACTGTTACACTCTTGGACTTTACTGTAAAATAATGTACTTCTTTCTCATATGGGCTTGGAGGCAGTAAATTCAGTACTTGATCAGGCTGAACTTCTACAGAGTCTACAGGGTACGAGAACGTAAAGCTTAGCGAAAAGCTCGGTGGACGAAGTGCATGTCTGTCAGGGTAAACAGGAACATTTGCGCGTCCCTTTGGCTGAGTCAGCCGTGTTTAAAGTCAAAGAGGAGTCATCGCCTCCTCAGGCCAGTCCTCATTAGCAGCAGGGCCTGAGGCCTACCGTTTTTTTTCCAGGCTGAAGGCTTTGTGTATGTGTGGACAGCTGTGTGTGTTTATTGCTGTCTCTAGGGCTGCGTCTCTCTGTCCTCCTCTCTCTCCTTTTCCAAGCTTAATGGAGTGCTTTGATGACATTAGGCATTTCCTCGGGTTGCAGCACGCGGCGGGGAAATGAAAGTAACATATTGGTCCCTGATCGATATCTGGACAGCAGACGTGACAGGAATACATCGGCAGTGCTTAGCAGCTGCATTGCTAGGCGTGTGTGTGTGTGGGGGTGTGTGTGTGTGTGTTTGGACCTGTAATAGTGAGAATCAATACACTCATGCCTCTTTACTGTAGCACACTGTAATGAATGAAGCATGGTGGCTGACTTCTCTTGCCAATTACACACATGGTTTTGTAGACACTTACAGAGCAAAAAGGACATGTCAGCTCCTATTAACACCATCCTTGCGTTAAAATTAAATGACTGAGGGTGGAAAAGGGTGAGGCATGCAATTTGGAGAGCTTCCCTCTATTGGTTATCACCGTTGTCCTGACAGAGGCTTTTATTGTAGAGTTTTAATGTAAGCACTGCTACAATTACATGCTGCAACTAGGACCACCTCATACATACGTAATGCACAGGCCTCTCGCTCAGTTGCACAGCACTAGTTGGACTTTGATTCATTTCAATCATTCAATTTTAAACTCTGCACTGTATTTAGTATTCATCCACATTTAAAAAATTTTATTTTTAAAATTATAAATTATTATTTTAGCATTTCATGTGAGCAAGGAGTTGTCAAAGCATCACTGCTGGTTGTACCATGTATGGCAACATGTCATACCCTGCCTGTCCTTGTCTGTCTGTTTACATCCTGTCAAAAGTTTTTACCAGTCTAGCCCCGTCAGTCTCACCGGTTCCTCGTTTATCATTAGTCCCATCAGCTGTTTATTCCTCGTTTGTCTGTGTATTTAGTTATCCTCTCCCTTGTGGTTCTTTTTGTGATTTCTGTGCTTCCTGATTCTGTATTTTGCCCGTTTGCCCTTTTATTTAGTTTGTATAGTTGTTTCTCTGTTTTGTTTGTAGTTTTTATGTTTTTATGTTTATGTTCTTAGTGCTTTGTGTTTGTTTTGCTTTTATTTTTCATTAAATATTCGGTTTAAACTTGTGTGTGTCCTGCCCATTTGTGACACAATGTATGTGACAAATAAACATTGATTAGATTTTTACTTTTAGTAAGTCTTCTTTCCGTACAGTCCATATATTAACACTAGGCTGGAAAAACCAACAGCTGACATCACAACCATGAACACATTTACATATGCTTGCCTAATCCACTTACAGCAGCTTAGCCCCACAAGTTCACTCTGCAGTGATAAGGGGTGTTGTGATATGGAGGGACTGTGCATCTTGTGGTGATATGTTGCCCCTATTGTTTATATATATATATATATATATATATATAATAAAGCCTGTCTAATGTCAGTTTATGGTACTAATGATATATAAATATATATATATATATATATATATATATATATATATATATATATATATATATATATATATAAAATAAAGCCTGTCTAATGTCGGTTTATGGTACTAATGATAAACATATATATATATATATGGTACTAATGATTAGTTATTAGCACATTCTCAAATCAACTTACCCAAGTTCAGTGTTTTATTCACACTGTTCAGCATTAAGCGATGTGAACTGTGGGGTTCTGAAGTGTGAGTGAGTGTGTAAATTGCACAGGGCTTCCACAAGTATGTAATTAGTAATGACTAAAAAATACACCAACTTTTAACCCAGAAGTAGCAAAGCAGAAAGTGAACTTCTTACTTTTATATTAGCCTTTTTTTCCAGAGACCAAAACAAATAACTCAAGCGTGGGCACCAATCTGTCCAGCACAGAACAAGCTAGCAGCCTCCCATAAATTTACCACAAGGAATGAAGCCCTGCTATGACAAACTTGCTTATGAGACGGAATTTCTTTGCCCACTCAGAGGGATTGCGATGTGGACAGAGAGAAATTGCCACCATTCATTTCCGGCCGACTGCAGACAGATTGTAAAACCGGCAGCCGTGGAAGTGCGAAGGCGAAACGCAGGGTGTGAAATACAAATCATAACAGTAATCTAACCATTGGAAAACGCTCAGTTCATCTGACAGAAATATAATAGAACGTGTTCATGGCAAACAGCAGCAATCAAAAGTTTAGGCACATCTACTTTACTCTACTTATTTTTACTGTTCTTTCACATTTTAGAATAACAGTGAAGTCATTAGAAATGACACATATGGAATTATGCAGTCGCTGAGTAACAAACAAACTGCTGATGCAACTGTCTTGAAAAAGAACCAGTACAGCTTGTTTTTATTTAGGTGCACCTTCAATGCTTTCTAGATCTGTACTTTTGGTTTATTTATATTTCATTTAATAATCCTTGTATTTTAACTCAAACACATTCTAGGAGTTCCCTTTTTTCATTGTTGGTGTTTGTTCGGAAACCAAAGAGTTAAATTCTCAAAACGCCTGGTGGAAAAGTATCCAGTCAAGATTGTATTTCTCTGCAGCCAGTTAGCTCTCTTCGTTAGGACTTTAGCAGCAGACCTGAAGAAAAAACAGTGGTAGGTCTGTGCCAGGGCTCTGAAAGGCCTTATCACTTGCATATCTATCAACAAATAAAATATATTGTTTGTCTTTTACAAGCTTAACATGTCTGTGTTCAATCCTGAACAGCCAACAAATGTTAATCGCTGTTAGCTTAGCTCTAATGAAATCCCACAATGAGGCTAAAAGAAATTAGTATTAGTGTTTTTCTCCACCTTTAAGTTTTAAAATTTAAAATGTAAAAGTTTCGAAGTTTATGGCCTGAACTAAAACTGATAGTTATGGTTCACCACGGGAAAAAAATGTCATACAAACAAAATGATTCATTCACAGCTTTTTATTTTCTGCACATTGCTGGTGTTAGGCGGTGTTAGGTATTGTAAACATAGTGGGCTGAGGGGCCTCTATTTAATTTATTTAGTTGTTACATTTACAAAGATCATCTGTTCGTCTAATTGTTGCCTCTACAGTGGACCGACCCCAGTATTTATGACACCTTCAACCTGAGAGGTTGCCAAGGCTTCTTACAGTTAGAGACCCCACTAGCTTGGTCAGCAATCCAATCCCAAATCAACTTTATATTGTGAAATTGTCCTCAATTACTTATACATAAGTAAGAATGAATGAACCTAACAGAGACGCAACAGCGATGATTTTCAGACTCCTATTCTAGTAAGATGTTTCAACCTACCTGTACTTTGCCTTGTTGCAACTTTACAAACTCTTGGCATTCTCTCAATCAGCTTCTTGTTAAGAAGAAAGATGAGATGCTTATGATACACATATACACTCACACCACGCATTTTAAATATCTGTTTATTACATGAACACAGCCAGTTAACAAAAATCAACGTATCTTATTACGTCACTGACTGACTAATCAAAAGTGTCTCTAACGCCGAAGTCATTATCCCTCAATGCTAACACAAAAATACACAGAGGGGAATATGCATTCATTGAAAAAGCTCTTCATAATAATGGCTTCAATAACATAGAGGTAAGTAATGTCGCTGTCTGTTTAAGCTCGAGCTGTGTCTGACTTCTGCTTCAAGTTCTCTGTATAAGCAGTGTTATTTGGCAAGCTAGTCCAGGTGATTACATGACATTTTGAGGTTAGCTAGCTTGAAAGCTACGGTTATTGGCACATATGCTAGCAGCTAGAGAACAGCTTTGTTCACATATTCACACTTTCAAGAGAACATCCAAAAACTGCTTGACACATGATTCTGACAGAGATGTGTGTATATCTTTGTGAACAAAAATCTAATGTAGTATAGAAATAGTACTGGATGGAGTAGTACTTAGTAGCTACCATTTTCACATTTACTGACAAAAAGTACAAAATTCCCTCCAAACAGTCCAAATATGAAAACTATACTGTTTAAAATCTCAGCTATGATATCACAATCTTTAACACATAACCACAAATTTCAACCCTATAGATCAAAATGGCCTCATCATTATCGAAACCCTATATTCAGGGAGGTGGCTCCAAACTTTAGGCTGGTGCTATTTGTCATGTCTGATGTATCCCATTCAAATACGCGGCGTCCGCCTCTCTCTGCAGGCTGTAATTAGTGGGTTGCCACACACTGACGCTAATTATCATCAAGGCCACGAAGCGAGAGAGCTCACACTGACAAGCTGCTTACACACAGGACAGGTGGGCGGAGAAACACAGCAATGTTCCACTAAAGACAAGTGTGAACCACAGCAGTTTATAAAGATGTTATAACGCCTGGGCGACGCGGTTTCACACTTTCATTTCAGAGTCAGAGTCACTTTGATGTTGTGAGTAAAGGCATGCATGAGAGGTTGTCTTGGCAAAACTGAGGCACATGAGCAATACAGAATATAGAATACAGAGTTGGTTAGTAAGCAAAAAACAATATGCATTTAATATATATGTAATCTTAATGCTTGTTCAATAACACAACATGGCAAACAACTGAATATATTATCTTTTTGCTTCCAGTGCTTTATGTAAATACACTTGCTCTGCGTTGATGTTGTATACTGTCTTTGCTGTTTTTACAAGCATGTGCAGAGATTTACATAGCCAACACTGATTTAGCCCACTAGCCAACACTGAGAAATGAAAGAAAGTAAAAAAGAAATTACACTATTTTTCTAAATTTATGATAAATTAATGTTTTGCTTTATCAAAATGTATTTAATCACAAATAATCACAAATGTTCTCAGTGAGTGGCAAGTAGGGGTGTAAGAAAATATAGAAAATATCAAATATCGGGATATTTTGTTTCATGACACTGTATCGATTCTCAAAAATACAGTATCGATACACAGATTCCTGGCAGACAGTGAAGCATTGTGTGTTGTGTTTAAACCTCTGACCACTAGATGGCATTGTTGCAATCCATTTTCAGCTCCACTCCAACACTAACAAGCAGTACAAGGGCGCAATGCTATTGTAAGCATTGATAAACCTGTTCATACAGTGGTGTGTTTTAATAGTAGGATTTGAAAAATCAGTATATCACTGTATATCACTTTGCTTACAGTATCGCAATATATCGTGATATACTGAATCGTGACCGCTGTATCATGATATGTATTGTATCACCAGGTTTTTGCCAATACACAGCCCAAGTGGCAAGTCATTATTTTATATTTTGGTGTACATTAGTCAGAATTCTGACTTACTATATCTACATATTAAGAATACAAGTTGACATAATGACATTAAACATTTGAGGGTTTAAAACATAACAGGCTAACCGCCAGTACATCATTAATTATGTGTAATTAGCACCTCTCTTAGTAACCCTGCCCCTTTATGTGTTAAAATGTTAATTACATACTCCATAGACTGACTTGGCTCAATGTTGTTTTGGCTGTGCTAACTCTCTAACAAATACTCTCACAACCCTAAAGAATATATAAAAAACCTCCCACTTAAACACCAAGGGGCGTATCAACACTACAAATGCCTATCAAATGTTTTTTATATATATTATACCCTAAACGTTAGAAAATGTGCAAGGGCACAATTAAGGACTACACATGCCACCATACCAATATGTGTTAATTGGTCTATGACTACCACTGTGCCAGACCAAATACACATTTTCAGAAGATTCACTGACTGCAACTGTTGCTGACAATGAGTCTCCTGAAATTGGACAGGACTTCAGTTTCATCACCATGTGGTTTATAGTTGGCTCATAGCAACAACACAGATGATGTCAAGAGCTTTCAAACCAGTCTGAAAGCTGAAACTCCACAATTAGTCTGAACTTTACATGGGCGCTAACGAAGCAAATAAACAAAACAGTAATGACAGCCAACTTTGAGTGCTTTTAGCAAATTAGTCTAAACTCTCCGTGTATGGCCAATAGCAAACACTTCCAGCCTTGGAGTGATGTCTGCCTGCGCAGTGCAATTAGGGTCCAGTTTACAGAGCCGGCATTGCTGACCCCCAACCACCATGCAATCGTAATTAATTGCTCAATTAATGGTTGCCTGGCAGTGTAAACAAATTGGTTGGTGTGTGTGTCGATGGCTGAACTTTGGTTACGGTCTGTAATAAGGTGGACGTCTTATTCGGCCCACGCATCATGCCAGAAAAATCTCAACAGTTATGATGAGAAATTGGTGACTCATTAGTGAGAATTATGTGAGGAAGATTAGCCGCGGGACTGGACCGAATATACACGGGTGTAAAGCCATGCTTTTTTAATGACCAGCTCAGAGGAGTTCTTTGTGTCCACAAACTGAATGATTCAACATGGCCTTTGGTTTTGTCTTGCTGAGGACCTGTATGCACACCCAGAAATATTTTTAGAGGAAGAGACAGTTCGCTGGGATAACTCATAATGCTCAACATGGATCTCCGAGCATGTGTTGTCATTTTGCTGTGCACCAGACAAGCCCTGGGTGGAAGCAGTTATTCTCTAAGGGAAAACTAAAGAGAGAATCAAGCCTGGCTAAGGCGTGGCTATGCAGCGTGTTGAGTACGGAGGCCCCTGGGAAAATGCTGGACATGCAGAAAGGTATTAATAGTTAGGACTGATAGCTTGGGGCTGTGTATATGTACTTGGGGCACTATGTTAAGTGGGATAGTCGTACTACGGTCACTATAAAATAACCTGCCTGTTATCCTGGCTGTTTGGTGGCACTGTGCAGTGGCCTCCATAACCATGGTGGCTGTATTACATAAAGTACTGAATTCATCATGGTTGTGATGTCACAATCATATTTGTTCAATTTTTTTCCCTGATTTTAAATTCAGTTTTGAAACGTTAGCTTTCCCAAAATGACCATTACTGGATAGACTTGCCTGTAAGGAGTTTGGTACATACTCAAGCCTGAAAGTGCCCTCAGCTCAGGCCACTCAGAGGAATGGCTTCAAAAAGTGTGAAAATTCTGGTTTGACCTTTATGTGATTAATACTAAGTACAGACAACATCAGACTGGCTTAGCGGTGAGCCTAGTGATTGATTCTGGCCCTCGTTACTTGGTGGTCTCTCCCTGGTAACCAACTTCGCCATTTCTACATATTCCGCTCTCCTGATGTGACAAAAGATTTAAGAGTTTTATTGTCATATGCACAGCAGAACAGACCGTTACACTGTACAATGAAATTCTTACTTTGCTGTTCCTCCATTCACCAATAGATAAAGATAACACATAAAAGAAATAATAAAAAATATATACAAAATATACAAAGTATAATAATATAAGTTGAAGTAAATGAAAGTATTTTTTATATAGTTAAAAAATACAAAATAAAAGTTATGTGTACTTTTATGAGCAAGTATGAAGAGCAGCAGCCATAAAGTGCAAGTTGCAAGTAACAAATGTAAACAATAATGTTTTGTGAGAGAAGCGAATGTAAAAGTCTCTTCTGGATGCACTACTTCTTCGAATCTTGAATATAAACATTTTAAGCTGATTGTTCAAAAAATAAAACTTAGCAATTATTACTCAATAGCAATTGAGTACTTTTGCATGTACAGTAACAACTCTAAAGTAAATGTGTAATTTTTTTACTTTTAAAAACAAAAAATGAATCCAAAACCCATTTACTTTAAGGGGCTTAAATTCTATAGTGAAGTGTTTCAGTTCTGCTCTTCCATCCTCCTCCTTATTGCTTATGCTTCAGTTTCTCATCTTCTATTGAAAACGCACATCTTTTGTAAGAAATGCCTGAAAATAACAGCTTGACTGTGATGTTAGCAAGTCTTCTCTTTTTCTTCCAAACAGTTCATAGCTGTTATGTACATACATTATGAGTGGCAAAGCATGTTTAAACTGATATGATGGGCAATAAAGAGACTCTCTCCAATGGAATAAAACTAAGAAATGGTATACGAGCTAAGAGCTGATATAAATGCTGTCTAATTTGCTGTGGGATCAATGGCACTGCGGTAGTGAAAGCTTTTGGTAAAAAGTGGTTTAAAATGTTTTAAGCAGCCATATACCATATAGCAGCAATGTTTTCGTTAGCAAAGACTTTGAATTTTTGGCTGTTGGAACTACTTTATTAGCCTCATCATGTCATGAATTACTCCAGTGACTGGAATTTGACTCATCTGTCTCACTGACTCTGGGACCGACCACAAAAACTCTTAGTGGCGGGTTTTAGCTCGCAAAGTCAGCACCAGTGAGTGACCTTTCTGATTAACCAATCAACGCACACTAAAAAATAAAAAAGTATATGACCTATAATAACAGTGAAACACAAACATAATTAAAAAAAAATATATATATAACCATATTTTGACTGAAATATATGTTTTCTGTTATAAGTTGGGTTTCAGTTTCTCATTAGGATGAACAAGATTTTTACTACAGTTCAGTAAAGCATGTCAGCCCTGCAACGGCAGCTACAGACGGATGCATTTGTGGTCAGGGCGTGGACAGATCAACTGAATTTCATTTCATCTACATGCTTGTTCTTCCACTTCTTGTCTCGACTCATCCCTCACTCTCTCCTCCTGCGAGTCTTGGCCAGCTTAAACGTCCAGCCAATCATTTGATGACACTAATTAACACAGTGGAACTGGTTTTGATTGATGTAAGTGGAGGCACAAAGGCCAGACTGCAAATGAAAGCCAGTAAAGCTTCAGGCAGCATAACGGACCGATCCAGATCAATGACACTACAGCCATGCCGACGAGGTGTTCACGCACCTTAATGGGAAAGGAAGGGGAAAGTGGCAAGATAGTATCTGCAATAGCATCAGACTAGACTGACAAACAAGAAAGGGGGAGAGGGAGAGAGAGAGAGAGAGAGAGAGAGAGAGAGAGAGAGGGATGATGAAATCAACTAAGAAAAACTGAACACTGAAAAAGACCCCACTGTTATTACTGTGCATCAGTCGGATTAATAAATGACTACGCTATTGCATCAGAGAGAGAGAAAAAAAAACACATTTAAGCTACTAATGTTCCAGCAGAACTATATTCCAAACAAATGTACTGCGTGTATCACAAAGTGGCCAGTGAGAAAAGCCCACAAACGAATAATAAAAAAAAAAAGGACAATGTTGGGGCTTCTAGTGAGCGGAAACTTCAAACATCACTTTTTTTAGTGAATATGTCCTTGATATCAATAGTTGTGTAGCAGTTTACAGCAAACCAAAAATCAGTGCTTTAAATAAAAAAATCAAATAAAAATGGTTCTCTTTTGGTAAAGTGATACATAAAATCTTTTTTTAAAAAAGGTTATCTAACGAACCACATACAACAGGATTTCCAAGCAATAAATCATTTATGCAAGTGCTTTCCGTTGTTCTACAGCCCCTACAGCCTTCGTCATATTTTTTATTTCATAAAAGGCCAAATGTTGTTTTCAACAGGTGACTGACTTGGACTGCAGGCAGGCCAGTGTGGCTCTCAGACTCTTACTATGGGGGCACGCCGTTGTACTATGCACACAATGCGTTCTGGTATTGTCTGACTTTAGAAGTGTGATAGCTGATAACAAGCGGGACAAGCCTGGAGGACACGGCAGCTATGGTTTTCAAAAAGAATATAAAATCCTGATTCGTTTGACTGCAGCACACTTTTCCATAGTCCGTCCTAAATGAGCTCAGGCCCAGAGAAGCCGGCTGTATTTCTGGATCTTGTTAATATCTTTTTTGTATGGTAGAGTTTTAACTTGTATTTGTGAATGCAGTGATGAACTGTGTTAACAGACAATGGTTTTTGAAAGTGTTTCTGAGCCCATTTCACTACAGAATTGTGTCTGGTATTGAATGCCATCCCATCTGAGAGTCCAAACGTGCTCCCCAATTTGGAGAAATGTTTTTATTGAATCTATTTGCCTGCCCAGTCTTCCACGCAGTGCCAAACCACTGTCCATCTTTACTGCTGAAAGACTCCACCTCTCTGGGACACTCTTTTTGTGCCCAGTTACCAGTTAACCCAATTAGTTGTGAGTTTTCTATTGGAGCATACAACACACCTTTTCTTTGTTAGCCCTATTCTTCAACTTTCTTGAAATGTGCTGCTGGCATCAAGTTCAAAATAGGCAATTAAATATAAATAAAATTAAATATAGGGTGTAATTGAAATGTGCTGCTGGCATCAAGTTTAAAATAGGCAATTAAATATAAATAAAATTAAATATAGGGTGTAATTGATTAACACATCATTGTATTGTGTGTTTTGCAGAGTGAGACAACTTTTTTGGAAACAAGATTATACACAGAGCCAGTGTCTTTACTAAAAAGCTACTGAAGACATCATCTATTAAAATGTGCTTAGAAAAAGTAAAAAACACAGCGTATAACAATATTTACTAACATGTTATTATTTACCACATTGATACTTCTTACTATAGGCAATTTCACAGAATGTCAAAGTTGCCATAATCTGATTAATCACAGTTTAACAGAGTTTCTGTGGGTGCTTGGATCTAGTTTTTTCAAGTAATCCAACAAAAGTAAAACATAAAATGTTTTGGTGAAAATACTGCAGGTTTTAACCCATAGAACTAATAACTAATAACGGATTAAACTACAAAGATGATCCACATATCACAACATTCAGCAGACCTGACCCTGACTAACACATCACTAAGCTGTGACGTCAGCATCCAACTGCTTTTAGCCTTTATTTTATAACAAAGGGTTAAAAAAATCAACATAATTTACATATCAGAACACTCAGCAGACCCTCCTCTCACTGACCAAGGTGATTTCTCTAACCTCTAAGCACCTACCAACAATACAGCTCCAATACATATACATACTATATATACTCCAATACATACTCGCTACTATTATACTAGCTCTCTGCTTTATAAATAAAGTCAGGCTTGCTGTTTATTTAAGTTTTAGCACTCAGCACGATTCCAAGATGACAGAAAACCATTAAAAAACATGTCTACCTAATCCCATCATGTATTTTCAATCAATAACAGCAATAGAATGACCCACCAGCAGCACTCAGCTAATTACAGATTTTTCAGCTCACAAACAGTCAAAACACACAATTTCTGAAAAGGTACCTGTGCTGACACTTATTTTCAAGACCTGTACAGGCAAAAATGTAAAGCCACATTTTCCATAAATAATTAGCCAAATTCATGAAGATATCAAAAGATATCCTGAAAGAACCAACATATAGCATGTGTGGATGTCTTATGTAAATACTTTGTAACTGTAATTGTATTGAGCCAAATAGCAAAACAATTACACAAGATACACTGGGGTTCTAAGGGTTAAACCATGTCACATTACTGACTCACCAGTGGGTTTCAATATGTTAAGGTATATCACAAACACAACACATAGCAATATAAATTACAATACTGGTATTCTGTCTATATTGTGTGGTCTTACACAAAGTATTCAGTCCTGTTCTACTCTCAACAGTTTCACTGAATGAGCACCAATGTATTCTGTTCTTAATAGGGCTGCAGCTATCGATTATTTTAGTAATTGAGTATTCTATCGATAAATCCATCGATAAATCCATCAAGTAATTGGATACAAATATTTTGGCTTTATTAAAGAGCAATAAGTAAATATACAAGATAGAAGAACATTTTATTGCTTAAATTGCATATAGTAAGGTTTTAAAGAAAACCTTTTTAGTAATTTAGTAACTGGCTACTGTACACTCATTTACTATGCTGAAGCTTGTCCTACACTAAGAAGCTAACTTCAGCCACCTCTTTCTTCTCTGGCCCGTCTCTTCTGTTCGCCACCTTATTCTCTCTCTCTTTCTCTATTTTGCAATCGCGCCATCAAACTGTGCCTTCTTTGTGTCACCTGGCAACACTGTAAGCACGTGCTGTGCAACAGTAAAAGTCATCTCTGCGAAACAGTGCGCTGTATATGGTTGTATGGATTAAAAGAACAAATCTGCCATCACCACGCTCACTGAAGCCCTAACTCATGTCTTTATTTCTGTTAGCTTATGCTGCACAAGTATAACATTAAGAACAAGTTACTTGAGGCTTCTTCAGTGAGCATGGCGATAGCAGATTTGTACCTTGTGTGTATATTCCCACTGGCAAACTTATTAGGAACCCCTATCTTGCCACCTTTATAAAATAGACACTGCATATTAGTGACTCCTACCTTGTATTTTCACCCACTGCCCACCTCATAGATCTAATATATATATGTACAATTAGTGTACTATAGTCAGTACTAGGGGTGTGTTTAAAAAATCGATTTTTCGATTCAAATCGATCTTCATTTGAATAATCTGATATCGATTCGTATAAACTCGAGCCCCACGCAACGAGATCTGGCTGGGGGTGCACATCAGTGAAGCATGGCTGGAGCACAAGTGAAGGCACCCCAGAACTTGAAGCAGATGTTTGGCTACATTTTGGATTCAGAAACCAGGACGGTATATAAACCTATAAACACTAATGTTTTTAGTAATGGTAGGTTGAGTGTTCCTTGTACATTTACCACATTAGTTCTCTAAAAATCTCTTATAATAATTAAACAAAAGATATTACTGTAACTGAAATATCCCTAAATGAATCGATATTGAATTGAATCAAATCGAATCGGAAATCGAATTAAATTGGGACCTTGTGAATCGGGATCGAAACCAGTGGCGATACCCAGCCCTAATCAGTACAACTAGTCAGGCACTGAACCACACTCATCATTGGTCAGTTTCTGATCATTGTTGACCATTTTATTTGGATGGTGCCCCATTCTCAGCACAGCACCACATACCACTACTGGGTCATTGACTGCTATGTTGAGACAAGACAAGTCAAGAGTCTTATCCACAAGTAGTTGGCATGGTTTTCATTCCAGCATGGCACGAAGACTCCTGATCAGTCATTTGATGACAGGCTAAATAGTCTATGCTTGTTTGTGAGCTGGTTTATAAATCTTGGGTGTATCATTTTGGTTCAAGGCTGTTACATAACAGTCTAAGATTCAGAATCAGCTTATTTTACTGCCCTCTTTAATGGGATTTGTATGCCAGTCCTATGTACCAAACTCTCCGTAGTCTTCCATTCTAAGGCACCTTTAACCTTCATGACAAAATGTCTGCTCTTCTACTTACAAACACGGATATGGATTACAAGTTTAATAAGCTTTGAATCATTCCACAGGTCTTCCTTTTTTTCAATGAGCTATGAGTGAGAAATAATTGATGTAAAACATGCTTTCGTCACCGCCTGCAGCACTGTGTTCTCTAAGGGTTTTTTCTATACATGTACAAACATAAAACGCCGTGCTTTTCCGATGCTAAAGTAAATGTGCAGGTCGTGGCTGGAAGGCTCGTCGCTCCAGAACATTCTCTGTTTCCTCCATTTCCTCCTGAGCCGCGTTTAATTAACAAGGCTGGAGCCCTAATTATGGAAGGCCTCAGCATCGATTTTATTTAAGCAAGATTTAACCAAAACAATCCTCAAGGGACCTTCTGAGCAGCTGGCGAAGCTCAAACGGAAGACAAATTTCCAATTCTGCCGGCTCTTAAAAAAAAAACCTTCTTTCCGCTTTAAAAACTCACAATCAATGTGCCCTCCAAAAAGTGCCATGAAACATGCGACCACTCTTTGTCCACGATGCAATATGTAAATGGATTCGGAAAAGGTCAAATGCAAATGCGCAAGCAACCGCAAAAGTGTCCAGGAGACTGCAACTTTTCAGACAGTAAACTTCTGTCAGTTCAACATGTTACACTGAACGCTGCTTAAATAAATGCTACTATAAATGTGCTGCTTAAATAAATGCTTACGGGACCAAAGAAACCCAAAAAGACTGACAGAAATATTGACTGAATAATGCATGACTCAGTTTCTAAGGGAATGGCTAACATTTTGGGCAACCTTTTCAAGTGGAAAAACAGACACTGTCAATATCAGGAAAGCACATTACAATGATAGCTAGGCCAAAAGTATAGTTTACACAGTTTTACAAGCTGCATGTCGATGTTGGATGTCTATAGTTTTCTTCTTTAGATTTACACCATGGCTAGTGTAGCCAGCGGTTGGGCTCTTTAGGCTCTGAAAAGTAATATTTGTCCATAATTTCCACTTAGTGTATAAATACTATTTGAATGTTTAGAAAATAAAATGTTTTGCTGAGCAAATAAAAGCTTCCTGTATGGAAATCTAGCTTTTTAAATATAATGTCCCCACATGCCTAAAACCTTTGCACTGTATGTGGACAAGCACTGAAAAATATGTCCCCTTCAAGGACCCCTTTAAGAACCCCCTTAAGAACGTGGTTTGAAGCAGGCATGTGATGATTTAGGCATGCCGTTCGTTGTCTGGTGGGGCCTAAGCTTGTATTACTTGCTTGATTAACAGCATTTGAGGTCGAATAGTGTAACAGTCCAACATTTAGCTGACCTACTGCTTTGAGACACTACATGTTTTAACCACAGAGCAAGAATGATTTAGGAAATGAAACAAAGGCCCAAAACCTCTGGTTAGAGTGGACAGTGGAAAAAGGCCAGTCGTGTGCAGCCGTTTACAAGCAGAAGAATGAGGCAAATGATGTCTTTCTTCACGGTGCATAGATAAATATTTTCCTATAACATGACCTCTCCAGCATGAGCTTGCATTGTCTCTAATGCTAAACGCTTCACTCTGTATTTCTTCAGGACACCGCTGCAATGTGGTTGCTAGGCAACAGTTAAATGCAAAAAAGAAAAGCAAGAAAATACACTGAGGCTTAAATTTTAATCCTCTTTTTCAAAAGAATGTGTCTGAGAAGAAAAGGTACATGAGGGGAATACACCACGGTTTCAAAACCGCTGCATTAAGCCTCGGACAATTAACAGCAGGAGGACGACTGGTCTTTACCTGTGTGTAAATCTGCAATGTGTGTGCAATTTCCACCTAATAATTACACACACAATTACACACAGTTGACAAATTAACAAACAGCACTTTGCTACATGCGAAAAAAAAGCTTTTCGTATGTACATTTTGTCTTGACCAGTTTTGTGGTCAGTGGTGTAACTCTTCTTGGGGGGGCTTTTATTGCCTGTAAACCCAGGCCCCCATATTCTGGGAGTACCCCCATGACTCACCAAACAGCTTCCTTTAACACCACATAGAGGGTCCTTACATCTATTTATCTCTCTCTTATTTATAATGCATCTCATCTATGCTGACCATTTTCAAACAGATCCTTCACAATCGGCAACCTGACAGACTTGTTATAATCGTTTCTAAAATCTTTAAAGGTGTTCCCTTTAATTCAAAAAATCAAAACATGTGTGTTGCAATGTTAGGCCCCTGAAGCAAGAGTGGAACTTGATTCTCCTCTCTTGCAAACATGAAAGCTTTAAGTGCTTTTTATCTGACAGTGACAGGTTTGATGATGCAGCCGGTGATCTTGCATGGTTGGTAGAGATCACACTTACTCTATAATTATTCATATATTTTTAAACTGCTTTCCTTTTTCCCTTATTTTTCTTTGATTTTCCCTGTACCTACGCAAGTGGATTAGTTATAACTAATCTTCTTAATAGCTTTTCTGACATGAAATTAAAAAAATAAAGGGTGGTTGATGATACCGTATGTAACATCTGTTTGGCCATTGGCATATCAGACAGCTAAATATATGACATATAATTATTGTGACCCAAACAGGCAGTTAACATTTACGTTAACATTAGATGCTGAAAATACTGCTCGAAAATTACACTTCTTTTTATAATACGTCGGTTAGCAGCACCAATATGTTCTGTATAGGGGCCCATGAGATCCTAATCATGCCACAGAACAAGTGCTAATAGTTTCGTATTTATGCTGTTTATACTTACAAAATGTTAATTAGTGCCCGAATGAATAGATATTTATACGGTTTAGCCAAAGATTTCAAATATATAATTAAACAGTGATATTTTCGTATGTAATTCTTGTGCTACATAATTTGCACTGCATATGACATTCCCCAACGAAACAGTACGGCTGACTTCTTAGGCTAACCATCTTCCTCTTACACAACGTATCTGCAACATCAAAACCCGTCCCAGAAACATCCATGTAATTTTAGCCAAATGAGGCAGAGAAACTCTGTTAAAAGTGAATAAATGCTGGCAATTTCAAAGAACCACAAGATGAGAGTCTTTACACTACAAAACCTGTATTAAGACCTATTGAAGCCAGATTAGTTTTACCAGATGAGGTCCAGTGTGGTAATTTTTGCTTGATCTGAATGGACAATTCATACGGGATCTGAGTAATTAGCCCAAATAGCGTTTATATCAGAGCCACAACTGTTAACTGCATATTTCTTCTTTTTATTTCTCCTTGTAATTTGACCATCGCCAAAATGTTTTGGTTTTCAATCCATTCAGTCTTCCCATGAGCTTAAGGATTAAGGAATTGGGTCAAGGCACGCTCCATTTTAGCTGTTAGCCTTGTTCGCTTGTTTTCTAGTTTTGTATGTACATTACCGTGATGTTGATTTGAACATAGCTACCAATCCTGAGGCAGCTCTGAGTTCTGCAATCGTAGAAGGTCATTTATACCGGAATTATCACTTATACAGACTTAAACAGATTTGAACTGGATCAGACACTCAATTTAAAGTACCTTCAGAGAGTAATCCAACTCGAATAGCACTTTAGACTCATAACACCCGCCTCACCTTGCATAACAATGTAAGACATTTTTTTCTCAAACTTTGCCTAAATGCCCCAGCAGCCTTTGCACAGATGGATCTGTCCATACACTGTGCACTCTGAGCTGGTAAGTAATGCTCAAGGTGACACCTTAACCTAATCTCTCTAGCAGAGGCACAGCTATCAGATGTCTTCCATATTGCTGAGCGAAGGTCCAAATGACAGTTTGAAACCCGAAATCTGTGGAGACATGGACACACAAGAAAAAACGAGCCAAAAAAAAAAATCTGCAGTGGTATTTTACAAAAACGTAGCGTATTAGCATATGGCAGACTAATGTCACATCTAGCGCATGCTACAAATCTCTTGGTAACATTTTACTGAAGTGCAGCATTCACAAGGCTTTTATCAGCTACATTTACAACACAGGTGGACTTTGTAGTTCTACACTTAAAGACTGTGGTCCATCTGTTTCTCTGCATACTTTGTTAGTCCTCTTTCACAGGACTACCACAGAGCAGATGTTATTTGGATGGTGGGTCATTCTCAGCACTGCAGTGACGCTGATGTGGTGGTGATGTGTTAGTGTGTGTTGTGCTGGTGGATCAGATACGGCAGTGTTGTGACTTTTTAAACAATCACCGCCCACTCACTGTTCACTTTAATAGACACTCCTAAAGAGATGATACAAACTCTGCACAGTTTGTGTTGGTCATTCTCCATCCTTCATTAGTGGTCACAGGATACTGCCCAAAGAACATTCTTGGCTGGACGTTGCTGGTTGGTGTACTATTCTTAGTCCAGCAGTGACACTGAGGTGTTAAAAAACTGATCCACTCATAACACACCACCACGTCAGTGTCACTGCAGGGCTGAGAGTGATCCGCCTCCCTAATAGTACCTGCTCTGTGGTGGTCCTTCGGGGGCCATGACCATTAAAGAACAGGGTGAAAGGGGATAAATAATACATGAACGAATCAGAAGGACTACAGTCTGTAGTTGTAGAACTACAATTTGTTTCTATATGGTAGGTGGAGTTGATAAATTGAACAATGTGTGTAGATATAAGGAGGTGGTTTTAATTTTATGGCTCACCCGAGTATGTGACCTGACAGCCCATATTATGCTAACCACGGACCTTACACAGAGCTTAGCACTGGCAATGTCTGTGGTCAGTGTGAACAATACTGACTGTCATGTAACACAACTAGCAAATAAATAAAGAAATGGAAAAGCTGTGGCTGTCCGTGTTTGCTTTGTGTCTGCTTTGTATTAGCATTGCTAATACTAGTGGCTACAGTGAACGCTACACACTGGATGAAGGTAGCCCAACAAGAAAAGGAACGACTGCAGTGTCAAAATTCTGGTGTAACAGCATACGGTAGACTCACATGTAGCATATGCTTTTAAAAACTAGCTACTTATGGCACTTTTCTTAGCTTTGCCAATATCACTGGTTAAAATGAAACACAGTTAAACACTGTAAAACACAGGCTGTAGGCTAATGCAGCCACAGTAGAAGGCGGGTTTGATTTCATCAGAGTATTCAGTATTCAAACTTTTAATTCAACTATTACTATTTTTTTCTTAATTTATAAGAACTACCTCGTTAGTTCTTTAAAAGAGCTCCCTCTGTACCTGTGTCACGGATTTGGGGCTGTCCAAAGAGAAACATGTACCTAATTTTTTTGTTGATTTTCTTTTTTTTCTACATAATTTGACCACATCTGCTTTTTATATCCTTTAAAATTTTCATGAAGAATTGATATAAAAGCAATCCTCCACAATCACTTGATATAAAACCTCTTAATATTAACTTACATTAAAAGTAAACGATGTTGGCCTCTCCTGTAAAGTTACTTTTTTGGATGTACTGGATGCAACAATGGTGACTGCCATACACGGCCAAACGGCAGTCTTGCCATGCTGACCTACACGTTTAGTATAGAACACAGATCCTGGACAATCTAGGACAGCGCACATCTGGTGGCACAAGGCCTTTGGATTAACGTTGCAAATGCTAACCAAGAGCTGAACGTTATGGACCCAAAATCTCCTTAACTGTTACACTGCTATGTGCAGAAACATTGATGAATCCTTGAATTCTAGAAAGTCTGGAAAATATTAATGATTAAGATATTCATATAGTGCAGCTCTACTGCTTACACCTTTAGTCCTGTGGTAATGAAAAGCAGGAAGCTGCTTTACCATGCAGCAGATCCAATTCCTGCGTGTCCTATGGCACACGACTCGGCCGAGCCAATGTGTCCGGAGCCCAGAACCACGGACCATCCATTTTTCTCCTGCTCTGCTTACTGCTAGCTGTTATTCACACTAACATAAGGGCTTTACTGTAGAAACCTCCTCCCTCAGTGATCCTTCTCTTCCCCCTATACTGTCCCACATCTGCCCTCCTTCATCCCTCCCTCTGTTCTTACTGCGGCATTCTCCTGCTCTTCCCTCAGCCTCACTCGCTCTCTGTACAACCCAAATAGGTTTCTAACACTCACAGGTTCACAGGTTTGTTCTTGGTATGCCCTATTGTTGAGTTTCCTTATATATCAAAGTGAATCTATATGCATATGCTTTTTTATGCAGTGTACTGCAAGTTATTTGTCTTAGGTTTTAGGCAGCTGTGGTTAACCCAGCTGTAACATGATGAAGTTACAGGTGTAGCCTCTTCATGCTTTTGTTTTTAGTGGATTTTCATGCTTATTTCAAACAATGCCGCTGCTGTTCTGTGTACATTTTTCCTTGCATGAGCCGTCTACTACATATACTGGTATACAAGGTTGGAATAGGGTTGAACAGAATTCGTTTAATGAATTGATCCAGTGTTGTAAATGGAAGGATTCAAAAATCAAGTTTGAATCAATTTCCCCCTTATTAGGCATATACAGAGATAGACCCTGAGGGTTTGAGCTCCTTTTACCCTTGGTCGTTGTGTATAACTGCTATAATCATGACCACCACTCTCCAAATTATTCAAGATTTATTTCAGCAAGGCTCAGCAATGCCACTGTGCTGGAGTTGGCTTGGACTGCAGTTGCAACATTTCCAGCACTCTTGAGCGCCCCTAGTGGTGCAATACTGACCACTTACAGAGACCACTTACTTTCACCCTAGTAATGCTGACCTGTCTCAGATCAAAGCTGTTTAATTCTTTAAGAATGCTCCACATTGTATAAAACATCCAAACACAATATAAACAGGAAGGCACACTAACATCTCACAGAGTACGTTTACATATAAGAGTCACTTTTCTTCACTTTCCTTTTAATACCTTTATGTTATTATTATGTCTTTCAAGTCCTTGAACCCCAAAATAATTATTTTCGCAACTTTGTCCCCCAAAAAGACATGCCTGGGAATGATCAATAGCCTAGAGGGAGAAGAGTTAAACCAGCAACCAGAAGGTTATGGGTTTAAGTCCCAGGACTGGGTGTTCCTGGTCATGCTGTTGGGCAAGGCGCACCCCTCCGCAGCACTGTTCTGCTGGAAATGATGGGCCACTCCTCCAGAGCGGGTGAAGTTAGGTAGCACAATTACAAAATTCCCCTGTAGGATAAATTATACTGCCTGAAGTTTGTTGATTCAGTTTTCCACTGGAATTACAAGTAGTTACGCTACAGTAGTAGTTTATAGTGGCCAGTTTAGACTTGTAAAACTGCACGCCATAATCATCATCACACCTTAAATTCAGGCTTCATAATGGTTGATAGTACTGTCTGTAGGTTTGTAACTACTTCTCGTCTAGATAAGAGTGACACACCATATAAAAACCCACATAGGGACTCTATGTGAAAATACTTAGGGTGTACTCACACTAAACAGGCCTGAGCATGTTCGACCCCCAAAGTCTACTTTGTTTGACTACTGTGAACACTGTGTTTAGATGGACTTGGGCAGAGTGAACCATCCCCGAGCTCAAAACTCATTAAACAAACATGGCGGCAAAGGTATCACTTTGGTCTACAGTGGCAAAAAGTTACTGCTGCACCTTTTAAGGTAAGAAGCTGCGAACGGGAAGCCGTGTGGCCATGCGTCATGACATCACACAGAGCTGGAGGCGCCACAACTGCATTTTTTTTGCCATGTGCGCCCTTGTACCACTGCATCGAGCATAAATCTAGATTATTAACAGTCCTTGAGGTGATGTAAACGTGCAGGCCTAGAATGCTAAATGTAACATGAGCGCAGGCCAGCAGGCGAATAGTGAAGAGGGAGTATAATCATGCTCTAGCATGGTACAAGGCAAAGTGTGAGTATGCCCTTAGGAGGATACCAGAACACTTCACAAGATACTAAACTGTTATCTTTTTTTATTCCAGAACCTACCATGTTTCCAGTTGTCTGTACGTATGAAGGGGACAAGTGTTACACTGCTGCATTGCTTCCTGGAAGCTGACACTGTTTGATACATAACCTCACTATTTTCTCTGAAATGGCTTTGAAGTTACAGGTTGCGTAACGCAGTACTTTCAGCTATAAAGAACGCCCAAACATGACCATTCCCCTTTAGCAACTCAGTGTGGTTTGTAGCAAGTTTGTGATGATTCAGGCATGCTGTTTGCCCAGTGCTAATTAAAACAGTTGTTACTACTTGTTATCTAACTTTACTTTATATCTTCGGTTTAAAATAAAAGAAGCTATTTCCTTAAGAGTCTCCCTCTCTTTTCCCAACCCACTGTAGCTTCTTCCCCAGCTCAGATAGAGCTGTTTCGTGTTGCGCATGTGCAGTAGTGAATGAGCCAGTGACTCAGACTGAAACACACACTCACACACTCTGCCCTACCGCCAGCCCTGATGAGATGCCTTTGATTTCTTTGATATCTTGATTAAAGGAGGCTATAGTCACCACATCCACAGAAACCTCACTGACTCTGTAATTACCCGGGCCAACGTGATCCAACTCAGCCTTAATATTCATGTGGTGTCGATTTTACAGTTTACAAAGAGAATCAAACATCTCAAAACAACTGCACACTGCCATTGAATAATTTATTTTAATACCGTTTTACTAATGTTAATACCATTTTGCTCTACATTCCATTAACATGACATAATTATGAATTTACACAATTTTATAGCATATTCATAATGAAATACTTTTACAGTTTATTTACTGTATCCACAAGATTGCAAAGAGGGCAGCTAGTTTTTCGCTAAACATTACTATGCATACATTCATAAATCCTCATAAAATAAGTTGTTTAGTGCTTGCAATGAGAAAAGAGACCGTGCAGCAGAATTTCTGTGGTGAGAAATAATAAAAACCAACTGCAAGAGTCACATGCAAAAGTTTGGGCACCTCAGTTAAGTGAAAATTTTGTCTGTGCAAAGAGAAAAGCACATTTTGTATGGAATATCTTCTTTTTCATCAATAAAGCATATGCATGTGATGTCACAGTTGGTGGGAATCACTGCAGTCAGGCCCACTAAGTGCCAGAAAGACTAACTGAGTGGCTAAAGTGCTAGCATTTAGTGTGAATGCCACAAAAATATCTAAAATTGATGAAAGCTGTCGAGCAATTGACTATACAAATTCACATTCAGCAAAAATCTGATTTTATTTACAGGCTGCAAAGAAACAAAAGAAAGTTTTGTTAGAATTTTCCTGTTCAACCTAAAGTGGTTATTACTTACTTTATTATTATTACAATTATTACTATAAAGTCGGAGGTGCCAGAGTTTACTGCTGTATATGCTGTTGCCATTTTGCATTTGGTTTGCTGGACTTATCATAAAGTCATACACTATACTGACTACTCATTTTTTTATTTCTATTCTGCCTAACTTTAAAATGTTTGTCAACATTATTAAATTATTATTAAAAAACAGAGGTGGGCATAATTTTGCAGGAAAGTGACATTAATGCATATTCTCTATATGTTAAAACCTGAAAACAAATTTATTGCAGAAAAATCAATAAAATATGTCATTTGTTCACGTTCATTGAAGCTTATGCATACAACGGATACACCTAATAGGAGTGCCCTCTACTGACCGGAGGACTCAGAAGACAACCTCATAGAAAACAGAATATAAACTAGATTTCTTTATGCGGTATGTTATCAGTATATTCCAGGATGTAAATAGACTATTTTTGCTATCATGTCAGTAAATGGTAACAGTTTTAATGTCTTCTTATACAATTTAGAGAAGAAACTTCTGTTTACATTGTGTTAACATTTTGCGATAGTACTAAATTAATTGACATACAATTTTGTTATGCTAAAGTTCAGGGATTATTTTTTCATATTCTATAAGAATTATCATTTGGAAGACATGAGGACTTGTTCTGACAATGAAGGCACATTGCATGTCGTCAGTACATTCAAAATGTATGTAGAATGCTCTGAAATATATTTTCGTTTATGTGCCTCTCTGGCTCTCAGCTGGTAAAATGGAGCCAAACACGGGCTCGGTGGGAGAAGCAGCAGTGGATTGGCAACGGTTTGAGCCTCGGCGTGGGTAAAATACAGAGATGCGCTGTGTATTGTGTTTGTCTAACTAGACATGCTTAATTCCGAAAAATGGCACGTTTCCAAAACTGAGGAGAGAGTGCCTATATGAGTGAGAGAGTGGGAGAGAAAAAGAGAGAGAGAGTAAGGGATAGTAATACAAAAGGGCGGACGAAAATCGGAGACACCAAAAAGCTTAGGCTGGCACAAAGTGTCCAGGTCAATCCACCGCGGCAGCTTTAATGGACTCCAGATGGGCTATTCCCCTCACGCTGCTGAAAACACTGCGAGGCTGAAAAGACGTCAGCTCAGGCGGTCAAACGCTTTCCAGTAATCCTGCCCAGCCCTGGCCTTCTGTGTGTGTGTGTCTGGCACTGTGTCCACTGGCAGTGGAGCAACACGAGGATAGAAAAGCACAGTGGTCCTCAGGCCAGGTCAAAGGTCAGAAGCTGGATGAGGGAGGAGTTAGAAATGACACAGTAATCTTTCCTTTATGTTGCTGATTTGACTTTGATGATATTGAAACCTTAACTTTTGTTCTGGCTCTTCTACTGATATGGTCCTGATGGCAATGCTGGGTTTCAGGTCAGTACTATCTGCTGTTGACACATCCTTCACTGAGGCGACAGCAAGCTACCTTGTACAGTGGTTTGATGATACACTGTTCATTCTAGCATTAGTATATTTTTCTTGTTTCTTGTTCCTTATGGCTTTTATATAACCATATTTGAGTAAAACACATGTATATGTTTGGGCTATTTTTTCCTTTTCTGTTAATGTTGTATGTCACTGTAATATTACAGTAACTGTTAAGGTGGAAAAAATTCTCAGTGCTCACTTTTTCAGAATGTAAACAGTGGTATTTGATTATATGGTATATGTTGCCATAAGTAAAACATGCTTTACCATTCTGCTAAGCACAGTACAGTGTAAGTTGAGTCTACTGAACAGTGCATTTAAGTTTATGGCAAGTATTGACATTCCTCCTACTTAAAACACCAGCTGCACCTATTAAACTTTGTGAAACAGTCAATCAAAATGCAGGTAATGTACTATGTGAGGGGGGTCAAACAATATCATTTCAACCAACAGGTCTGGACAGTAAACTGCAAAACTCCTCAGGCCAATGACTTTTACAGTAGGTTCTGCAGAGAAATTGCCTTAAAACAGCTCTAGGAGCACAACAGCTGGAAATGTGTAACTTTCTATAACAGCCAATCAAAACATAAATGATGTTCTACACAATAATGACACACAATACAATTTGAACTGATTAGAATCCTGATTAAAACGCCCCAAAAACACATTGTGGCATATCATCACCCCAGTACTTATTATATTGAAGAAAGAGAGAGAGAAAGGAGAGGAAGAGACTTTTATGAACAACTTTAACTGTTGTAACTGAATCTAAAAAGTTGCAAAACTCCATCAACAGCACAGAGGCGAAGACAATAAGAAGCCAATTACCTGTAAGAGAAAAACACCTGCCGCCTGAAAGTGCACTGTTATCTACCAGCCTACAGCCTCAATCTGCACATTCAAACCAATTACAGCCTAACACCACATCACCATACACTTATCCACTGCCTGCCACAATTACAGCCACTTTACATAGCATTCATCATTCCAGTCTGTGTGTGTGTGCGCGCATGCGTGTGTATGTGTGTGTGTGCGCGCACTAGATTTATGTCACACTGTCGGTACAAATACCTGTTTGTACACTTAGGTTGTGGGGACATTTCTTCCTCATGGGGGCCCACAATGTAAATCTTTAGATGTTAAGGTGAGAGTAAGGTTAAGTCTAAGCTCAAATGTCCTGACTCCAGCAAATCAAGAGAAAAACTATAGGACCAACAAAAGCTTCCTGACTCTGCAAAGCTCCTTTTTAAAAACTAAAACTTTTGGTAATAGAGGTTAAGATCAATGTGTTTGATTTATTTATTAAGTTTTCAGGATGTTTCTGAAATTATATGCAAGATAAATGACCAAAAGACACAAAAGAAAATGGGACTCCTCATTTTTACCAAAAACCACCAAACCATCAGTGTCCAACAAACCATACTTAATCTTGAAAAGTGTTTCTGTCCAGCCTTCTATTTTAATTGATATGAAGCCCTTCATCTCATTCTTCTCTTCCTGAACAAAAAGAGGGACCCTGTACAAAGAACAACATACTGACCAACCAGACTTTATTTTAAGATTTTAAGAAGTTTGTCTCTGTGAGTGCACACACGTATGAGAGTTAACATACTGAACAGTAACACACACATCACTGAATGCTTAGTGATTAGCTGGATTGATGGACGCAGAAAATGCAATCGACTTTACGACTGGACTTTAGAGGAGTGGAAAAATATGCTATATAACCTAAAAGCGAATCTCCTAAAAAATTATAACTGCGATAAAAGCAATATTGGATTTATTTATATTATGTTTAGCTGTTGAGGCTTCTCCTGTATATATAGTAAAAAAATTATACACAAAAATTTTGATTTTTTGAAAATTATTCCATTTTTAATATATTTATTTTTTTTATATACGTTTTTTATATATGTAGACGTGCACAGGGGCCGGGGGTTGTGATACAGTTCATGTGCACATCACTTACACAATGACTGCATTCGCCTCGAGCTACACACACACATACACACACAAACAGAACACTCAGTCCAACGGAATCAAAATCTGCTTACAAGACACAAACAAAATTCCTCTGTAATGTTTCACCAGGCGCTGAAAAATTCATGACCATTCTTATTTCAGGAGAGATCGAGAGTGTAAACATCCTGTCCAAATAATAAACAAGCGTTTTGCAGCGGTAAGCCAGAAAAATTTGGGGGAAAACTCTTGAACTAAAACTGTGTAGTCACTTAACTCTGACAAATATTTACAACTGTATCCACTGCAACACATAATTACTCCCCCATGAAGGGGCACATTTTCCTCATATTTTCCCTCTTTACTGCACACACTCTCTCTTCAACGCCACACCTCCTTCCTTCCATCCCGCCAAAGAGGAAGATGAACCAAAGCCAAGAATATTTTCCCATCAAACAGAACAAATACCATCTGTGCTTCGATAGGGCTGAGACTGCTGTTTGATAAAATCCATTACACACTGGAGGGAAAGTGGAAATAAAGTGAAGGCCAAATGCCCCAAAAACAAGCAGATGAATGAAACTAGGCTTTACAACCACACATCTGTTGATCAATCGCAAATATATCCTCACAAATCTGTTCATTCCTTTCACTCTCTAAAGCTCTGGGTGTCTCATTAGCGCTATAGACATTTTATGAGGTACAAAAATTAAAAGAACAGAGTTTCCACGATTCCTCCTACACTCCTATATTGTTGCTTAATTATTACTTTAGTTCTGTACTAGAGCTACAAGGATAAACAATGAATATGTGCTCATACCCCACAAGTTAGATTAGACTAAACAGACTTAATGTGGGTTTTGGCTCTGTATGATATTGTTGTCTATAAAAATGGAGAGAATTGAGGCCTCAGGTTAACTGCTACTACTGTTTTTATAGATAATAGGATATCAAACAATGTAAGAAACCACATCAGCAAGCATTTTTTCTATACGTTTTTGATATACAGTATAGTTAACATAACTTACATTTTGTGGGATAAAGGTATAAGAACCTCTCTGACGGATGTAGGTTACTACACGCAATGTGTGGAAGAATGTTGTTTGTGCTTTAACCCCCTTCTCTGAGCCACTGAATCTGATGATTGTGAGCATGTTGAAAGAGTATTCAAAGAGAACACAGTCAAAACCTGTGTTTTCTGAGAATGTCAATGAATTATCTACCAGCAACATCATATCTTCATTAGAATAATGTCACATTTCAGACTTAAACATTAAGCTAGGCATCCTTTTTGGGCATGTAATGTTAAGACATATGACAGCATTGATGCTATTTCAGGTTTTACATTCCAGTGCTATGGAATAAATATATAAAGTTTAAGCACCTCGATCAAATTACTTGTTTTAAATTTTAAAGCACATGTAACCTGTGCAAAACTTTATATTTCATGTTTTACTTGTTATTTAAGTTCCCATTTACTTAATATATATATAACAACAATTTTATTAATAATATGAATATTATGAATATATACTACATAGTATAGTGTAGTGTTTATAAGTGTTTATATATTAAAGTATATATATCATGTACTTGTATGTATACATAGAGCTTTCTGAGCGTGCACTCGAGTAAAATACACTCGTCCCTTGCCAGTAGTCATGAGCTGTTGGCCCCTTTTTCCACATGTAGAACAAACACAGCCATATTGGGAAAGGGCATAACACATGATGTGTGTGAGTGTGTGTGAGTGTGTGTTTTGTCCATGCTAAGCAGCCCAGTAGATGCAAGCTGGAATGCTATTGGTCCATTTACAGCTTAATTCTACAAAGAACAGTAGGCTGTACATAACAAATCTCAGCTCAAAAGTATTTTAAACCGCCTTGTTAATGACATTTAAAGTAAAAGACCTGTGAAAAATGATAGAATTTCTCTCTTTAACCCAAGTTTAATTCTGAAGTTGGCTTCTTTAGTTTTGAGTTATGAGGCTAATGCTAATAAGTAATGGAACATATTAGTGATTAAAGTTACCAGTTTCACTCTGTAATATAAATCATAAATAAAAATATAAAATACATTAACATATCTAAAATATCTAAGGCACCAGCGCGTGACTGCTAGACCATTTAAGGTGGAACGGGCAAAAAAACGAGCAAAAAAAGGCTGGCAAATATTAAGGACTTAACCCTCATAAAAAACAACAGTAACAAAGTTTAATAGTCTTAATATTTGTTTTTATCAGAAAATGTTACTAGCATTAAAATAATAAACATATATTGACAGCTTATATTTGCTTAAAGGGAGGTATTAATACTACACCTTTACTGAAACAACATTGAAAACACAATTGTTCTCATGTTTAAATTGTTTTAGCCACAAGATGTCACCTTTATTGGTAATACCTATTTAATATGGCTTTTGTATGTTTGCATAAGGTACTGGCATGCTATTAATTTAATAATAACAATGATAAGGCAAATAACTGTGCAACTAAAATTCAACCAGCAAAATTAATGATGCATGTGTTTTTTAATATAAAACTAGTTGAGATCATTTTAGTTGGTGCATTGGTAGTTTTTGATCATTTTAGAGCATTTTAGCAGCAATAAAACTGATAACGGATCATTTTGGTCCCTATAATCCATCCATTAATAATCTTCCGCTTTATCTCACTGACCGGGTCATGGGGCGGGGGGGCTGGAGCCAATGCCAGCGTCATCGGGCGAAGGCCAGTCCATCGCATGGGCAACATTCACTCATGCACACATATGCACACAGGTTCCTATAATCATGATATTACATTTTCATACTGGTTCATTTCTAATCTAAAAAGACTTGCTTATTTGGTTTCTGACACTGTATGACATACTGTAAACTACAAAATTAAGACAAAACGTCATTGCAAACATAAAGTTTAGATTTGTTTCCATACAGAACATACATTGACTGTAAATATAATTCAATGCATGACTAAACACAAATATCTGATTACATCCAGTAATCCAGTATTAACAAACCTGGTCCTCAGAGCCCTCCAGACAGCCCCCACTTTTCCTTCATCCTCAAAATCCGGGGCCTCTGGAAGACCCTGTGGACCAGTCTGGGAACCACTAATCTACCTAAATGTGTAGCTAAACAATTATAATAACTCTAGGCTTATAGGGGTTTAAACTGTTACGTCAGCCAACGTAAATGTGTGATGTGTAAATTAAGTATAAACGCATGAATGCATGCTCAGCAGGAAAATAAAGCAGGGAAGATTTGCGAGAGTGTTTCTGAAATTAACCAAACTGCCATTACTGACAAATAACTGTTTACCCACCAGATGGCCGTTTGGCTCTTCTGTTCATTTATAATGCCAATATGGAGGCCGCCACACACACTGGTCTGCTCTGAGAGGACTAATTAGGCCGAAGCTGTGGGGAATAGAGCTGGACTGATCAGGAAAAGGTCAGAGAAAACGGCAAAGTGTACAGCAAGGATTCTGTTGTGGCTGGAAACCCTCCAAACCTTCAAGACAGGAGGAAAATCAGATTCAGAATTCATTAAAAGTATTAGAATCAAATCAGAATCAGTATTAAATTAGTCTCAGATTTAGAACTAATGCTAGAATCAGAATTGGAATCATTTTAAGAATCTGGATTTGTTTTAGAATCATTATTAAAATAATCAGTATCACTATAACAGAAAAGAATCAGCATCAAAGTCATTATAAATATCAGAATCAGTATCCAAATCAGAGTCAGCATCAGATTCAAACTAAGAATCAGTATGGATATCAGAATCACTATCACTATCAGAAAAGAATCAGCATCAAAGTCATTATAAATATCAGAATCAGTATCCAAATCAGAGTCAGCATCAGATTCAAACTAAGAATCAGTATGGATATCAGAATCACTATCACTATAGCTATCAGAAAAGAATCAGCATCAAAGTCAGTATAAATATCAGAATCAGTATCCAAACCAGAGTCAGCATCAGACTGAAACTAAGAATCAGTATGGATATCAGAATCACTATCACTATAACTATCAGAAAAGAATCAGCATCAAAGTCATTATAAATATCAGAATCAGTATCCATATCAGAGTCAGTATCAGATTCAAACTAAGAATCAGTATGGATATCAGAATCACTATCACTATAGCTATCAGAAAAGAATCAGCATCAAAGTCAGTATAATTATCAGAATCAGTATCCAAATCAGAGTCAGCATCAGATTCAAACTAAGAATCAGTATGGATATCAGAATCACTATCACTATAGCTATCAGAAAAGAATCAGCATCAAAGTCAGTATAAATATCAGAATCAGTATCCAAATCAGAGTCAGTATCAGATTCAAACTAAGAATCAGTATGGATATCAGAATCACTATAACTATCAGAAAAGAATCAGCATCAAAGTCATTATAAATATCAGAATCAGTATCCAAATCAGAGTCAGTATCAGATTCAAACTAAGAATCAGTATGGATATCAGAATCACTATAACTATCAGAAAAGAATCAGCATCAAAGTCAGTATAAATATCAGAATAAGTATCCATATCAGAGTCAGAACCAGATTCAAACTAAGAATCAGTATGGATATCAGATTTATTATAGTTCTTACTCAGTGTTATGATCACGGTCACTTCCAGAAGTATAGAAATATAATAATCAGGAGTATAATAATCAGTATAACCAGCAAAATATAAATCAGTATCAGAACCAAAACTTCAATATGAAGTATCAGTGTCCGTAGTGGAGAGAGAACTAGAATCAGTATCAGAACCAGAATCAATATCAACAACAGCATGAATATCAGTTTTAGCATCAAAACCAAGCACTCCAGTTTAAGAGATGCTGTAACTCTGGTGATTCTCTTTTTCCATATGGTCAGATTTAACAGTATATCCAGAAAACTATAAGTGGAATGTTTTGAAGGTCTAGTAATTGATTACAGCAAAGTTAATGTCAGCACGGCCCGGTGTACGTATCTGGCTCAATTCCAGCAGTAAAGCTGGGCTGTGTGACCGAACTATGTGTGAGTGTGAATTTGTGTGAGTATGAGCCTTGCGGCTGCAGCTGTGCGCCAGCATGCCCTTTCACACGCACACGCTCACACACACACACACACTGGAGGTGTGAGGAGGTGACCCTTTAGCCTGTTGGTGAGAAACGGCAGTGTGCTGCAGGTTACCATAGTATTAAAGTGTTTAAAGTGCTACTAAAGCTTAGTTTGAATGGAAGCTTGCAGGTATGGCAACAATAATTAGCCCACTATGCTGATACTAGAAAAAATGGTGAGATTTATTTCTACTGTTTGCATGTCTTCATGTTCTCTAGAAAGATAACAGCAGCTTAAGCACTACAAGTATGACAATTTGAACTTGCTTGAAAGGCGACTTCATATGACCGTGCTGCTGAATTCTTCAGTACAAGCTATTCTCTAACAATTGCAGGTGTGTAGAGATTTCATAGCTGTATGTTTATGCACCTGTTAGCAATGGGTGTGGTGGGAATAGCCAAAGCTGCTAATCAAAAGGGGTATCCACATATCTTTAGGCCATGTGTATAGCGTGCATTGTATGCTGCAGCCAAAACTATCAACATAATTGAAGAAAAATTCACATTTTTGCCTGATTCTTCCAGTGGCGCATCATCAAGCCAGAATTTCCAAGCTAACTTAAATGATTTTGCATTATTATGCAGAGAAAGTCATGCATAATCACTCACTTGCCCGCTGGTGTATCTTTGCCCTGTTCTTCATCTGCTATAGAAGCACACAGAACTAATCTGCTGCTTTACCACAATCTTTTTCTCAGATGTGGCTTTGTAAAGGCCTTGCTAAGCCCCAGGGCAGACTTTACCCTTTAAAGTTCCCACTGATGCATACAGCACATGAACTATGGGAAAATTTATCTCCTCCACTTTGGCTCCTTCTCTGTAAAAACTCTACTCTACTGCACTCATTCTCTCCGCAGGTGGTCTGAGGTCATTGGGCGTTTTTCCTTTTTTTGGTTCTGCGGCTTTATGACTTCTGGCAACTGAATGTTTCTCTGAATGCAGTAAAGGCATGCTGTATGCTTTTCCAACCTCTAACTGACAGAAAGTCCCCTGCATTTAGAAAAGACCAGAAAATCCCACAAACTTAAAACATATTTATAATAGATGCCAATGGGGGGGTTCCTCTTTTCCCAACAATTACATTCTCTTCCTTACTCCTGGACACTGACCCTGTCTTTTGAGCAACCATGGGTGTGACAAGGACACAATGAATGTAAAATTATTTGGATTCCTTAAAAGCCTTATATGCATAATATATAGCATATAGAGTTTCACTGACCAGCTCCAGTGTTAACGTTAGTCTCTGCTTGAGCATTACATAACCTGAAGGAGCAGTTTCCATCAATTTACCCTAAAATAATAACTCAAAGACTTAAAATAATACTTAAAATTGGGAGTACGGCGTCTGTCACTGCCACTCCGGCCACTGAATGCAAGCTATAGTACATGAACAAGTCCTCTAGCTGTAAGGCACCACATCATACACTAACAACAATGCTTCTTCATCTGGCTATAAAAAGAAGCTAGCTTGGTGTTCCCACCATGAACATCATGGCAGAGGCTGCAAAAAGACTAAAAAACACTGTCAGAAGCAGCGAGGAAGAGGAAAGGGGAGAGTGACCCAGCAATGCTAGACATAAGTCATTTTCAGACAGACGAGCGCTAAAAAGGTTAACAAAAATCCAAGAGCAGTGAGTACATTCCAGCGTTTCTGAAAACTTGTGAAGCAGGTGGTAACCATCTCTGCACCATTCTTTACTAAAAGTGTTTTGAAGTCATTTAAAATGATCTAATCTCAGTCCCGTTTAAGGAAACCACGCAAAGAAATAGATTCTCCTCACAGCAAAAAGTCAACCTCACTGCAACCTCCTGCAATAGAATTCTGTGACATTACTTAACCTTGTTACTTTGCATGCAAGCATATGGATGCTAGAAAGCTCACACGAAATCATTGATGTAACCTTAAGCGTTCATGTCTGCAGCTACCCATGAGCGACACAGGGCTCAAGGCAAGTCAAAGTGCATTACACTCCATTACTGTAGGGGGCCCCAAGGAGCAAAAAATAGCAATTCCTTCAAGATGCAGCTGTGACTCCCACCTACTTCTTATTAGACAAGAAAACAAACCGCTATAACAACCAACTTTCCTGGTTTAACAAGCGTATACATGGTTGCCAAAAACCTTTCTTACTTGGAACCTACCTACTCAGGTATGTACTCTTCTGTATGCCTCTAAATTTTGCCTTCTTCTACCAAACTGGGTTTCTCAAAAGCATCTAAGCATAAAGACGATTCCTGAGAGGCAGAGTGAGCTTCATGCTAAACACTCTCTACCAGTAAAGATGAGTATGAGATACTGGGACCTATTTTTTTGGCTGCTGCAGATCCTACCAGCAGCCAGTGCTGAAAGCTTGAAGGACATAGCAACAGTAACTAAGAAATATGGGCCTTGTTAGCATTTTGCAAAGGGTCAGTCATGCTGCCCTGGCAGCGGATGGCTGTACAGAACTATTTATAAAAATAGACAAATGTGACTTAAAGATCTATTTATACAGTAATGGGATATACACAATGAAAACAGCTTTAGGGAGAATGTGTTTAGTTAGCAGCCTTTTATACCTTGTGCAAGTCACTGTTCTGTAGAGAAGTGGTTAGCCATGTTTGACCAGTTGCTGCAGAAGGTTAACCAGCACCAACCCACGCAATGCATTCTACTGAGAAAGCTCAGATCACATCAAGCTCACGCTGCATCAAGCACAGTGCTAAAAACCTTCCTTCTGCTGTTATAGAAGCAGCCATGGCTCTTCATTTTGGTTTCAGGGCAAAAATTCCACAGCCGAATCGGCAGCTGAGCCTAAACTTGTGGTTAATTACAGGACTTATGGGAAACTATTCAACATGAATGCCGGGGAAACCACATATCCGCAAAATGTGACAGCCACGTTGAATGAATTTCATTGTTTGCTTGCCAGGATAAAAGATGGAAGATTCCACCAAGTTGTTTCCTGCAGGGCCGCGGCCCTCACTGTACGCTTACAAAAAAAAAAAAAGTGGAAGTCGATGTTTGAAGGACAGGGAAATTGAATGGTGGGCTCTTGGGAGAAAAGAGCTATCTGGAGGGCCAGCTTGACTTTGGCAAGAGATTAAGGAAGACTAAATTATTAAGGGCAGAATGTGTGAACAGACTTTCACTATTGTGCTGAAAGATGGGCTGAAAGTTGAGCTTGGCATGACAGGCTGTGAACAAGTCAGAGGCCAAAGAGGCCGAAATCCAGCTTCAAACATTAGTAAGAAAATATTCTAACTAGCCCGATGGACTTGAAACACCTCTTCTTACCTTTTGGTTACATGAATTTTTCATTTATTACAATTCTGTTGTTTTGTTCTTGACATCAAAACCAATAGAAAAAAAGTTGCAAGCACAGATTTGAAAAGAATAGAATTTGCATTCAATTGCTGGCTCTACCAAAAGAAAGTCGTTCCTGCTACAGCCATCAATGTCCAGAAAGCCCAACTGGCCTTACTCTCTCTGGGCCCCCTCTTTCCCAGCATTCATTTCTAAATGTGTTCAGCTATCCATAGAGTCCATAACCAAAACATCTTGGAGGAAGCCTGTGTTAGCCTTCTCTCCTAGTGCTGGTAGCATCGTGTGATTGGAGGAGACCTATCTAGTGTGTAAAACTGGACACAACTAAATTAAAAGAAGGGGGAACATGTAAGTATTGAGAGTTTAAATTATAAGTATTTGCTGTAGCAGTTTTTACTTTATTGAAAAAAGTTTTTGATACATGTTACCTTTTACAACTGCACTTGTTGCTAATGGAAATAATAGTTTATTTAATCTCACAAACAGTGTTCTATAATGAGTACATAATAACCATGGACAATCTGACAGATTGCAATACACTACAGGTGCAGGAGGCGGCAATGGCTTTTATTATTAGTGTTGTTTATTTAAAAAAACTCTGCAATGCTCTGGAGCACACTCACACAATAACTAAATGAATAAATAATATGCATTCTTACATTATAGCAGTGGTTAAAATATTCAGTACTCAATGGGCACAAATCAGAACATTTGTAAACTGGGTCCACTGTTATTCCACAACTGCATTTTTCATTTATATTTCCACTGGAATGAAGAAGCGATGATGTATCACATACTGTATATAATATATATTATATATTACTATATGTAAGTGTGCAATGCATGAAAACAGTGACTTGCCTAAGGCTTATATGAAATGCAAAGTCAATCTGACTTATTGCAACCAGCAATGTAAGGGTTGATATGGCTTTTAGTGTTTCACCTAAGAAGTGCTTTATAACTAAGCAACAAAAGATGAGGAAAACGTATTCTGGCAAATAACATCATGGCTGTAAACCTCTACGACCCTAAGTTCTATTACTTTTATGCAGCAGAGAAGTATAGCAATCACACCTCGAACCTTGGAACAAGGTTTAAAACAGGCGAAATATTCAGTTGAAAAACAGTAACCTTCTACATTCAAGAAACTGTCAGCTAAGCTTTTCAATATTTGCCAGATTAACCTGAACATCCATTTGTTCTAGCCAGCCTGTAAAGCATGTCACTGACAACCTCGCTGCTAAACAGTAAGAGTAAATGTATTGACCTTCTGTGTGTTCATGTGCTAAAGCAGAAACTTTTGTGACAACTAAAGTGTAAAGCGAGTTGCTACTTAACAACCAGTGCCCAATGAAATGATTTACAATCACAGTGAAAAAAACGTACATTATTTGTGATAATAGCATAGGTACAGTGTTAATTTCATTGACGAACTATTTTCGTCATAGTTTTCATCAACAAACCTTTTTTCATGACAAAAACGAGACGATAACTAAATAAAATCTACAGAAAGGATAAAAACGATGACGAAATTGATTGACATTTTAGTAAACGAATAAAAACGAGACGAACATGTTTGGCAGGGACGACATTCAGTCAGAACTGATTTAGTTTTGTGAAAGGCAGGTACAAGTTAGGAAAACATCCAATCATAACTACTTATATGGAGAGGCGGGACAAGCCGAGTAGCCGCCAATCAAACGCACACTTCCACTAATTTGGTCTAAACCCGGAAAGACCATACGAGCCTGTGACCAGTCGCTACTCATGATGGAACTAAGTTATCTAGACAGTTATAGCAAAAAGTGATAAATGCAATGACTGTATATTAGTTAATCACAGGGCATGTAATTTAATTAGATGGACAGCACTAGTACCAATTAAAATAAATAAGAGATAATAAATAAAAATGTGATACAAGGATAAAATAACAGTTATTCACTTTGCAGTTGCGGAAGACCTCTGATGTTGTTTGTTAAATCTGTTTGTGTGTTTATTGGTCTTTCAAACATGAATAATATTCCATAACTGGTTAATAAATGTTTCATTTTGCGTGAGTATATATAATGACTTAAATAATTGAAGGGAACTGAAGAAAAAGCATTACATTTTAAACCCTTTATATTTTAGTCGACTGAATCGACTGTAGATTTAGTCGACTAAAACTAGACTAAAACTAAAAACAATTCAGATGACTAAATTATGACTAAAACGAAGTGACATTTTAGTCAAAAGACTACGACTAAGCCTAAATCAAAATTTGCTGTCAAAATTAACACTGCACAGGTAGAACGTCTCTTAGCTTGTTAGATGGTGTCACTGCATTACAGTGCTCTATAGGAAGCCATAATTAATCAATTAGTCAATTTATCAAATACCAGATAATAAATGCTCAACAGCTCTCTTTACTGCACAGCAAGTTCTTAGACTTCATATCAAGCCAAGCCGTGATGTGCGTGTAGCTTCTCTGCTGAGAAATAGAAGCTTTTTGACTTTGATCATGGTGAGTGCCCTTGAAGAAACCTGCAGAAACATTTTATACTTAATCAATTTGTGTTGCTTTTGAAGGCTATCTGAGCTGTTTTAGAACTTGGCCATGGCCTGTAGAGGAGGACATTCTTCTCCAGCATGGCTTCTTCATGGTATAAATCTTATGCAGCCAGATGACGCAAATAAAGGAATGAGCTGTGACTAGCGATTAGCCGAATAACACGCCTGCTGGAGTTCCACAGTGTGAGTTCCACAAATTAAGTGCTTTACAAAAACCAGTTGCACCGAATTGAGCCTGGGCTCCTCTGAGAACTGATTCTCAACTTCACTCTCGCTTTTCTCTTTGCCTGCCTTCTTTCCCGCTCTTATTCTTTTCTCACTCTCTTGCCTTGTCTCTTTCCTCTCTCTACTTTCTCTCTCTCTCTCTCTCTCCGTCTCCCTCTCATTGCTGGAGCAATGAGGCACATTAATGGGATGAGCTTTTTTTTTTATGACCACTCACACATACACCCACTCCCTCACTAATGTTACAGGCTTTTGAAGTCCAGGCTCAGGCGAGATCTGGCTGATTTAAGGTGAAAACTCAGGGCTAGACTTACTGAGGGAGGAGAGACGACCGTGTGGGAGATTTATTCTTAAAATCATTATCTGTGCCCCCATGGAGAGAGAGAAAGAGAAAGAAATGTGTACAGAGGGTCAGACTTCCAAAGCCGGGGAGTATCCAGGGGTGGGGCCATCGACATTGGATAAACTGAAATCTGAAATGGGGTTGTGTTTCTAAGTTCACTTATCTTTCCTAACTTACATGAACTCACTTTGGATTAAAGGCAAGATCTTCAGAAATTTGCATAGTGAAAGTTTGTTAGGTGCACTTTCCTTTCTTGTTGAGTAACAGTGATATGTTTGAATAGTAATTTTAATATACTTAGCTTTAACACTGTGAAGTCATTCTTCATGCTCATTAAGATGGTCTGAGGTAAACAGTGCACTGAGAAGAAACAACTCACTGATCAACAAAATCAAAATACATTTAATAATAAAAGATTTATAAAAAAAGAATAATCATAAAATATTTAATAAAATGTCATATATATAACCTTACAAAAACCTAATTCTTATAATATAATTAAAAGTCATGTAAACAAGCATACAGTGTAATTAACGCTGCTGTTAATTTACAGAAATAAAATATAAATTCACAATTGTATTTATTTTAATACTTGTTGTCAGAAATAGTATAATTGAATAACTGGTTAAAATATAAATTAGCTCAACCATGGTCTCCAATTACGAAGAAAGTGCCACCCTATCAATAAAAAGAGCCATTCAGCCTCATTGTCCAAATCAGCGCAAGCCATGTACCCAGAACAAGCTGAAAAAACACATTGAGTGTTATTTACTGACACTCACCAGTAACAGTAGCCGTCCGGCTAACAAACTAATATTTTTAATGTTATTTTAGTGGCATGTTTATGTTTCAGCTGTGCATGTATGCTTGGTCTCAGAGTTGCCAGTCGATTTGAATTGAGTGATTTAATTTTTGCTAGGTGGAGATAACATAAGAAGCTGTAAGCTAGGATACATTTGCTAAATTGAAATTTGCGTCTGTAATACAAATTTGTAAAGAGTTGCATCTTGATCTGTCAGATCTTAAGAGAAAACAAAAAACAGGACATTTCTGTAACACAGCCTTTGTGAATAACTGCCCCCTGACCTTGACTAATGACCACCAAGTGAACAGTTACTGTTGTTGCTACTGTGGATATTATGGTAACATACTGCAGGTCAGAATAACTAGTTAAACCATCAAAACTGTTTTAGCATCATTATGAAAAAATTCTTGATAATTAACACTTTTTTCCGGTTCTGTAAAACAAGGTACCCTTATTATTGACTTTTATTGTTTGCTTGCTTGTTTGATTAAGTTGAATAGTTTACGGTTGCCATGCTATAGATATTTTAACCCAATAAACTTTCAGGATCTCTGTGGGTCTATACACCACACACCCTACATCACAACCCAGATTACAGAATTACAAAAATGACTAAGAAATTAAGTTACTGAATATTGTTGAACATAAAGTACCGAATACTGATGATCGTTACGTTTTAAAATAATGTAACTGAGCTTGCAGTTAAAGGGGTTACAGCAGAGACAGTCTGAGACAGAAGAGCTGGTTTTACAGTGGCTGCCTGTAGCTGATTTGATTCACTTTTTTCTGTTTTTATTCTCCGGTCTCATGTGGTCATCTTCAGGGCTCCAGCATCTTCCGGGAGCCATAATTCACTATCTGAACAGAGAGAGAAAGAGAGAGAGGGAGAGAGAGAGACTACTGAGGTGTGAAAATAGGGCTACATCCCTCCATCTCTCCTTTTCTCCATCCCTCCATCTCTCCTCAGCTCACTGATTCGGTCTGGGCCCCTCATCATAACACAATAAGGAGTGACACGCTGCATATTTTCTCATTCTCTGAGGGGCAATGCTTACAGGGCAGGAAATGAGACATTATGCATCCTTCAACTGGAGTCTGGTGTTTATTAGGCCCATATGTCAGTCTCTGTGAGAAAAGAAAAGGATCATTTTTTCAGTTCTACATTTGAGAGCGAATTCAGCCAAACTGTGAAATAATGCGTATTGTTGCGGTTTGAAGAAAAACATGTAGTGAGTTAACAGGAGAGGCCAATTTTAACATTCAGTGTAAGTCAATGGAACCAGAATGTTTTCCAAGCTATTTTGGAGCATTTCTGTTGGTCCATTCATCATGAAATGTTCACACAATGTAAACAATGCAAGTCTCATGTTTAAATGGAATAAAAATAACAATGGAAAAATTAAAATGGAGATACATTTTTTTCTTTGGACAGCGACAATAAGGAATTCACCAAAACATGGTAAACAAATCTACATTTAATTTTAGACTCTTGAAAGTAGCCCCTCATATGACAGATCATCAAATGCTTGAGAAAATGGAGGTATTTAAAAAAATATATATTATCAATTATTATATTATATTATTATAATTATATATTATATACATACACAGGCATTATGATGTTACACATTTCAACAGGAATTTTCAAAATGCCTTCATAATTCAATCAATGAGATGCAAACAAAGTTCATAGTTTGGCTCACCAACTCAATGATGGTGGTAGTGACCGGAACCAGTAGACACAAATATAGCTATTTTATTTACTACCTAAAATCAGTCAATTTAAGTCTACTTATTTTATAAGTTTGTTGAATTCTGGAACACCTTTCAAAAAAGTTGGAACAGACTAGGAATGCTGTAAAATATTAAGTGACGCAGGTCATGGAATCATGATTGGGTATAAAATTAACATCCATGAAAGTTCTAGTCCTTCATATAGCCGAGGCCTGCCATTTCAGCAAAAACGCATCAGCAACAGTTTAAGCACGTATGTCTTTTACACACTACAGTGCAAAATGTCATCAAAAGATTCAAGGAATCCAGAGAAATCTCTGTGCGTACATAAAAAACCATTTGCAATAGATATCACCATATTGCCTTTGGAATACTGGAATACATACTGATGGCAACAAACTCTGTTTGTCGCTGCATCTACAAATAAAAAAAGCCTATAAACATAAAGACTGCGCTACGTTTAAAGAAAGTCATATACAAAAATGCTGAGAACTTCTTGAGCGTTTCTGAAATGGACAGTGGAAATGTGCACTATGGCCTAACGAGTCAATAAGTCAAATTAATACATTGATTTTTGTGTTAATACAGGCTAAAGATGAGCGAATCACTGCCTGTTATGTATGGAAAGCAGTTGAGGACTGAAGGTTTGGGAACCAGCCTAGTAACCAGAAGGTTGTTGGTTTGATTCCCTGAAACCACAGGATGCAGAAATTTGGAAAAATGGTGAAAGTCCACTTCAGATCTCTTCATTTATGAAGAACAGAGAGTGAAACGGGTGGACTCAAATGTTGGCCTGAAACTGTCTAGAAGGTGTTTTGGCTTTCTGCTACATATCTGGCTGTGATGGTAAAGCAGAGCAGGTGTAATGTTGGCCGGAGATGATGCAGGTGTGTGGAGTTTATACTGGTGGAACTTATTCAGGGTGATGAGATGTGATTGGACAGACTGAATGATTCTCTCAGTGTGGGGTGAGTGCTGTCTGCCATTCAGCTGTCCCACATCGGCACCACTTTGAAGCTGCCATCAAAGAAAGAGGGATGCCAATCTGTCTGATCGAAGCTGACCGACGAGTATCTGAGAAACTTTCAAACTTTTAAGTGAAGAGGAGGAATCCTGATGAGAGACTTAACCATTCATAAGGAGCGGCGGCAACTATGTGATTTCCTTTTGAAATTTTTAAGTGGGCCCATTTCTTTCTCTTTCTTTTCTTTTTCCCCCTTCCTCGCTCAGTCTCTTCTCCCTCCCACCCTTGTTCTGTGTCTCTCCCAAAACTCCCTTTCGCTCTACCCCCTCGAACCCTGTCTCTTTCAACTCCTTCACTTCTCCCCTGTCTTTCTGCCCCAGTGCTTTCAGCCCTCTCTCATCCCTCTCTCTATAGTTCTCTCTCTCTCTACTTTCTTCTCTCCTTCTTTGCTCTGATACTCTTTTTCACTCTCTATTCTACCCCCCGTCTATCTCTCTTCTCTGTCTCTGCTTTGTCTCTCTCACTCTTTTCCTACCTACCTTATTGCCTTTCCCTCCACCTGTCTCTCTCCCACTCTCCCTTTCTGATTCTTTCTCTCACTCACTCCATATTCTGTCTTTCCTTCTTTCCTTTCTCTGGCTTCTTCTCCCTCTCTTTCCCCTCTCACTCCTTCACTCTCTTCTCCTTCACTTTTTGTCTTAGTCTCTCTTTTTTTACCATCTTTCTCTGTTTCTCTCCATCCCCTTCTCTTCTCTCTCTCCCTGTCTCCCACTCTCTCTTGCACCATCTTTTCTCTTCTTCCCTTTCTCCCTTCTCTCTGCTTCTCCCTCTCTCTCTCCTTTATCTGTCTGTCCCTCCATGTCTCTCTGCCTTCCACTCTGTCTCGCCCTCACTCCCTTTCTCATTGCTTCCTTCCCTGTCTCTCCCTCTCTCTCTCCCCCTCTCTCTCTCTCTCTCTCCCTCTCTCTCTCCTGCCATCATAAAGCTGCCACTTTTGTTGCAACCATATTTCCTGTGTTCTGCTCAGCTGCCTATGTGTGTGTAAGTGTGTGTGTGCTGTAGAAGCCATAGCTGATGTTACTGATTGATGTTGTCCCTTGCCACCAGCCACAGTATCCCTGAGGGCTGAGGAGTCAAAGGTGAACAGCAGGGATTGATAGGATGACCCAAACACCTGAGTCTTCCAGCGCCGTCTGGACAGACCAGAGTATTTGCTCTTGTGCTTTTTATGTGTGTCACATTCTAAAATTTAAATTCAAATCAACTCAAAATTGATCCTCTATCTCTATGTACAGATCCCCTGGTCTTGGGGATATATGGAAATTATGGAAATGATGTACATGTATTTGTCTGGGCAGTGTTTAATTATTCCAAAAACAATAACTTTCAAATAAATACATAGAAATAAATAAACAATACATAGTGCTTTCATTGCCAGTGTGTTAACCATTTCAAAGTATTTCTCAAGGAAATCCAGCATTTCCTGTTACCATCCAATACCTCACTATATTAAATCAGGTACACCACAATTTTAGCTTGCACGTTTTATAGTCATAAAAGCAAATATAATGGGATAAATAAAAAAAACACATCAAATAATCCAATCATTTACTTTTCTAAGAACATTTCTATACCAGTTTTATGACTTAACAGTCAGAACACTACAGAATTAGAATTATTTTGACATTTATTTGAATTTCTGTTTCATTTTTCATTGACTGTCACAGTACATTTTCACTGTATTATGCCACTGTAGCACTTTGGGGATTCTGGGATGCACTGCTGCTCTGCTCTGCTCCTGCAACCGGTATGAGCACTCTAACCTCTTAAAATGAGTGATGAAATGAAAACAAAGGTGTTCCGGGTTGCTCATGCCATGCAGAGGAAGTATAAACAGGCATAAGATTTCAGTAAAGTACAGTACGATTGAGTTTGAATCTCACTGATATTGTCTGTTGTGTATTTTATACCAACAAGATGAAAAAAATGCTGCACATCTGTACTTGCTGCCTCAAAAGTAGCATTAATAAAAAGTGATGTTGAGTTACTAAGTGAACTCATATTAGACCTGCTTATGTAGTTTCTGACTACATGTGGCTTTCACTCTACCAGAACCCTCAGCCCACGCTAGCATTAGAGAACATCATTGATTTTCCACCATTTGTAAAGAGATCTGGTTTAAAACATGTCCTCTAACCCCCCCCAGCTCACTGTGAAAGAGCTAACAGGCTAGCGAGACTGATTGTGTTTGCCCCCTCTCCCCCCTCTTCTCAGCCATGTGGCCTCATCCACAACTGGCAGCACCGGCCCTAAACAATACATTAATTACACACGTCCACGCAACCACAGCTAACAGCCGCAGCTGAACAATGCTAACTGTCAGCAAAACACACGGCTACACGCACAGAGAAGGTTCAACTAGACCACCACTACATCAATTCCCACACAATTAACCACTAGATGTCACATTTTTCACCAGCTATATTAAAATCAGGCGGTAATTTCATATTAACTATGTCCCGTAGCTCATTAATAAAAGCATAGAAATTCTGCTAAGAACTTTAAACTTTTCTAACCCTTGAAAGTACAAGTGGAGATATCATACTACGATTTGAAGTTAATGAAGTTACAAGCGTCTGGTTTCGCCCAAATATTTTTTATTTTATTTTACATTTTTGGACATTTCTTTGATATTGAGACTTTTAAGGGTTAACCCTCTGCATGAATAATGAAATCTTAAACAAAAATCTGTAGTCTGGACAGAACAAAGTGCTACATGCCATAAATGTGGTGTTTAAAGGACAACAGCAAAACCTAAAATGCTTTTTTATGTATGACATATTTAACTATCATTAGCCAAAAGTCGACCCTGCCTCCTAAATTCGTTAGACATTAAAAATCAACAATAACATCAATAGCGGTGAGGTGTTTTGGAGCTTAAGAGAAAGGTGAAATTAAAAGTTTACACAAGGACCTCTTCAGCTTTACTGCATCAGTATACCAGGCAAGCTAAGTGTGATTCTTCTACTGTACATGTTTTCTACAGAGTTTCAGCTCAGATTTTTTTCAAACACAGACATTAGAAAATAAGTTATTTCCACTGCACTGCAGATTATAAGACCTAACACAAAAACTAAGACAAAATAGTATGTGCTCATTTGAGTTCTGGTATCTCGCCAGGTACTAGTTTACACAGATATATTGATTTGCAGCCAGATGGTAATTATACATGTATTTTTGGCTAATAGCATTTCCATTTTAGAGTAATTCAATTAAATGTTGCAGCAGCAGAAGTTTGAAGAGCTTGAAGATAAGCTTAACATAAAAGCTGCTAAGAGGAGAAGAACGAGCCATACAAGCAACAGAAACAGCAGAGGAAGAGAAAGCTGTCGCAAAGGGAGTTTGATATATATATATATATATATATATATATATATATATATATATATATATATATATATATCCTTGGTAAAAAGGATAGTATTTATTTATTTTTTTTAACTGGAAAGTCGTTTTCACAGACTATGGTGGAGGCACTCTGAAATCCAGAGGATAGACTGTGTAATGGGCCATGAGCTCAGCCCCTGATGTTGGTACAGCCTAGTAACACCCTTCAATTCAGTTGAAGCAGTCAGCTGAGTTACAGATCACATTCCTTTAAAACTTACTAAAACTTCAATATCTATCTCCTTCCTTCAAACACAGAATCTACAGCATACAGAAACCAAACGTCTCTACTAAAAGCACCAAACTTAACTTGAGCCCACATCTCAGTGACCTGAGATTGGGGGTCTCATGAAGGGACTTGTCTAAAACTAAAGTTAGCTACTAATTATCACTAGGCCACTAGCTAATGTAGCTATTGCATTACACCCTCCACTTTCAAGACCCAAACTGTGCCTTTAAACCACTGAGATGAACTAGTACAGCGGAAATGTTCTAAGATTTACGATGTCTGCTGCAAAGATCCATAACCCTCCTTCTGCACGAAGTGAGGATCCGAGGATTTCCCCAACAGATTTTTCTTTTCAAACCTCTATGCAGATGGTAATGGAGCCTTAAGAGAAGAGTCAGTGTGTGTGGGGATTATTACCCCCCCTCTCCACACACACACACACACACACACCCACCCTCTGCGGCGGGGCCCAGCCCGGGGCTATTGTTTGGCTACAGTTTCCCTCGCGCTGCACTGGCCACAGACAGGGTGTGGCTCACAGAGGACAGACTGGGGTCTGGAAAGCAGTATGTGTGTGGGAGGGGGTGGGATTAGGAGGGTGAGGGTGTGCTTAAATTGAGCCTGAAATATTACACTGAATGCAAATATCACAACTAGAATCTTTGTTCAAATCTAATCCAAGCAATAGAATTCTTGTGTAGCCAACAAACTTCTGTCTAATCCCCACCGTAGCACAACAAAATTCACTCTTAACCTTAACAGCCCCCCAAACAATCAGTTGGAGCCTGACTGTAGCCCAACAAAATTCTGACCCAACCCAACTGCAGCCCAACACATTTCAGCCTGGATCTGATTTGTAGTCCAACAAAATTTAGTCCAACAGTAGCCTGACAAAAGGTGAAAGATGGGCTGTGAGAAACCCATCAGGAAATCTGAACCTGATGCAAGTCTGACAGATCATTTAGAAATGACGTGTGAACTTAACCAAAAGTTCAGACAAATATTTCAAGTCCTACCCAGCATGCGGGGGACTCAGACACGGAAGACCCTGAGACAAGAGGAGAAAAAATCTCCAAAAAATAAAAAAGAAAGAATGTCTGTTTTGTGTAATGTATGTCATGTGGACCAGCGGAGCTAACAAGAGCACATGCCTCTGTTTCACTTCAACAAGAATCAAAACCACTCAAGACTAAACTGCTCAATTCAAAGACCCCTTCTTCGCATGTCAGAGAAGAAGCCAGAATGTAATCTAGTAAACCCTACTTGATTCTACTTTTTTCTTCTTTTCAGAATCACCAAAATTTGCTAAAGTACAGAATTACAAAGCCCACAAAAGCCAGCACAGCCCGACGAGAGAAGGAAGGGCGCATAATTCCACACTGGGGTTTGGGTTTTTTGTGATACTGTACCTGTTTTATTTGGTTCTGCAGGTTTTAGCAGGGATAAGTGGACTACATTACACATGCAGGAGTTCGATTTTGAGTCAAACACATGGCAGGGAAACGCAGTGTTACTCTCATTTATAAAAATGTAATAAAAATAAAATAAATAATAATAAAAAACTGTGAATAACAATAAGCGATAACACTCTTATTTATTACTTCTTCATGATTGCATTCAACCAGATTTGTTTGGCCAAAAACATGTTCTAGGATCAATGAGCCAAAACCAATCGCATCTTATTTTTTCTCCATCTGTCATTAACAGCAGAAATGTTGAAAATGATATATGTGTTTGTAAAGAGCGAAATATTGAAAAAAGCTTATTCGCTGTTGAGTTTTCCTGTTTCTTGTGGACTGTGATGAATCCGTTTCCACTGAACTTAAGAGCGAATCGAGACGCCTCCAAACAGATCAAACCTCTGTCAGAACAGATCAAAAGCAAAAGTTTGATCAGGCCCTTAGTTCAGCACGGTAGCAGCAAGAAATATGCAAAATGACATTGAGTAAATCCACACGGTGCAGTAACATCAACCGTGGCCAAATGCACTGGTTTAAACATTTTTACCGGATTAGTGAGCTGCAGCTCCTCTCACTGAACACAAACTCTGTTTGGGATTTAGTGTTTGGGAAATGTCCGGCCTCTGCTGAAACAGGGATTTGTATTTTTTGGTTGTGCTGCCAAGTTTGACTCTCCTTCTGTTTTTGTCTATATGTTAGCGCTCTGTGAAGGTTAGTGAAGTCATTGCAAATCTCCACTAAACTAGAAAGTGGTGGGTCGTCACCCCAGTACTTTAAAAGTGGTGGGTCAAACGCCCACTTGCCCCCCAGCTCCTGTGGCCCTGGCTGGGAGTTGGTAATATTTTAGAGCCCAAAGAGAGAAGTTTTCATTAAGATGCCAATCAGGATGCTTGGTCTTCTTGCCCCGCGGGCTCCAGTGCCACTCGTTTCTACGGCAACACTGCCAGCCGTCCGTCAGTGGCAGCGGCCCAGTCCACTGTTCAGTAGAGCCAGTCACTGCAGCACACATACACGCACTCCACTGCGCTGAAGCCAGTCGCAGCACCACACACACTGCAGTGCTGCAGACCATCAAGCTCAGCTCAGCTCTCGCCCTCGCTCGCCCTCTCTCTATCCAGAGATTTCAAGGGAGGAACCAGTGATTTAACTGAATAACAGAAATGTCGCACAAATATGCAAATTAGGCCGCATTTCCAAAAGCTCTGTACAAGAGAAGAACTTTTTCTAGGTCAAGTTCTTAAAGTTCTCTTTGTTTTCTCAATTCAACTCAATGCAGTTCACCTCCGTACACATTACTACCAAAGCTTTACAAAGAGAGATAACACACATTAAGCTCTGGTCTCAGATTAAGTCTAAACAGAGACTAAAAACAAGTTCCAACGGTGATGTATCACTGAGACTGCAATTTAGTCCATGACTAGACTTTAGGCATCCTAAGAAGAAAATGCTTTTTTTTCTTTTTTTTCTATCTCTTACACCTTTCCATCTTTCTCTTGCTTACTCATTCACACACACATATATATATATATATATATATATATATATATATATATATATATATATAGATTTTCCATCTCTTCCTTTCCATCTCCAGCAGTTTGTCTGTGTCTTCTGTGACAGATTCACGGTTAGATTCTCCTCTACAGCATCACTAGCACAACTCAGCCGGCAGCTCCGCGCTGCCGGAGGCTCTAGAACACACACACGTCTGGCTTCACGCTGCACTCATTTGCCGAACTGTACCGCTCTCTCTCTCACTGATAGATCTGAAGAGCGAGTCTGTCTGAGCACAAACTCCACACTAATCCAGTCCATCATGTCCGCAGGCTGTGGTCCAGTCTACCTGATAGTGAACTGCTGTCCACAGCAGGGACCCAGTAAACAGTGATAACCAAGGTCTTGAGTAAAAGTAGTAGAATACAAGTCTTTTATTTACATTTCTAATGAAAGTACTACCTTACCACCGTACTACCTTTATCATAAAGCTCTTTGGTCGGCTTTACATGGCGAGAATGTCATGCTGCTTTTCTTATTAACTACATTTTGCTGGCATCACATGACGAAAAGCCTCCTGCAACTGACTTAGAAATTTGACAACCAGCAGCAACCATCTAAACTTAAAGATGAAACAGTTAATCCACTACTCCGTTTGAATACAGCAGTTGCTGTTTACATTATGTGACAATGGCATGATGAATGGACCAATACAAATGCCTCAAAATAACTTCTGGTTCCACTGACTTACATTAAACATTTTGGCCTCTACTGTATAGTTGTAATTATGGAAATTTTACTGGACAGCCACAGTTTGTCCGTGTGTTTATTAAACCCTGTCTGAGCTTTTCTTTGTTTTCTTATTTGCATTTATTATCTAATACCTGCTTTGACTGCTTACTACTTTACTCAGCTAAATCAAGATTGCTGGTGAAGGAACTGAATAAATTCATGCACTGCAAGAGAAATCTAGAACTAAACTTTGTTCCTCAAATTGGTGCACAAGATATTATCTACTTCTTTCAAAATCAGATCTTCATGCTACTTTGTAATGTATTTATGCTTATTTACATCTTTTCTGATGATATTTTGTGTTCTTACTTGTGAAAATAAACTTATTGCTAAGATAAACGTGACTTTTGCACAATAGTGTATATGTTGCTAAGTTACCGATTTTCTCCTTTGTTGACATTTTCCTAATTTTTACAAAAAACAAAGATTCTGTTACTGTATAACAGAGATCATAACAGAGGTTAGTTCACTCAGGCTTTGTTTGAACATTAAGGTGGATTTTCAAGTGTGCAGAGTTCAAATGTGTGCAAGGCCAAAGCAGCGAGCAGGCCAGGCTGTGAATAATGCATTAGGCTCTAAGGCTATTGATCTTAGAGGACACAAATCTTTCCATTTTAGGTGATGAGTGAATATGTAATGGCCAGACGTCTTTTCCCTCACAACAGACAGGTGCTGACAGTAATGTAGTCAATGACAACAGCCACAATGTCCAACTTAAAGCATGATAATCCAATTGATGGACTGGTCAGCTGCCAACATCGCGAGAAACCTTCATTTGTGGCACACAGTGTCACCGAAGCAATGTCACAGTCACAGAGTGACTTTGTATAGTCCATATTACATAAACATTTTACCTGAGGTGAGCAGCAGATTATACAATCCTTGTCTTGTAAAACATAGATTGACTATGCATGGAAAAAGTTGGAAATTTGCATGAAACTAAATCTCACTTGTGTTGCATAATGTAAAGCCTTTTAAAACTCATTTGAAAAATGTTTAATGAAACATTATGATGGTGTACAACATCAAACTATACAATTTCAACTGAAATAACATTCCTCATTAGCTGGTAACCAATTAGTTTAACTAGACAGATAGAACAGCTGATTGTGCCAGCATTGGTTTCGCTCTGTTTGCCTGCTGTTAATGCAAACTACATAGCTAGTTTACTTATTTATCTTCTGTTCTCTAACTAGATTATTCATTTTCTCCTCTAGTCTTTTATCCCCTCAGTTAAATTTACTCTGAGGGGAGCATCCTTTGGAGCCCAAAAGATAAAAGCAAGACATGGTCACAGATTATTTGGTGTACTGTAGTGGATAACTCCTGGGCCTCCTCCCCATCCATCGCCAGCCAGCTCACCTGTCCATCTGTGTCAACTGCTACACCCTCAGTTACATCACTGTGCCGTCCAGATGCTCCAGCATTCAGATAGGATGGGACTGTTTCAGCTCACGCCCCATTTACATAAAGCCTCAGTCATAGACTGCGGCAGTCATAGACTGCCTCAGTCAGAGACTGCCTCTACCTGTGCAGCTTCTAAAGCTTTGCTATTCAGGTTTCAAACAGAGACTCTTTTCTTTGGTATTTAGTTTAAACTGTAAATACTGTTTGACCAGAGGACGATGGGTCTTCCCTTGTGAGTCTGGTTCCTCCCAAGGTTTCTTGCTCCAGTTGAGGGAGGTGTTCTTGCCACTGTTGCCTCTGGCTTGCTCACTGAGGGATATATGTTGTAACTGTCTGTTTTCAAAACTCTGTAAAGCTGCTTTGAGACAACATTGTTGTAAAAAGCGCTAAATAAATAAACTTGACTTGACTGACTTGACTAGAGTTCTTGGGCAAGACAAACCTCTACTAACCTCTTAACGCATTTGTGTTACAAGCAGGTTGCACTGAAATACTGTTATAAAAACAAAAAATGCATTAAAAGTTTCACTATGTAAAACTAGCCTTAGAACCTGTTGCACTTTGACATGAATTCAAAGTGAGCTAGCTACATGATTTCTTGGACAGCGAGTTTTTTGTTAGCCATCATCTATACTTGTCTAGCTTTTATATAGTTTTTATAAAAAGCAACCAATAAAAGTATCAATAAGCTTGACTGCTTTTGCAGGTCCTGATCTGCTTTGCTTTTACCTCAGCATTCCATTTACCTCAGCTGTTGTCAAAATTTGCAAGATTGAATCCTTTGTGCGCTTTTAGCCATGACTTGGTGCTCTCACTTCAATACCCAGCATGCACTGTGCAAAAAATTTCAACCATCCATTGGGAATCCCTGACTACAGCAACAAAATCCTGACTGCTAGAGTAGCCACTGTTTAGCCACGTGTGGTTTTTCGAAGGTTTCTATCGTTTTTAAGATGCTTCAAAAGCCGGTTTTCTGGTTTTAAACTGGAAATTCTTACTCCAGAAACTGTTGTGGCATTTTGTCTCTGTATTAAGACAATGTAATAAGTGGTATAGAAGGATATCACCTACCAAACGTCCTGCATGGGATGTACTAAGTAGGTCCACGAGCAGTTCCATGGTGCTTAAGTTGTATTTGGACCTGATACTCTTACTCAAGTTGTTTTTTTCTCAGGCTGTTTTGACTGAAGTAAGATCACTAACGAAGACGAGTGTGGTTTTAGGATCCCCCACCCACCTCTGCGCTCACACACAATGTTTTAATTACACTGTGGCATTGCAAAAGCAGTTCATCATGCCGTGAAGCCTCAGGAATGTAAAGATCCAGCATTACTGGTCATCTATCTCAGCTTACAGAGGGCTAACAGAGGTAAAACTCAGCAAGGAAAAAAACATGGAGTGTTTTATTACTGGGAGTGTTAACAGAAGCCTCTTGTTGCTTGAAAATTAAACATGATTCACAGTTTACGGCAATCATGTTGTCAGCTTGTTAAAGTGACAAGAAAACATTCTAAACCTGAGGGAACGCCTTCCGATTACATCACCGCCAGAAACCTAGCTGATAAGGCTGTTCACTACGAGTTTATTGGTGTGTGATGCTGTTCACTCTTATAATTAGAGGAGTAAGATAATGTTTCTATTTCATTTCTCCCCCTTTCACTTCACTTTTTCTATCCCCCTTCCTTTCTTTTCTAGAACTGTCTCTCCTTTCTATCTCCCTCTATCTCTTTTTCACTTTCTTCTATCTCTATTCTTGCTTTTTTTATCTCCTCCAGTTCAACAGTGCCATAACTGGGATGAATGTTCTGCATCTCTTTCTTTCTTTCTCTCTCTCTCTCTCTCTCTCTCTCTCTATCCACTCTTCTCCCACGTCCTTCATTAATGTGTGCGTTTGTGGTGTTTGGAGTGTGTCCAGTTCACATTCCAGCTCAGTTCTTCCGCTTCCTCTCTCTCTCTGTTCTCAGTGCATGTCTCTCTCTCAGTCAGGTGAATGAGTTCAGTATAATATAATTACAGCTAGTGTGTGTGTGTGTGTGTGTGTGTGTGTGTGTGTTTCTGTGTGAGTAAACGTGGCTGGTTGATTCTGTATGCTTGAGTGTGTACAGTATAATACAATCAGAGTGCAACAGTGCACCAGTTCTCTCTTTGCCCTCCATCCAGACTCCGTGTGTGTGGGCAGTGCAGTGTGATTTAGTTTTCCACTATTCAGCGACCCTTTAACTAGTCTCATGGGGCTGCACGTGAATTCATAATGGGAATGGGAAACTCTGGCAACAACCCTGAGAAATGTGGGCTATATGTGCAAGAGAACAAACGGCTAACTAACGATAGCTTTTCAATAGCTAACTTGTTTTACTTGTGTTATCGATTGGACACTAAATGTTCCCAGAATGGAGGAATTACTGGTGGGTTTTTTGAGTGGGCGTATACATGTCTGGGACAGGTTTCAACACAATGCAGCACCAATGTTGTCCCCAGTTGTGTGTTCTTCTTATTGGATCATGTTTGGCCCGAGACTACCCTTTAACAAGCTCTAGAAATATTCACTCCGTAGAACAGCTTTATAGTCCTGCAGTGAATTAATGGAGAAAAGTTCAGGCTGACACAAGCTGATTTGTAAGATGGGGACTCGAGTCGCACTCACAAACTCAGTCACAAACTCAACCTAGACTCACCCCTAACTGACTTACTATTGAATTTCAGCCCAAAAAAGAAACACAAACAAAACCAGTAAATAAAATTCTTAGTTTCCAACCTTACATGTCTTACTTTGCCATTCAGTTTAGCTGCAGTCATCCTCTCACAGCTCATAGCAGCATCATGTGTAAGATGACTTTAAATAATAAGCCTTTCATCATAGAACAGGTATCAAACTTTGGATTGAATGAAGCACTACGGTGTTAAATGTGGTGTTTACAGGGAAAAAAGCAAAACATAAAATTGACTATTGTGTAGTTTGACTATTGTGAAGTTAACTTGGACTCAAACCCCAAAACCATGAGACTAGACCACATAAACTTAAAGCCTCAGCTTAGACTCTGCAAAGGCTCAAGGCCCAACTCTGACTCATAACCCCATTGACTCCAATCTCACACCCAAAAGACCCTCTAAAATCTAAACTATGAAGAATTTGAATCTGAGGGGCTGTATGCAGCCAATGCTGATTGGTTTGTTGAGGGATTAGATCCAAACAATACTTGACCCAAAGCAGAACCAACGCAAAATCAAAATGGAGCGGAACTGTTCAGATCTTCAAAATATCAAAAAAAGATGATTTGAGTATTAAGAACATTCTAGACGAGACAGGTAAGAAAAACGTTAATCGCGTATTGTTCACTTTCTGTTTGAGTTTGACCACAGCCCCCTAGCACACACATTCATGTTAGATATAGAAACATACTCGAGCTGCTACGCATATCCTCAGATAAGTACAACAATAAAAACAGCATAAGGAAGAAAACGTAACACATGCATATTTATCACATACAGGAGATTATGAATGAATGAAAGCGCACCATTCACTCCTTTAAGAGATGATGCTATCTCCACCTGATCAAACACACTGCTTACACACATCCGCACCGCCTAGCCCTGAGACACACGCTCACACCTCGACCTACACCACACCCTGACACACACACACACACACACACACTGCATCAACTGATCCTCCTCTGCTTCAGCCATATGGAGAAGCAAGGAGCTGCTCAAGAGGAAGTTCAGCTAGTTCATTTACTAGCAGTAAATAAAAACACACAGCCTGGGGCAGTGAAGACACACACTCCAACACACACCCCACCACCAAGTCTGACCACCAACACCTGCCATGTACCACTTCCACCTGCCAGTACATGTCTTCATCTCCTCAACAATGGCAATCAGAAACGTTGAGGATTTACTAGCTGAGCCTGTTTGCTAAATGCACCACGTTATTGCAAAAAGTGTAACAACAATGTAAAGAAGCTTTACGACTTAAAGTGTTCCTCAATATTTCAGACCAGATTTATGTTGCACATGTTGCTTGTCAAATGGTTCTTTTGTAAGACATAACAAGGTCAAGAAGAAGTTGGAAGCTCTGTGATGAAAACTGTCTCTACAGCTCTCATTTGTAATTATAACTTGAAATGACATTCATGTGCAACTTTCAGGGCTATTGGGTATTTTTGGTATGCTTAGTAAATTTGTTATCTATGAAATGCACAAAACTATGTCTATGGCTGAGCCATAGACGTATTCATGTTTCAAAAGCCATATTCATGTTTCAAAAGGAAAACATAAAAGCAAAGCTGCTGCCAGTAGCCCTGTGAGTATCATGAATCTTCAGCTGACAATTAAGAGTCATATCAATAACTGCTTTGAATAATAACTGCAGATTGGATTCTTTGGGTTTATTGTCTGCATCTATCAAAGTACAAACAGAAAGTGGCCCCTGATTAGCTATATTGGCTCCTAGTTGTCCATTAGTTAGTAGTAGCTCCTTACAACAGACACGGCTCAAATAAACAAACATTCTTCACCACTACTCTCTGTAGATGTTATGGTATCATGCACAAGTGTTTAAAAAGTTAAACCCACAAAGTGTTTAAAGAGTTTTCTTGGGTTTTATGTGAAATTTCACCCATTTTGCTTTCTGCTTGTTGCAAAGAGATCCCATAATTGCAATCAGGTGATTACATCCTAATAGTGAGAGGTCAGGCCACAGGCTTCATTCTGCAACAAGACCGCTACTGTCAGGGATGACTAGTGCCTGACCTGGCTACCCTGATAATCTCTCTCTCTTTTTCTATCTTTCACCATTTAGTTCATTCAAGGTGCTTTAATGGCGTAGCAAACTACAGCACATTCTGTACTGACAAGGCTTAGTTTGTAAAGTTTGAGGATATAAAAAATTAAAACCTTAAAAATCTCTCTTTCTCTCTCTCTCTCTCTCTCGCTCTCTTAACCCCCCCACCCCCTATCTCTGCTGCATACAATAGCCATCCCACTGGCTACCCAGGAAACGGGACAGGGCAAAGAGAAACAGCACCGGCTCCCTCCCTTCACTTCTCTTTCACTCTAAACAAAGGCTCCCCCCTCTCTCTCTTTCTCTCTCTCAGCCATTTTTATTCCACACTTCACCAGCACTGTTACCTCAGAAACGGCACCAACGCTAAAGCCCTCCAAGCTGAGAGCTCAAAACTTAGCGCAAAGAAAAACTCAAAGAAATAAAGAACTAACGCAAAGCTCAGCCATACAAATCATTCAAACTGCACATTCACCATGCAGAAGAACAAAATCAGTTCAAGCCAGAAAGATGCAAATGCAGTCTTTAAAGTGCTGGGCTAAAAACAACAGATCCTGTGTTACTTTTAACCCCTTAAACTTGTATTTCAGGGATTTAAGACTAACTCTGCACTGCAGTCCGTGTAGTTATAATAGGAATGGAGTTTGAAGGGTTAACCCAGTGCTCTTTCACACAGGCAGAGTGTTCAGGTTTTGAGATGTGTCCACATTCTGTCAGAGCTATGCTGTGATTGTGTGGTCTGGACACAAAAGAGATAAAATAGTAATAACAAAAACTATTTATTTAATAAAAGCCCTACACCCTTAAAGCCTATTTCTGAGGCCAAAATAATGATATTTATTGTTTAACAGTCCAAAAGACTTTCAACCAAGTTTAGTCAATATAAATGTGTAGGCATTTAACATAATCTAGCAGTATGAACTGAACTGACAATTCATTCAAGAACATAACACGCTTCACAGTTTTAAAACAGCATACAGTCGTTAAAAAACAACAAGTCTTAAAACTAATAATAGAAGTTTCAGGGTAGTTATTTAAAGAAATAACTATTTTTGCTTTAATTAGAGTGTGATATCACGTTTTATGTTAAAAACTACAACAAATTTACTCTAAACAACTGGACAACATAAACTAAGACTTTACTGCGGCAATGTAAAGCTTACAGAGCTGTTCCTAAACTAAAGTCAAGGTCTTTTTCAACACAACTATCTTAATCCATATTTGCTGGCCCATATAAGCATGATTTCAAGCACTGGCACTTTGCTTGCCCAGTTTGTTTCATGTTATAAGTGTATTAATATTATTAATAATGATTAAAAATGTTAGTAAAGCATGTCATTAAATTGTCATTATGATGTAAGACGATGTAATGCCCTGCACTGCTTTGTTACACCCCTGTTACACAAGACTTTGTTACATGTTACATGGTTGTTACATGGTTACTACAGTTTATAATAGCAGCTGGTTAAATATAAGCCTGGTCAGTAAGATTCATCATATTAGCTTTACAGTGATGATGATAATAAGTAGAAATAGGAATGATTTTAGTTTTATAGCAGTTACTGAGCAAGTTTTAAGACGAACAGTTTAAGGGGTTAAATAGTGCTGACACCACAACAAGTGTGCTGGTACCTAATTAACACACAACTCCAGAGAGTCTGTAAAACCTCAGCAGTGACAGTCAGAGAGTTAGGGCTTACCGTGCGCGTGTGTGAGGTGGTTGTGCTGGTTGTTCTCCACACTGCTGGCCCCCAGCTCGGCCAGTCTGCGGCTGGTGGCCGAAAGCTCGGACCGCAGGTTGGTCACTTCCTGGCTGGCCGACTGGATGGCTCCATCGATCCGCTGGGCCAGCTGCTTATTGTCCTCCATCATCTTCAGGATTTTACCCTGCGGGGCCAGCGCACACACAGCAGCATGGTGTCACACACACACACTCGGGGGGGAAAGCAGCCGCTGCAAAAACTCCCCTGCTCCTCTTCCAGCACATACACCAGCGCGCAGCAAAGAATCCAAACAGAAAGACTCCGCTCTCTCCTTTCTCCTTTATTCCGATCTACACTCGCTGAGGTACAATCCAGCTGTGTGAGTGTGTGTTTGTGTTCCGTAGTGCGTATGTGTGTGTGTGTGTGTACAGGAAAGATAAAGAGTGCGTATGTGAGTGTAAGGTGTGTGTGGGCGCGTGTGTGTGTGTGTGTGAAAGAATGCGACAGCAGCGTTGAAAGAGTGTGCGAGAGTTGCTCCTGCGCGCTCTCCAGCAGCTCCTCCAGGAGAGACCCCGAGAGCACAGAGACTCAACACACACTCACTCAGTTTAACACGGAGCGTACCATCTGCTCCCGGACACGGGGGAGGAGAGAGAGCGTGAGAGAGAAAGGGGGGAGAGAGAGGAAGAGAGAGCGGGGGAGAGAGAGAGAGAGAGAGAGAGAGAGAGAGAGAGAAACCAAAAGTAAGAGACTGAGAAAGAGATGGAAAAAGAAAGAAAAAGCAATATAGATAGCCATAAGGAGAGATATGGAGAGAGAGAGAGAGGGAGAGAGAGTGGAGGGAGAGAAAAATTAAAATGAGAGAGAAAAGATAGTGAGAAAGAAATGGATGGATATGAAAAAGAGAAAGAGAAGAGGTGTATTAATACTGTGTGTGTATGACTCTCTCTCTCTTGGTGTAATATACAATCTTTCTTTGACTCTGATTTTAAAGTTAAAGAAGCTTTTATTTCTGTAATATACATTGCGGGGGTGGGGGCAGAGAGAGAGAGAGAGAGAGAGAGAGAGAGGGAGAGAGAGAGATTCTTGTCCCAACTCCTGTTCTGATCAAACAGCTTTAAGCTGGAGCAGAAATCCTTCTGTTTAACAGTCTCTCTCACTCTCTCTCTCTTTCACACACACACACACACACCCACACACACACCCACATGCAGACTCCCACCCATTTCCCTCATTCTTCATTACATATTCATTCTTTTGTCCCTGGAAAATCTCCCCCACTCTCCACTACAGAGGTTACAGATGGGGGTGGCCTACACACACACACACAAACGCACACACAAACACACACACACACACACAGATTTTCCTAAATATGTTATTTGTGGAGAAAACAACATGTGCCCAAGTGAGGACCAGCAACTTTCTCACTTCTCACTTTACCAAAAATTTCATATAGTCTTTTACTTTTGAGGTGATTGTGAAGTCCTCGCAAATATACCACTACAAGAACACACACATACACATACATAGTGAGAGAGAGAGAGAGAGAGAGAGAGAGAGAGAGAGAGAGAGAGAGAGAGAGAGAGAGAGAGAGAAAGTGAAAGAAAGTGAAAGAGGCAAGGAAGGACAGAGGGAAAGTTGGAAATAGAAGGTAAGCTATACAAAGATAGTAAGAGGAAAAGGAAAAAAAGGAAAAGAAGGAGTGTGAAATTAATAAAAAGAGATGTTGAAAGAGAGAGGCAGAAAGAAATAATGAGTGAAGGAGAAAGAGAAAGATACAGGGGGCAAAAAAGAGATAAAAAATGGGAAAAAGAAAGAGAGAGAGAGAAGAAGCTTTCCTAGCTCGGCACACTATGAGCACAGTTCTGTCCACACAGGAAGTTAAAACAATACAGCTAATCAATCTGCAGGGTCAAAACTTTGAGGCTTTCCTTTCCTCCAGTTGGTGTTTAAATCCAATGATACTCCATATTATTAACTGTTGCTAAGCCTTACAAGCACCACCCACACCGTAACTCTCTGACGTCCACACTGACGCTTCATTCAGAAGGTCCTCCTAACCTCCAAACTGTCACATCTCCAAAACTACCAGTTGTGTTCGAGTGGTCATCAGCGAGTAGAAAATATATCAGAGGAATTCAGCCCTTTGTTGACATCACCGTCTTGTATCTACGCATTGCACATTTTTTCAGCTCCTTTTACCCACAAGAGCACTTTGTAGTTGTGCAATTACAGAGTCCATCGGTCTCTCTGTATACTTTGTTATCCCAGCTTTCACCCCGCTCTTTGATAGTCAGGACCCCCACCGAACCACCAAAGAGCAGGTATTATCTGGATGTTGGTTCATTCTCAGCACTGCAGTGAAACTGACGTGAGGGTGGTGGGTTAGTTTGTGTTGTTCTGCTGGAGTTTATAAACACTGTGTCCAGTACATTAGACACTCTGACCTTGTTGGTCCAGCTTGTGAATGAGAAGTCAGGGACAGGAGCTCATCTGTTGCTGCACGGTTTGCATTGGTCGTCCTCTAGTCCTTCATCAGTGCTCACATGACGCTACCCAAAGAATGCTGCTGGCTGGATAGTTTTGGTTGGTGAACTATTCTCAGTTCAGCAGTGTTTAAAACCCCAAGTCTGATCCACTCATGCCAGCACAAGACACACTAACACACCACCACCACCACATCAGTGTCACTGCAGTGCTGAAACAGATCCACCACCCAAATAATAGCAGCTCAGTGGTGGTGCTGTGGGGCCCTAGCCATTAAAGAATAGGGTAAAAGGGGACAAAGGAAGTGTGCAGAGCTACAAACCATACCTGTGTGGAGGTACCTCCTCTCTTGTAGATAAACTGCAGGTCCTAAATATATAATCCAGATATACAGATTATAGATCAGTTCAGTCTCCACTGGTGCACAGAAGACTGTGGTTTTGCTCTGTAGACCTGTTTCATGGCCATAGTGACACATATTTTCTTAGTTATGTTCAATTAAATTCAGTAACTGAAACCTTCCTACTCCGTCTCCTCACCTGTGTTTAATTTGTGTTTAATTCATTTCATTAAATGATTATGGCATTAACATACTGTAAACAACAATATATGTCAAATACTGGTGTCACTGTTTCTGCATAGCTGTCAATAACAATATTTCTAGCCCTGATGTTGGTTTATCAGATGGGCAGCTACCTGTTAGCTACCTGTTAGATGGGCAGACTATCCTCTTTTCTTCACCTCATATGAACCCGAGTTTAGCTAGCTGAGTAAAAACCTGATAAGCAGTTCCTGACTATAACAAACAACAAATCTGGATTTTGTTTGGTATCTTTACTCTGTAACTGTTTTACTCTGCTTTTTTTTAAAATTCTGAACATTGTCCAAGTCATACCATCCATCCATTATCTGCCTCGTAATCCCGCTAGTCTAGGTCATGGAGGGCTGGAGCCAATCCCAGCGTCACCGGGCAAGGCGGGGTACACCAGTCCATTGCATGGTCAACACCTATTTTTATTTTTATTTTTATTTATTTATTTAATTTTAGAGTGACCAATCAACCTATCACGCATGTCTTTGGACATGTGGGAGGAAACCGGAGTAACTCAATCAAGCACGGGAAGAACATGCACAATCCACACAGATTGGCCCGGACCAGGAATTGAACCCGGATTGTCTTGCTGTGAGGCAACAGTGCTAACCACCATGCCGCCGCCAAATTCATACCAAAATCCTATTTTCAGTTTTCGTGGTTGCTGACTGATATTAATTTGAAGAGAAATCAGATTTTTGATATGACTGCCTCACAACATATAAGGTCGCATATGATAGGCTCACAACATATGAGGTCTGAAATGATTGGCTCGCAACTTACAAATAGGACATGACTGGCTCACAACTAAGATATGATTAGCAGGAGTGGGGAGAGGCAGCAATGCATTAGGGCAGCAGCAGCAGCTACTACTGCCATTATAGTAAAAGTCAGAAATGCAATGGTGAGGTCAAATAATGAAAAAAATTAAATATAATGACAATGATAGCTGATTTGAACTACAGCCCCCTCTAATTATAATTCCATACATTGCACTCGCAACCCTTTTATTCGTCAGTCTGACAGGAAACGTGATCAAGGTCCTTCAGAAGAAGCTATAAGCTGGACTGAAAAAGTCGATGAAGTTGATAGCAACTCTTCATCAAGTTTAAAACTACCCCAACAACTTTTCTCCTGGTGACAGTCATGATAAATGATTTTATATGTGAGCCTTTAGACAATTGCCTGTGATTGGCTGGTTTGCATGTCAGTCACAAGTTCCTTTCTGTCAAAGTAGGCAGCTGAATGACAAAACCTACAAGATTGCTAAGTGAAGACTTCTGAAACACCAAATGATCCTACAAGCTTTATGTAGTAAAAATATTTTTGGTTAAAACACTTTTTTACTCTGAGCTTAAAACCATGAGATCATCTGTAACCCCCCACCCCACAACCCTCACCCCAAACGGGTGGATTTATGACTGCGATCAACAGTGGCTATTTAAGCTCCAATACGTTCCACTCCCACAAGCTGGAGATTGCAAGAAATGGGCTCAGTCACTCCCTAGTGCGAGAGAGATTGAGAGCGGAAGAGCGAGACAAATTCTGAGCACCATCACACCAAAGAGAGACAAACAGCCCATCATTTTCCTTCTCAGAATGGAACATTTCCTTATTGTTATTCAGCAGCTGCAGCATCAGGCACAAGCGAATCAAACAGAGACGCTTAAAGGATGACAGTTTTCCCAGTAAACTAGACCTCTTTTGACCCTGCGCTCTCTTAGCATGAACATCACAGTCAATCCAAGGCCAAGTGTTCCCTCAACACTGGGACCACCATTCAGCTGGATCAGTATGAAAGGCATCATATATATAATCCCTGGTCACTTTACAAAAAAACTGCTGCCTTGTAGCTCCACTGAGCTGACTTTGCATCTTGCTCTAGATACCTTTACACTAAGAACCTAGTGCTCACCTGGTGGACAAAGAGCTTTTCTTTAATAACCTGTAACCTGTTAGATATATCTAACTCTGCATTTGTTTCTTATAAGGCTTTGGTGTGTAAGATATATATGCAGATCTACTGGGGGAATATACAAAGCCATTGTTTTTATTAGTGTCCCATTTCCTGCAAATACATATTGTTGTGCTTTCATTAGCTTAGATTGAGCCCTTCCTGTCTTCATAGGGAACAGGTCCTCTATGAACATATGAGGCATCCATGTAGCCCAGAAAGGACAAACCCCACAGTGGCACTAGAGACCCTTGGCATGTTATCATTTATGAGACAGTTTAAATTTAGTGGAAGGCACATAAAGAAGAAAAATCCTTGTCAAAAAGTTTTACATGTTTATAAGTAGTTCCGTGCATATAAATCCACTAGCTCAAATCTTCTTATCCAGCAAAAAGTCTGAAATCAGCTTCTTGTTCAGATCTTTGCGTTCCACCTTAAGCACAAAAGCTCAAGAAAAAGCAAGAGAGGGTTCACTTTTGAGTTCAAATGAGCAAAAACACGAAGAATCAAAATGAAATCGGGACAGGTGATGGTAGAAAACCTGACTAAGCCACTGTAGGTTTTTGAAAGCCATTTTCCCCATTTGCAAGTCACACAAGGCTACCAAGCTAGGAGGGTGAGGGTTAGCACAGGGTTTCTCGAAGACTGCTGCAAACAAAACATCTCACTGGAGAGCTCCACACACTTGAAGGAGAACGCTTGCTACCAACTCTACTATGTCATGACAACAGACATGTTGTCTAAGGTGAGTTGAGGATCCTAGTGAGTTTTTGGTCCACATCTTTAGTTATCTCAGCTCTACTGACCTAGCATTTCTCCACCAATCTGCAGCGCTTCAGAGATCGTACAGATATTAAATTTCATTATCTCTGCTTTCCTGAACACTTCAGTTATAAGCCATCGGAGGGTGAGAACAGCACCCTAAAAAGTTTGAAGTTTGTTACTCTTATTTAAGTTACAGCACTCTTTCTCTAGCTCTCCAGACCCCCAGTGAGTATCTTAACAAGGCTATCTATGGTGTGCCTGAGTTGAATACAAGTGTGTCTGTATTTCCAGGTGTTAAAAGGTTAGCATTGCGACCTAGGGTTCATTGAAAAGGGCATATCACGCTTTACTAACCTGTGATGGATTTATTGTTAAAGTCATTTGTTGCAAAGCATTCTTTTTTCCTGTGGCTTTATTCATGACATCCTCATGATGATTGCTTTTGTCCACTCAATGGTTCCTGGGTCAGTACACACTGAAAAGAAGGATACCCAGTCATTTGTTCTAATTCAAAATAAAAACTGAACATTATTTTCATGAACAAACATAAAGTACATAAGTACATAAACATATAAAAAGTAAAAGGACATGTTTCTCTGTGAACTAACCTTTTCATCCCATCACAGATGGATGTAAGAGTTGGCTGTTTTTGTTTGTTACACTGGAGCTACAAGCCTAACAAGTAAGAGAAGCTTAGCATTGTGCAAACTGCAAGCCTCAATCTTTACACACATGGACAAATGTACATTGCATAGCCCAAAATAGCATAAGCAGATCTCTTGAAGCAGAGATTTTGGCTATTTTACAGAAAACAGAATGTCATTACATTAAATGCATATAAAACAACTTAGAGACTCAAGGTTTTCCGGTGTGAACTACCTTCTTCATCACTTAAGCTTGTTATAGATGGCTTTAATTCTGTTGTCCCCTATAGCGAGTTAAATATTTATAACGGATACGACTCTTTGAGTGAAGGTCAGTGCTTTAAGTGCTCTAAGTTCCATTCTGGGCCACACGGCCCCACCCAGGACACCATCACACGCATCCGCAATGAGCCGGGGGGTGGGGAACACAGAGGAAAGAGAGGACAAGAAAGGAAAGATGTGTCATGTCTTTGTACTGCACAGATAGGGGCAGAATCTTAGGGTCCCCGGTGCAAAACAAATGAATGCTCCCCGCATACAAAAAAAAGACACTTAATTGGCCTGTTTACCAGCAACTGCTATGTCCCAACCAAGTTTTTGCTCTAATGTAATCTTCGGGTTAAATAATAAGTGTAGCTACCTGTGAGTTATGGATATAAAATTGCATAAGTAGTGATTAAAGGAGTCGAAGGAAGACATTAGGGGACCTGACCTTCGTTGCCTTATCATTACTACAGGCATCACCTGCATTTATAGTCATTACTTAAAAACATTAAGTGACTCTACGCAAATGCATTAAGTAGTTTCTAAGACACGTTGAAGACATTAATAAGTCCTTGACAAATTTAAGTACATCACAATAAAATTATTAATAAACATGAATTAACTGGACTGATCATTTTTTTTTCTCAAAAATTAATTGTCGCTTTTACTTTAAAATATTAAGTCAAGAGGTTTCACTCAACTGAGAGAGTTTTACTTTTTGAAAACATTTCAATATAAACTAAAATTATCAACAAAATGTAAAGAAATAACAGTTCTGACAGTTTTTTTCAATGTATATGTATGATGTTGTACCTCAAGAGGCAATAGTGAGCAGGAGCATCATCTTCCATCAGTCCAACATGAGAGGATGAAGACGTATCACTGCTCTACCAGCAAACATGCTAAAAGTCTTGCTCCTGGTTAGGTCATTTAAGGACAGGTAGCCAATGAAAGGAACAGTAAACGCAACAAAGGCTGAAACTCTACTCTTGGCAAGCGACCATTAGAATGATGTTCAGCAGAAAAGAAAGAAGTGATTTAAGTAGAAGCTAAACAGAAGTTAACATTGGTGTTACTTTCCACTGCTGGAGGCAGCTCTTGGGGAGAAAAGGGATGAAGTTTGATGTCTTCTGGCAAGTAAACACTGATAAGGACAGACTGTAGCTTGCTTAGGGGTGGACATCACAACTTTCTGGTGATAAGTTGCCCCCTATTGTTTGCAGTATGAATTTTATAGGTTGTGCCATTTTTTAACTAACCCAGTTTCACTGACTTTCATGCATTTGCTAAGTAATATTAACAAGAGGAACATGTACTGGTGGTACTGGTGGTAAATACATAAATAGTTAAATTAAATTACACTGAAATACCCAAGAGGTGCTATAAAGCTGGTGAAGGGCATAGTAAATACCTCATATTTGAATAATTACCTGGAGTTCTAGGGCGAGTACAAACCAAGTACAAATTACTAAACTGAACTGTAATGTGCAGGTCCAGGTTCAAAATTACCACTGCAATAAAGTAAAGAAAACAAACATAACCATCTTTTTTTAACCCCTTGTTCTTGGAACTGTATGAGAACGTCACAAGTTTGATTTGTAAATGCTTGTCAAATCATGATGTTATTGAGGTTTATCCTCCAAATCAGATTATATTTATTACATCTCAGTACACATGTATTAATATATGTGTATATTATTATTATTATTATTATTATTATTATTATTATTATTATTATTCATAGAAGTAGTAGTAGTATTTTATATTATTTAAAAATAAAAGAGCATCAGTTCAGTCAGCCTTGGGTTTTTTAGGCCTGTGCCATCCAAGATACTCCTAAAAAGTCTTTCACATTCATAAAGAACCACAAAAAGTAGCCTGGACAATTCTGATCGTTAAAAGACACGTCTTTACATCTCAAGATCTGTTCGAGCTCTTTTATCCTTGTTCTGCCAAGGGCTAACCTGTGTCATATATCCTGACTGCTGGATCATTTGTGATCAGTAAGTGAAGTAGGCAGAAGCTGTTCGCTATTTCTACACCTTCGCCATCAGTGGTTAGCAACCTTTCTTACTGCAATAACCTTCTTCATATTGAGCTGAAGACTCATCCTTTCACTCTTTTAATTCACTTCCCTTATAAGAGCCTTCAGATCCTTTCACTTCTGCTATGAGTATAATGTCATCCACATATCTATCCAATCATCTACCTCCAGTCTGGTCTTTCACATTATGGGTTGAGCATACATTATAAGGAAGTGATAGTATCAAAAGTATGAAGAATGATAGTATGCAGTTTTCATTGTGTTTACATACATTTAATTATCTGATTATAATCGAATTTCTGCTGTAATCTGATTATTCGAGTGGTCATGTAAACGGCATGTTCCAAACCCAACTATATGCTTAAACCATGATTTTAATATTCTTCAGATTTAAGGATGTATGCACACAATTAACATGACTTTAAGGTGAAAAATACACAAAGTTTAACTTTTACGCTTCTGTGGGTTTATTGGCTGGGTTTAAATCAGAAATCTGATTACTGACTCAAGTAGACCCAGAATGTCCCGTTATCTGATTACTCAAGCGCCATGTTAATACAGTAAAAAGATTACTGACAAATCTTTCTGCAGTTATCGGATTACTAAGTGCATGTAGACACATTCCTTGTCTAACCCCTTGTCTAACTATTCTTTTTGTCTGTTTTCTGTCACGACTGTGTTAATCAGTGTACAGCTTCCTTAGAATGTTGTCTCTTTTGCACAGAGTATGTGTAGGGCACACAAAGGTGGGCAATATTGCAAAAATACTATATCAGGATACTTCATGGTCATGGTATCATGATGTCTACTTTTTCTGAGATTGAGTAATGTGTTACAGTAAAGATTATAAACCAGTAAATACAATAAATTGAATTTAATATTTTACACACTGTACCTGTACGGTACTTTATCTCATGCAGTTAGAACATGTAGTTTCATGGATACTGATGATATCTATGATAAGCCCTGAAAAACTAATTGTGACATAATTTGTCATGACAGTGATGTCTTCACATTGACCACCTATAATTATATGCATTAGTATTTTGTCAAGTCATTGTAAGTTATGTATTTTTATTGATGTAACATGCCAGTTTTGCACCAGAGGTCAATAAATTGTCATCTTAAGTCACAAAAAAGGTAAGAGCAGATGTCCAGCATGGACTCTGTGTTTGACCGTTTCTCTGCTGCACCGCAAAAGAGCTGAGTAACGCTTTAACACCCTATGAATCCTTCCCTATTCACTAGAACAGCATGGCCAGCACAAAGGCCCCAGCTCGAACAATAGCGGGTGTCATTAGGTGTAGACAAAGGGCAGAGGCTGGACAGCTAACAGGCGTTTTCTTTTCAGCGGCCTTTGCTGTTCTCACCTGCCTTTTGGCAAAAAGTCAGTCTGTATTGTGGAGGGCTGCCAAAAGCAGTTAGCGCTAACAGTTCTAGGAGCTCTGCAGCTTTCTTAAGGCTGACTTTGCACAAATCACTTCTCATATTGTTATTCTTTTTTATTTTACACATATGAATAACTTAGATAACATAACTAAGAGACATACAAACAGAGTTGCATTTCAGTTTACATTTCAATATATAGACAGCTTAACCTTCACCTAACAGCTTGCAGAGATACCAAAAGTACAAAACTGCAGTGTCATTGTGGGAGAGGCTACTTATTATTATGATATATATCTTAATAGTGAGACAATTATGAGGCAACCTCAGGTACAGTATTTATTAAGACTATTATGTAAATAAAATGTTGGCTATCATTTTGAGATTCCTTTGCACAGACTTTCCAGCTCTGTAGAAAACTAATGAACTAGTTCTTTAGAATAGCTAATGTTTTGCTGATAAACTTGCCATCACTGCTGAGGGAAAAAAGATGCTTAGACTGGAAGGAATTCTATGCTGGTTTGTGTGCATGATCATTCTGTTTGAGCAGCTTACCAGCATCCAAAGTACAACATATGCTGGATTTGCTGGTGATGAGGTGTAAAGTTTCCATTGCTGCTGACCAGCATCCAGAGCATATGTTAGAATTGCTGGTACCCAGCTATGCTGGTCTATGTAGTTTTTTCTAACAGGAATAAATACAATTCTAAGAATACACTATGCAATAATTGCTAATCCTGATGAAAGATACTGAATATCTGATGTCTATTGACATCATTTGCTGAGTTTACTAGGGAAAATACATTTACTATGAAATGAAACTATAATGATAAAATTGTGAAAATGGGTAGAAGTATTTTTTCATTGCTGCTTAGAAAATCTATTTGACCTCAGGCACCCAAACGACTGATTAATGAATGAATTGATCTTATACATCAAGATGTAATTCAACTTAGGGAAGATAACCACTTTTGAAATATGATGCATTCAGGAATTTCTTTTTTTTTTTTTAATAATCTGCAGCTTTGATTATTCTGCACACAGAACATTATGTAATTGCTCCAAAATTGCTTCATTTGTTCCCCAAAATTCCTACTTAGGCATACTGGATACATTTCATGTAGTTATCTGTACACAGTTTTCTGCAAGCAAATTGTTTCTATATTATTATTTTTAAGGTTAATGAACATAAGTGTGCAGAGAGAGAGATTCAGGAAATGTGTTTTTGCAGGAGAAGCAGTTTAAATAGTAATTGCTGATACTGTTCTACAGGCGGAGAGGTACATTTCAGCCTCCTCCAACTGTCAAGCATAAAAGCCAGCGTGAAACAAGCAGGTCATCTGGCACAGCTCAGCTGGTCATGTTTCTACAGCCAGAGAATCTCTTCTCATCTGTTACTGTCAGCCAGTTCCTCTGGCACTCACACTAAACACAGCTAATCATATTCACACTCTCCGCCTCACTGAGACACGACACCAGAGCTAGACATCTACACTGAATTCAAAACATCTGGAGCTATGACCAGCATTTTTCTGATGTTCAACATGATGTTTCACTGATAGAGTAATGTAGACTACTCAGGACTTATAAAAGACTTAGGAATCAACTCTACATGGGTTCAAACTAGTAGTTACCACTAAACAAAAACAACCAGAGAGCACAAAGAAGGCCATTAGCATGACTAAGCTCAGAATACTTAATGCTGTATGCTGAGATTTTACTTACAGCTCCTGTATACTCTGGCTATAACTCCAAACATAAAGCAAACATCCACAGCTCTAGTTCAGCCAAAATGTCCAAATTGAGACTGGTGTTGTGTTGGTTTAGACAGAAACCATCATTTAACCCAGTCCAGGCGTGCTTAAAACAGCTGAAACTTGAAAGGATATATTAAACAGTACTTTATTCATGTATTTATTCATATAGTTGTGGCCAATTTCCAGCTGCTACCAAGGCCTGCCCCATCGGACTAACCTAACATGCTACTCCCTCTGAGTCTTGTGTGGTCAGCCACTGTATCGTTTTATAGAGCTCCTAATACAGCATCATTAAGAGCTGTTGCATTAGGCTCTATATGCTTGAAGCTTTGATATATCATGGTCTTACAAGGCCGACCCCCTTGTCCACAAGCATCTTTTATGGGCCCCTACCCCCATCCTCAGAGAATAACAAAATATTACAAAATAGAAGCATTTTCTGTAGCAGACATTTAGATCCAACCTTACAAAAAATGAGACATTTACCCACATCACACGAAACAGCTCCATCTCCCTCATGCCATGATGTTTTTTTCAACTACGCAACATCTAATGTCCTATGAAATCAGTATGTACATCATGTATTCTCATTTCTCTGTCTATTCCATCTGTCCTGTTTATCTGTTGTCTGTGTGTCTGTCTGGGCCATCTGTCCACTATCTCTTGTAGTTGTTTTTGTCATTGTTGTCATTAATATTATTATTATGATTATTATTATTATTTTTTTTTCTCCTCTCTACTTCTCATTTCCTTACTTGAATGGGTGGGGGATTGGTGGGGTGGTCGTATGAGCCTTATGGGTGGGTAGGATAAACAGTCTCATCACTTTATTAAATATGAATAACTCCATTATTATTATTATGGTTTGCTATCATTGGTCTACTGTCAACTGCAGTATTACCTAGCAGACGGCCATGTTGGATAGCATCAATCCTAGCCACCTACAGAGCATGAGGTCTGTCTTGATTTCCCAGCCAGAGGTAATAAAATCAGGTTAGAAATTGCAATTTCCTAAATATAAGGAAAAACATTTATTTTTCATTTATTTTTATTTAATTTCATGCTACTGGTTAGCTTTTTGATCATTTTCAGTGTCAAACAAGCTTATAAACATGCTCATTTGTACCAAGGATGCCAATAATTCCAGAACGGACAGCATAATTTGTGTATTATAATTTCTGATTATGATTAATGGCTTTTTTCAGGGAAGAGTAACACTGACTAAAAAAAAAACCCAAATGTGCTCTGTCTCTAATTATGATAACAAAATAATAATCTGTCCCTTGACATGATTTACGCGAAACCATTCTGGGCTCCTTCCAGCCAGTGGCTGCTACTGTTCCGTTGGAAAACTTTTCAAATTGCTGTTGTTTGTTTGTTCACAGGCTGGAGCTCTATGAGGAGACTGTAATTAAGAGAGCTCCAAATGTGAGCTTAAAAACACCGTATTGATAAACAGTCAGTATGAGCGGCTGGCTGGGTTAATTGAATATCGACTCATCCACAGTAAACTAGAATCTATTCTGTTTACCGCCCCAAACAGTTGGATAATAAAAGAGCGATGGGCTGCTTTTTAATAAGGCTTTCATCTGGGAACTGTGAGAAAATCCTTCTGCCAAATCAGCTTCATCGCCTGTCAAAGGCAGTGTTTGTTTGTGATGTGTGAGTCTGTGTATTTGAGAGTGACAGTGTGTGAGATGTCATGGAGAGACTGGGGCCTGTGCTGGGTCAAGTACTCTTCCCATAACCCCCTCCAGCATTCCATGCCCTAGTAAAGCAGCCAAAGCCACAGGAAGAGAAACGTCATTTTCTGTGCTGGACTTGTTGATGGAGAACAGCCCCGGGTGATCTAAGGCTTTCACTCGTCTCTGAAGAAATCTGTCTGTATGCGGATGCACATTAGCTTCATAGTAGTTAATGAATGAATGATAATGCATTAATAACACGTTTCCACATTATATTCGACATATCTGGGAACTGGTTTGCAAATACTACCTCTCAAAGTCAGATTTGAAAAGAAAATCTATTATTACAGTTTGGCCCAGAACTATTTGGACAGTGACAGCTCTCCATGCCACCGCATTGGATGTGAAATACAATTAAAGCGTAAACTTTCAGGTTTAATTCAAGGGGTTAAACAAAAATATCTTATGAAATGTTTTGGAATAGCAATTTTTCTACAAAGCCTTCTTATTTCAGGGGCTCAAAAGTAATTGAACAAATTAACATTAGTGTAAATACTTTGTTGAGAATCCTTTGCAGGCAATGACTGCCTCATATCTGGAACCCATGGACATCACCAAATGCTGACTTTCCTCCAGGCCTTTACTGTAGCTGTCTTCAGTTGTTACTTGTTTGAGGGTTTTTCTGCCTTAAGTTTTGTCTTAAGAAAGCGAAATGCATGATCAATCATATTGAGATCTGGTGATTGACTCAACCATTGCAGAATATTCTACTCCTGGGTTGGTTTCGCAATTTGTTTTATGGTCACTGTCCATTTATACTGTGATTCTATTGTTAATGCTGTTAAATGGTTAGAACCTTGTGGTAAACCCTCTGTATTTGCTCTAATGAAGTCTTCTCTTTAAGGTAGACTTAGATACTGACGGATTTGTCTTCACCATGGAAAGGATTCTACGATCATCCACCACTGACGTCTTCTGTAGCTGTCCACGCCTTTTTGAGTTCCCAAGCTCACCAGTGTGCTCTTTTTCCAGAATGTACTAAACTGTTAATTTTGCCACTCCTAACATTTCCGCTATCTTTCTGATGGATTTCTTCTTTCTTTTTTTCTTCTAATGATGCTCTCTTTCACTTCACTTCCATTGAAAGCACCTTTAACCGCATGTTGTGGGTTCACAGCAACAGCTTTCAAATGCAAATGCCACACCTGGAATCAACTTCAGACCATTTACCTGCTTAATTGATGACGGATTAATGAGGAAAAAGCCCATGAAATAGTTTTGAGATAGTTGTCCAATTACTTTTGGTCCCTTGAAAAAGAGCCAGCTACATATTAAAGAGCTGTCATTCCTAAACCCTTCCTCCAATTAGTGAATACCCTTAAATTAAAGCTGAGAGTCTGCACTTTAAGACCATATTAATTATATAACAGTATCTTGAATAAGACTGTCCAATTATTTCTGGGTCTAACTGTATTTTATTATATTATTATTGTTATATTATTATATATTATATATTTGTATAGGGGATACACTGAAATACACTGGGGGGAAGCATCTTTGACACAGCATTAGGCTTTAGTGTGTAGACACCCTAAGCCGACGGTATACTGTTATTGATCCTAATCACAAAGCAGCCTGATACAAGGGATCAGTGACTTCCGATACAGTCCAGACCAGCTCACATCCAAAAGTAAAAACAAAATATCAAAAATCTCTCAATTAAAATGACAAATATAATTCTGTATTTCACTGTCAACAGTCCATTCAGCACATACAGTATTTGGGGCTGCTCCTAAGGGCTAGCCTTTCAGCTAATTTCACTGATCTGGTCCAGTGTATACTCTTTAGGCAGTCGTGGGCTGAAGGTGACAGATCTGGTTCGATCCCTGGACCAACAGGACACGGCTGAAGTGCCCTTGAGCAAGGCAACTAACCTCCTAACTGCTCCCCAACCACTGTGAATAGGGCTGGATAGGGTGTGCTCACTGCCCCCTAGTGTGTATGTTCACTAATGTGTGTGTATTTGTAGGTGTTTTAATGCACTGATGGGTTAAATGCGGAGATCAAATGACAAATAGTTCTAAATTCCATACAGGCGTCTGTAGCACAAACAAATTAACAGATTAAGTATAACAGATTTACAAAGTTAAGTCGACAGCCCTTTTGTAATAGAATAAGGCTGCAGTTTAAAATGTTAATTCACTTACAGTTCACTAAAACAAGTGGAGAATCTCTAAGGAAAGCAGAAGTTAAAAACAATACATGCCATATATATGTCTACAAACAGAAGAGGAGAAACTGTATTATGATCTGAATCTGATGAAAAGATACTGTTGTGCATGCAGTCTTGCTTTGCAAATTAGCTTTTACCTTTCTGCCATATTTTGTCATTAACTGACTTTGAACAAACAGAAAAGAGAAAACTCTCATCTGTCCAATCAGAACGTAAATCAACTGTTAATGTCATCCACCGTGTAACTATACAAGAATAGTAATGTAATTATGCAAATCCATTTAAAGAGCACGGCAAAACAACAGTAACAATTCTAGATAATTAAGGGTAGGTTGACTTGATTACTTGCATGGAGTCATAAAATATTTTGGCTACTAATATTCCTACAGATACACGCAAATCATAACCAACATACCAACAGGTTGGTATGTAGAACATAAAGCCGACTGTCACCACTAGGATGTTGGTATTTGTTTGACTGGGATAAGGAAGAATGAGATGCACTGATCTGTCCTAGCAACTGTCCGAGTATAAACAGAACAAACATCAATATAGATTAACATATAAAACAGGTAAGCTTTTAGATGGCCTTGATTTCAAGCCAATTGTGGTTTTCTGGATTAGTTGCAAGTGCTGCAAATAGCTCTGTCGTTTTGGAGCAAAAGGATGGCCATCTAAATACAATCTGACCTGAACTGCCTATGTATGCGCAAACATTCACTAAATGCATCTTCTCCAACATCTTATTGTTCCAGAAGGTTTATGTTGGGTTAATCAATGAGCTGAACAGCTTTTAAATGGGCATATGGAAATGTTCTGTTGTTTCTCCCTGCTTATCCAGTGTTTCCACCGAAATCAAGAGCATTTAAATGAACATTTTCCCACTTTGCTGAAGTAACAGCATTTACGTTTCTGGGAAGGCTTTACACTGGATGTTTGAATGTTGCTGTGAGGAACTGATTGTATTCAGCTACAAGAGCTTTAGTGGGATCAGGTGCGGATGCTGTTGTGGCTGAGCACAGTAACACAGCTCCACCACCCATTGCAGGGTTGGCTTTATACCCGTCTAGTCAACACCTGGAATTGCTGCTTGAGAGTCTCATTTCTATAGTTTCTACTGGATGTGCTCCTTATAACTGACTTTCACTTGTGTTTTCTCTGTGGAAAATAGTAGCAGATTGCAAGCTTTGTACACTGGGCACCGAACTGGATTGACAGATCAGGGTTCTCCTGGAGGAGAACACTGAGGTCCACAGGCAGAAAGCATGCTTGGATGCAGCCTGGGATGTCTTATGTACTGCAGTTTTAGGCTTGCCAAGCCTGGTGGCAACATTGACCCCTTTAGACCCAGCTCTACATCCATGATTAACACAGTGATTGCTCAACTTCACACCAGCACTGAAGGTCAGCACTGACTGGAAAGTCAGTGTCGCCATGGAGAGAAGGTTTTCACCGTCTTTTCCACTGGACTTCACCCCCAGTAACCATTTTGAAGCTCTCAGCTCTCAGCCTCCATCATTAAACACCTGTAAGGTACTGGCTCCAGAGGTAATTCTGCTGTCTCCTGTTTTCCAGGTGCCCAGGTCTTGGATATCTCTAAGCAGCATCCCACAGCCCTAAGTTAACATGGTTGGATGGTACAGTGGTTGTTCATGTAGGGGTGAACAATATCTTATCCCATCCAACCAAAGCCCTAGAGGATAAGTTCAAGTCACTGCTAGACACCATAAAGAAGAAGAGGTCAGAATATTAGAACCTATGCTCACCCAAAGGAGAGACAGCAAGGTGTTCAGCTGGCCCTACATGCTTCACTACTTCACAGGATGTAAGGGTGGTGCCTTAACAATTGGCTACATGAACAATGTTCTGTGAGAATATGGTCTACACCCAAGCAGGTATAGTTCATTCCTCTCTTTCTCTGTAACATTAAAACTTCTACTGGTTACAAAGAGAGAATGTCTACACATTTTAATGAAGTTAGTTAAAACACAAAAATGTCAGAATAATTATTCCCAAAGTGCCATTAGAGTCCCTCAACCTTGTGCAATTAGAAACCCAAAGAAAAATATGCACAGTCAAAACACCAATAGATTATAGAAGCCCTGTCCCCCCCCAAACATGTAGTGTAGTGAGCAGAAAATTCAACTTGCTCTACTCTAGCTCACTAATTAACAAAATGCTTCTGATTAGATATATCACTAAAGAGAATAAGCTTGATTTTATGTTTCTGTCAATACATGGCTAGGTGAAAATGGCACAGCTACTTTACTTGAAACTGCTTCTGAAATCTACAGATTTGTTTTCCAAAAATAGTAACTTCACACAGGGGACCGATAACATTCTTAACTTTTAATGTAAGTTTATGTAAAGGGGTTTTATGGCAAGTGATTTTAAGTCATTTCTGTTAGTCCTTTCATTGAACATAAAGCTGCCACCTTCCATTGGACGAAATATTATAGTACATTTAATGTAAAAAATATGTCCTTCAAGTATGCAGTCAACCTATTTAGCTTACATATTAATAATCCATTTGATAATATTAACACATTAGACTCCTGAAAACACTGGATTTGAAACAACAAGTGTGCAGCTCTACTCACAAGCTAAGTCATATTCTGGATCTGGTCATCACTAAAGATCTAAATACAGTCTCCTGCATCTCTGGTATCTCTATGTCAGAACATTTTTGTATATTCCTTCATTTCAATATCGAAGTAAAGAACAAAGAACCTGACAGTTACTTAAAAAACATTAATTTAACATTAACATTAGAAATATTTATAATAGTGCATCAAGTAAAGCTTTGGCTTCCTAGATTAAAGGAAACACTTGACATTCTCATTACAGCCAAAGTGTGAGAAAAACACATGTATTAAAAAAAAATCAATGAATAAATGAGGAAATATGTCAGCCTAAGAGAGACTCAGAGCGCTTATATCCCTCTATAATAATGCTATGAAAATATCCAGACAGTCATGTCTCTCTCTCTAGGGTAATTAATAAACTTAAAGATAATACTAAAGTCCTTTTCTCCACCAAACACTGACTAATTAACCCTAACGTTTCTGATAATGTTTCTTATGGTGACTTATCTTCCAAAACCTGCGAAGAGTTTACAATTCTTTTTTAAAATTGATAAGACAGAGCACAGCTCAACAGGCTGGAACAAGTTCCAAGAACCTTCCTGATAAGCCACCTACATCAGTAGTGACATCCTTCTGTGCTATCAGTTATTAGCAGCTTACGGCTGCTATATACAAATTAACTCCATCCACATGTGATCTCGATCCTGCTCCTACTTCATTCCCTAAGATGGTTTCTGACTGTGTTCGAAATGATGTTTTCAACGTTGTAAACTGTTTATAGGTGTTAATAGGTGCTTTTCCAGATGTCCTGTCCTGGTGAAGCATCCACTAAAAAAGAGTAACATGGATTCTTCCATACAGTGTAAGTAATGATAAACCAATTTATAACATTTCTTAAGTAAAGTCTTGGGAAGAGTCCTTATCTGAAATTGAACAAATAATATAGGAAGTTTTAATCATGGTTTTGTTTTAACCATAGCACTGAGACAACATTGGTTCATGTTGTCAGTGGCTTAGCACTGAAGTACAGAATGCTTTTATTCTGGTCTTATTGATCTTAATGCAGCTTTTGATATTGTTGATCACAAAACTCTAATCCGCCATCTTAAATATTAACTCAGTCTCTAAGGCACAGTTTTAGGTTTGAGTCTAATTTAAGAAATTGTCAGGTCTTGGTTTTCCTGGGAAAACATTCATCCAAAAATGTATATGTCTTGCGTAGTACCACAAGAGTCAGTTCTAGTGCCTTTGCTTTTTTTTGCAACAATAAAATCAGTAGACAGACTTACAACCGGTGTGTCTGATATTTCTCAGTGGATATCACAAAATGTTTTACAATTTAATAAAAAAAACGGAAATACTGATAATTGGTCCTAAAACTCAGAGAAGATGCCTTATGGCAGGCTCGGTTCTTAAGCTGCATATATAAAACCTAAAGTACGAAACGCTGGTGTAATCTTAGACTCTGTATTATCAAACATGTGAATGCAGTCATTAATGTAGCTTTTTATCATTTATAAAATGTCATTTTTTGGTTTTTTTTTCTATCTCAGAACAACTCAGAGAGACTTGTAAATGTGTTTGATAGGAGCAGAGTTGATTACTGTAATGCTCTTCTTACTGGGGTAGCACCTTAGTAACAAAAACAGCCTGATAAATTCAAGAACATAATATAGAAAAAATGTGCATGTAAATAGAATTATAACCGTTTTCGTACACAAATAAGAAACATCAAGGGGAATATAAATACAAAAATCAGGTGGTATTTCACCTATTTAATGCCATCTGCAGGCATTTTTGATAACATTGTCCGACCATTGAAAACCAGCATTATTCAATGGTGCTTTATCTTATGCTGCACCTCCGGCAGTGCTATTGACGTATATGGAGAATATTCTACACTCTGAATAATGGATTAAATTGACAATTTGGACTGTTTTGCTATAAAGTCTAATACAGCACTAAACACAGTGTGAGGAAAACACAGACTGGCCTGGCATTCCCTCAGCAGGCCTTTTGAAGTTTTTTTTTTTTTTTTAAGTGCATTCTATCTGCGGTTACTTCTGAGCGTCTCTGAGGGCAGCTAGCGCTGATGTTTGAGGTGGAGATAACAACAAGTTTTTCAGAAGATGTTTTCGCTTTTCAGCCTATCAAAGGCTGTCTCTAAATCTCTAAAGTGCCAAGATTTGCACTGTGAAAAACGGACTCTAAGAGCGTTTGTTTCTCAACCGCAAACTGAGGAAAGACCCATTTTTAGATTCTGCAGGAAAAATGCTCTCATTTATGAAACAAAGCAAAACACAAAGACTACACGCTGTGCAGATTGGCAGCATGCTATCACCTGAGTCAGTACACGTAATATCACAGCACAGGTGAGAATGTGTATATATGTCTGTGCATTTATCTCTGTTTGTGGGGTCCAAATCCCCCTCAGGATCATAAAATCAGCAGCATTTTAAAGTTTTGGGGACATTTCACTGCTTTGCACAAGAATTTATTTATTTTTGTTTAAATCTGTGAAAGTGTAGAATACAAAGCTGAACATTCTGTTGCTGAAGTGCTAATAGGTATTGTTTACACAAATTATTATTATTATTTGTTTTTATTATTATTATTATTATTATTATAAACAGGAGTGTGTCAACTTGTATTTCTTACTCTCTTAGACAAACAATAATCTTACAAAAATATTTATTCTAATCAGTTCAAATAGGCTATAATAAACAAAAGATATGTATTATTGTTTTGATTTTTTTATTATGTAATATGTATACTTGTATTTACATTTTAAGATCAAAGACACATTATTGGCAAGATATTACTGTTTTTCAATAATGTGACTTAGGCATCTGAAAAAGTTACATATCTGGGCAGTATTTTATTATATTTGTAATGTATTTGTATTTGTTACAGAACATACATAAGACGGAGGTGTGGAAAAATATGTCTAAAGGTCTCTTTAAAAAACCTGAAGGTAAGTCTCTCAAAGCTAGAAACTTGGTATTATATTTAGTTTTTGGAGCTTCTGTGTAATTTTCTGTTAAATACATATTTTTATTAAGTCTTTTGACCAAATGTATAAAGGTTTGCGTTAAGTACTGTACTGTATTAATTGCCTCTTTGTCAAGAACTGTAGTTATATAGTGTTTTATAGGCAAAAACACAGCTACTGGCAAGACAAATACAGACTTTCCTCAATTATCTTGGTTGCCTAAAATTTTGCACAGTGTTGGATGTATACGTGTTATGTACATATGCACCATGTCCAAAACTATCAACGTACCATTTCTAATAAGTGAATTCAGCAACATTAAAACACACCCGGTGCTGACAGAGTAAAGAAGAGGCGTGTAAGCCTCTAGCAGTGAGGTTGCGTTTTGCACCCACCTCATCTTCTCTGAAAAGTTACACAGGCTGTCAAGTTTTCTGTTGTTGTGTCAGATCCTGTCTCTGTTTAGTTTGCTTCTTCATGTTTTCACTTCTTTGACAGCGAGGATTCAGCCTCCTTTGCTTTTTCTGTCCTAATGCTAAATAATAAGTACATAAAGTATCCTCCATTTTTTCAAAATTTTGAAAACTTCTTACAACACACCATCAGTTTATCCTACCCAACGAGTGGTCCTACCGTGTATGCTGTCATTAGTACTGCGTCTAGGCACGGTGTTCCAAGTGTGTTTTTAATGTTAACCCAGTCCAATTTTAGCTTAATATCATTACTTCCCCTGATAGGATGACTCAGCTATCAAAACATCCTTAAATTATTTACTATTCAAAATGTTTTTTTTAATACTGGTCATGTATTTCAATAAGGTCATTCACCAGCTTCTTGTTTCAATGTATGTTCTCTGGAGTAATGAAGGATCATCCAGTAGGAATGAGTTGGAGTGGAATTTATGGTCCAGAACTAATCATCGAACATCAGTATCTGACCTCACAAATGCTGAGTGCAAACAAATCCTGACAGCAATGTTCCAACATTTAATGTATGAGTGATATGTGCTACTTGTAGTTGTTAATGTTTTATTTTAATATTGTTTTAAAAAAATCTTTTGTACACATGCAAATCATCAAGATATTCAGTTGCTTGATTAAGGCTGTAGCACTGTTGCCTCACAGCAAGACGATCTGGTTTCGATTCCCAGTCCGGGCCTTCTTTGTAAAGTTTGCATGTTCTCCCTGTACTTGACTGAGTTTCCTCCCACAGTCCAAACACATGCTTGTTAAGTTGACTGGTCACTCTAAAATTGCCCGTAGGTGTGTTTGAGTGAGTAATTTTTGGCCATGCGATGGACTGGCAAACTTTCCATGGTGTATCCCGATAATGCTGGGATTGGCTCCAGCCCCCCGTGACCCTGACTAGCGGAGATAATGGATGGATGGATGGATGGATGGATGAATGGCTGGATGGATGGATGGATGGACGAACGAACGGACGGAGGGAAGGTTGTTTGGACTAAATATAGAATTCACAGTTGTGGGAGTAGTAAAGCAAAATTCAGAGGGTGCTTTATTCTAATAAACCAAACAGTCACAAGTGACAAGAGGCTGTGCACTACCATTGTTGAAGGGTACTGCTGCACAACATAAATGAATAAAATCATGACAAAATGCAAATATGACAAAATGCACTGAATGTTTCATAAAAAAAGATGTTACGTTCTCAAAACCTTTTTATGTTTTTATGACACATTTCATATACATATGCAACACTAACAGCACCTTTTTCAGAATAACTATCATTCTGCTGAGCAGTGGTTTGTACGTAATGACCTGTTTTATGATACAGCGAACCACTTGGGGAACATGAAAAGTCAGTCCATCTAAGTCCATCAAATGTTTCTCGTTTTGATATTGTTGTAAGAATATTAACTTCAAGAATATTAAAATCATACTAATAAGCATCAATAAGTAATGAGATTACACTCCCATTACAATTCCACTACATTTTGAGAACAGTAATCAGTAACAGGTACACACACACACTTGTATTTTTCAGCTCATGGAGGTCCTAGTACGAAGACCACCATTGTGAGCCAGTACTAGAAAAGCTGAGCTGAACCCTGATACTGCAACAGTTTTATGGCTCTATCTGTGACTCAAAACGCAACTACCTGTTTTGACAGAGGTAGCTGCCAACATTAACGAACATGATTAATTTTGTACTTTTTAATAACATAATACTCTATAAAAGCTATGAAGCCAGGACCTCAAGCAAGGTCAAGCTCACTTCGGCTCACTGCTGTGATTAAAATTTAAGTCATGATGTTTTCTAAGGATTACATGTTCCCTCTAGAATATGACTTATTTCTTTATTGCATACAATTACGTCCACATATAATACACACTGGACGTATCTCCATATAGGCACTTATTGTCATATAACGTTGCTGTCCAAAAAAAAACTAATTATCTCTAAAATGGTAACTTTACAGAAAACTACAAAAACTTTCTTTATGTACATTAATGTTTTCTTCAAAGTGATTTTGAACCATCTCTGTAAATCTACCCATTATCAAATTGTCCCACAATGTAAAGAAACTGGAACTTAGAAAAATACAAATCAACAGCAATGGAGATCCATGTTTTACTTTGGACTATATTATATTTAAAACATACATCTAAGCAGATTATAGATTACATCATCCACCTGTATAAGGAAGAGAAAGCTTGAAGGAAAAGAAGTGAAGAAAAACAGGAGTTTCTGAAAGTGGAGTTCTAAACTGTTTATCCACAGAGGGAACTTTGACTGATGGCGATGGGAAAGAAAGCAGAACTGAGGAATGCAGAATAGCTAGATTAGTCCATTAATCAGATTAGTCAAGAGATAAACTGAAATAAATTGTTAACCGTAGCTCTCTGTGCACTGCAGTGAGCTACAGATTGTAATTTAGGAAGAACAGATTCAGGTAAAGGACGAATAACCAGCAGAGCTGAACACACGCCTCGTTCCACTGCATCACCATGGCAATACATAAACTCATCACCTAAGCAACAGAGAACATGCACTTATTTAAGAGATAAACACTTAAATAAGGTGGTCTACATATCACACACAATACAGTGTAAAATCTGAGACCACAGTGAAATTCTGTCATTTCTTTTCCCATTTAAAGCAAAAATGAAGAAAAGTTATTATTAAAATAAAGAATAAATGTTGGTTTTATTAGTTATTTTATGAAACTGACCATGTTAAAGCTCCAATCAGTCTTACCTCTACTACTAAAGCTCGTGTTCAGACCAGTCGCATATGCTCATCAGAGACTTTTGCACAATTTAAGCTTGAGCATAGACTCTCATTAAAGCTACACACTCCCATTCAAAAGCAATACAAAGTCAGATTCTACTTTTCATGCCAATTAATAATGCTGATGATATCATTTGTAATAAAAAAAAATATTCAATTAGAAAAACCTTTCAGACTCACTGCTGGCCTAGCTATTCTCTCTAAAACTTGATAAACGGTAGAAGCTGTGAATAATTCTCTATGTGTGTACTGCTCAGTCGCTTCTTGTCCACTTTATTAAAAACTCTTTATATGCTTCATATCTGCTGGTGTGCCGTTTGAGAATGTAGATTATCTGTTGATGCACTATGTTAGCTATCCTACATCCCACTGGACCACCCAATCATTTATCCAGCAGAAACCCACCTCAACCTTAAAAGGGAATTCTACCAACTGTCTGAAATCAAATTAATCATTGGGATGAAAAAAAACACTGAGTGGTTTGAAGTGAAATGTTTCACCGTAGAGAAATTTACTGACTGTGATTTTCTTTATAGTGCTGCTGATAGAAACCAGGGGTAGCAATGTCTACCACAAAAATATAGACAGTAAATACTTTAGATAGTGGCAATGTTTTATTTACTAAAGATCAACAATGATCTAAATGATCAACAAACCTAGTCGTCTGCGGTGTTTATAAGCCTACATTGTTAATGACTTGCAACACAGAAATATTCATAGTGGAAAAGAAAACTTGACAGCTGGCTTAGTGTCGTGCAAACTGCTTGATACTGAGATGATCAGCTCACCAGCTCCTTTGGGAAAGACACATATGTTTTCTTTAATGTTTAACAGCATACATCCTTCTACTTTCCAAAATTAAAGGAAGGTCCCATATAAATGGCTAGAAACATGTAGTCTTTAGCCATTCAACTTTATTCACCTTCATGTATTTGGACTAACTTGTGAGGCTGTGGTTGCAGCTAATAGAAATTACTGTGCATGCACTTGCAAGCTTCATTTGTTCATTTACTACCATAAGCGTGACTGAAAAGAAAGAAAAATGGCATGATTGTATCACGAGTTATCTACCTGCTAACAAGATATCTTTCTTGCTACTGTCAAAGCTTTAGGAAGAGGCTCTCAAGGTCGCCATATGTAAAGCAGCTTGTTAGCTAGTCATAGTAATTCCAGGTTTAAGGTTCCATTGGAACTGAGCTGGATGGTCCTGTGGATGTCACATCCATAGACATTTTCTAATAAAGAAAACCTACGAAAAATGTTGCACAAAAAAATCTAATAATTAAGTCAAATTAACCAAATACTCCTACCAAAGCGTGATGGGGGTAGTGAGGGGACAGAGTTGAAATGTTGGACATCTAGAAATGGGGTGGTCCTGTGACAATTCAAGAGAATTTTCAGATAGAGTGCCATAACATCTTTTCATTTACCCCCCAAAAAATCAGCTCTTGAGTGAACAATGGGGCAAAGAACTCATTCATTATTGTTTTAGCTGAGTCAAGGATTGTTGGTTTACACAAGTGCGCTTACACATTAGGCTATCGTGAGGTGCTTCCAAAACAACATGTAGTCTGTGGCTGACCCTTGTAAAGCTGAAAGTATGGCAATAACAGGAAAGTTAAGAGCATAAACCTCTCAAGAACGAGCAGTGCCTCTGAGGATACATGAATCTGTGCCCATTAAACATTGGTCTGTAATGCCATTGGTTTACAATTGCATGCCTACAAAGATTGAAACAAAATTGCTGTGTTCACTTGTTAAGCTGTAACGTATTGATCTTCATGTGCAGGTCCTCTACTCCACTGACTGAGTCTCTCATTGTTTTAAAAACTACTCAATTATTATTCTAGTACTTTTATTGTAATGAGAAATAGAAAAGGAAATGGCTGCAGTTGACAAAACCAAGTGAGCTCTCTATACAGACAGCATTTTACATCAGGTCCCAACACGTAGGCTGTCCCAATTCTTAGGTACCTTCAAATTTGCTGTCCACTGAGGTACCTTTCTTAGGCTGAATTGTAAGGAAGCATTGAACGGTTTCTCACTCGCTAAGACAATTCCATGATGCAATGTAAAACTTTTTTCTAACATGACAGATGCAAGTGGAGCTACAAGCAGCAAAGTCATTTTCACATGTAAGTTAGCAGCAAGCAGCACATTTGACTGCAGCACGTCCAAACTTGTGTCTATTACGCTCCTCCAGAGCAAAAATAAATTGCAATAAAGATGACAAGAGGAGAATCCATCATGCTGAAACGTTGAGGAGATGCTGGAGCACATAAAATAGGTAACAACCAGAACATACAGTTGTGGGGTCCTATCGTCTATATATTATGGAGATCTGTAATTGGTCAGTTTGGCTTTTGCCAGTGGGTGCTAATGTTGGCTAGATTAGCCAGCTAAGATTAGAGTTCACTGGCATCTGAATTTTTCATCATTCATTTAAGATTGAAACTTAACTGCAGCCATTTCCTCTTTACTTTCTCATCACAAGAAAACCATTACAATGATAACTGGGTAGTTTTTTGGACAACAGAGAACAAAGAACTGCAGAAAGCTGAAAAGGGAGTGTCAGCGGCTGCCCCCTGAAAGTCAAGTAGTCAGATCATCTTTTGGGGACCTGTCAGGCAACTGAGACTCCTCAAGTTGATTTTATTATTTACAGTTGGCATGCATTATACAGACAGAGGCTTACGCACAGGGGTTTCAATGAGGAATTACAAATGGAGAATCAAAAATGTATTGTGCTTTCTTAAAAGAACCCACATTACAACATGTGCTGGTTAACTGATGGAAGAAGCTGAAACCAGAGGTGGAGTGGTTGGTAAGACAGACTGGTTGTAACCATGTCTCAGAAGAAATAGAAAGTACGGCCGCATTTCCAACTTTTGAAGGACCTTAACAAAGTTAAATGCAACCACTTGATACGGGTAAGTTGCACAGTAAGGTAGCCAGTCTGTAATGATCTGTGCAGGTTTACTGATCATATAATGCGGACAGTAGTCTATTTACAAAGCAGGGAATGTCTGGCGGCCTCAAATGCCAGCTTGATAATGTCCAGAGAAAAAGAGTAGCACACAAATAATTGATGCAGTTAAATCTTACATATCATATTTCATTAGTTTATTTATTCCTTTTCTGTTTTTTCTGTTTTTTTCATGTTTAAAGAGAGTTAAATAAGCAGTCTGGTCCTGTTGAAGAACAGGTGTCATATTTAATAGTAATACTTTTTATTGATTTACACATCATTTTAATGTTTAAAGTGAAATACAAAACATAGACTATAACCACTTAACAGAAATACATGTGAGCTGCCTCGCTTAATACTCTACTGATCCATGTGGGAGCCCAACATCATATGTTGGCAATTCAAATCTGCTGCAAATCTTGCATCATATTAAGTGATCTCTTTTATTTATTTTTTTTCTTCAAACGCTATAAAGTCTGTTCCCATGCCTCCCAAGTACTAATGTGGTGTGCATAGTACTTTATATTTAAGATCCGTCACAAATCATACAGTACAGTCTACAAGTGTGACATGTTCATACAAGCAGTAAACATTATCACCCAACCCCCCTAAAGCACTGAATAGAACTCCACAGCCCATGCCAGGCAAGTTGAACTGAACAACTGATAAAGGCAACATGAATGAGGAAATCCTTCGCAGAGTCAGATAACAGCAGGCACTTGGATTCAGATATGAATTTCTCCCCCTTAGAGACGCTTCCACTCCATTCCACTCTGTTCCTCACTCCAGCCACAGCCTACACAACCCACAAACCCATCTTAGATAGCACTAACACCCTCACACAGTGACACAGGCCTCCGCTTGCTGATAACACAGCTGAAACAGACGCGCACTGCTGCAGGCTGGGATGCTGTTAGCTTTGATGAGGATTATGATAAGGTACAGCACCTGCAGGCTTTTGACACAGGAAGGTTTCTTCTACTGTTCTGTGACTTGTGGGCACATTGAACCACCTTTGTCATTGCTTGTTACATCTAGCCTTAAAATGCTAATTGCATACAAACTGATAAGTTTATTATCCCAGTATAGGCAATTTGGTAAAAACTGACTATATCCACAGTAATGCATGTGTTTTTACAGCAAATGTCCAGACATTACAACACTGAGATAAGTTCCTACAATACTTGACTGAATCTGGAGTCAAAGTTGACAGTTACGTTACCAAACAACCAAGGATACACACATAACCGATACGTAGATCCAATAAAATAAACCAAAATGTTGCATTATGGCTAGACAGACAAACAATAAACCCAATGCCAAGCGGCCTGCTTTCACTGTGTTCTGTTTCTGTTGACATTAACATACCTTCTCAGAGATAAATAAAGGTAACAGTGTAAAACTGTTATGCTAGTTAATACTTATGAACGTGTTGTGCTACATGTTGCTTATAAATTACAACATATTTGCAATAGAATGACTACACAGAATATACTTGCAACAGCAGAAATGAGACTTTAAAGCAGACGTTTGGACATTTTTACAGTTTTTCTAAATCTAAGACTGTGTGTACCAATTTTTTTTAATGTTTATATGATACTATCTGGAATTAACATAAAACAATAAACTTAGAAAACATTACTCTGGAACAGCTACTATCCTAACGTTGGTTTTATAACCTAAATCCTGCTGTTAACACTCCTTTTACACTCTTGTTCTAGCTGAAACTCTTCACTTACTTCTAATCACCATGACATGCTTGTACTGATCACATCAACTCATTTCTCCAGAAAGTGTTTAAATGTTTAAACCAGGCTTGTGCGGTGCCAGAGCTGAGTAGTCTTGGCCTATACGGACTATCGTGTGTTTAATGATTTATTAAACATTTGCAGTCGCAATGCGGTGCATTCTAGGCTTTTAAGTAGCAAAGACAGAAAAGACAGTGAGTTTTGTGCTTTTTGTTTAGCTGCCACAGCGGAAACTCAGAATAAAGATTCAAATGGCAGCTGTGAGGGAAAAACACGTATATACACACAGCATAGAGTAGTAACACAATATATGTCACAGCGCAATCAGAATACAAAAAAGGTAACAGTAATCAATCAATTACCAACCAATTTTTTCATCCTCTGTTCAGTTCTTGATGTCTTTTCATCAGTGGACACCATTCGAGCTGACTGAACAGTTAACTCCTAGACAATAAAACTTTTGGCATTGAAACTATTAATATGTCCTCTGCTTCATCATATATGGTAATGCATCTCCATAATTAGCAGAATCTTAAACTACTGAGCTGTGAAAAAGTCTACACGATGCTTTCGCTTTTCCAAAACTGAAAGTAGCTCAGTCATTGGTCTTTTTTCTCACCATAAACAAACAATAGAGACTGCCAGCGCTATTCCTGCTCCACTGATTTTCCTCACTGTAGGAACATAGCTGAGCTGTGCTAGTTTTATTTCCACAGCTATAGTGAGCTAAGTGAACAGAGTTAAAGAAAGTTGTGGTGAAGAGAAATACAGACTATACATCAACGGCATGGTGTGGAAAAAGATAGGAGACTTTATCTGCCATGATGTGCTTTCAGTTGTTATAGTGCCTTGGTGAGCAACTCCAATGCGAAGAAGAACCATTTTGCCCAGTTTAAAATCAAACCATTAAAAAATGTATCGGTGTACCATTTTAACATATTGCTGTAAATATGTATAGGCTAAAATATAATATAATATAATATAATATAATATAATATAATATAATATAATATAATATAATATAATATAATATATCTTAACGAGTTCAACAAGTTGAAAAATATTACAGGGAGAGCAGTATGAGTCTATGGCTTATGTCCAAGTGAGCTAGACAGCTAGTTGGAGCAAAGACAGCCGTTATTAAAGCCTACAGTTTATACAGTAGCTGTGTGTCCTCCTTTAATACAGCTTTAATAAGACAAATATATAAATTAATATGTAGACTTACTCTACTCTGCTTTGGCTCAGCTATAATCAGTTTTCTCACATCTCCGGCAGATCCTGTAGGATATGTTTCCACACAGGATTTAAACAGTGTCTTGTAAAATGTCTCTTAATGACCAACTTTTTGGTGGTTAATAGTTTCTTGTCACAAATAAACATATTGGGAAACCTGCTTAAGTGCATATCGTTGCTGTCCAATGAAAAATGTATCTCCATTTTTGTCGATTTTGGGTTTTCAACATCATTTGTACACCGGTGGTCGTTTACATTGTGTGAAGGTTTCATGATGAAAGTGCTCCAAAATAGAAGTGCTCCAAAATAGCTTGGAAAAATTCTGGTTCCACTGACCTCCACTGAAAGTATAGTATGTTTTTGGTCAATTTTGCAATTTTGGAGACTTGTTTTTCATTGGACAGCGACAATATGTACTACAGCAGGTTTCCTAATATGTTTAATTTGTGACAAGAAACTGTCAACCACCAAAAAGTTCCCGGTGTTCACTGGGCAGAAGGCATAATTAACAAGAAATGATAGTTTTTACATTGTTTTCTGCAGTGGAGCTTGTAAAAGAGCCGCATGTGTTGCCGACCCTGTTATAGTCGATTAACTAAGATAAATAAGAGGTTAGCTGTTCTGGTCAGGTCTATAAAATGTAAATTTTTGTGGAATCTGGAATCTGTAGAAGCTAGGACGAAATCGGCTGGTGCGTTAAATAGTGGTTGTCAATCTCAATGTAGCAATGTCTCTGGTTAATGTTTAATGCCCCCTATCTGACCCTAGCTGGACATGCCAGCCACGCGACTGGCAGATAAAATATATAAAATATAATTTTGCAACAAAAAACCTTTGGTAAAGTACTCCTGTATACTGACAACATCCAGATAAAGGATGCATTTAATAGCGAGGGCGCTTAAGAGGCTCAAGGTTGAAGCGATAGCTTTAGGTAGAAACAGTTGATAAGTTAGCCTGTTCACTTACAGAGGCCTTACATAATAAATGAAAGTGCTGAATTAAAGCAGCATGATCTCAGGCCAACCGTTCTGACATTTTTTTTCTCAATTTGAGACAAAGTCATGAAATAGCAGAGTAGACTAACATTAATAGTGTGTTTAATGTAAGTCAGGAAACAACAAGCAATTACTTAGCCATTACAAACACATACACATTGCAATATTAGTTAAAACTGGTTTGAGGCCTGCTAGGAAATACACTGCTGAACACTAGCACTTAGCAGGATCTCAAAGGGGACTGGAACATCCCTGCAATTACCAAGATGGCCCAAAAGTGCTTTCACTTTCTGTGACAGCTTAAGAAATTTGGGTCCAATTTTACACATACACACATAATAGATTTAATCATTACATCCTCCGTTTCTGTCTCTGCTGAGCATCTTCAAACTTCAAATGCAAGCTACGATGTATTGTGTAAGGTGCAGAGCCTTCACACAACGCAAATACACCCTAAGTACCCACTGCTCACATCTTTAACTGCACACACAGCAAGAGGTCTGACAATCAGCACTGTAAGATCACAGCAGTATGAGTTTAAAAGAGGCTGAACAGTGGGTGCTCAAATTGCAGGTACATCAGTCACAAACATAAACAAATTATTTAAGCTTTAAATTACACTCAATAAGACTCATCAACAGTCATGGCAGTCTATGTGAAACGTGGTCCTATGGCGTCTTTAGAGAGAAAGTGTAGTTGTCAAAGCTTAATGACATGCATAGACATTTCACAGGGTATTTACAGCATATGCTGTGGTTTACAATCATCTTGTCACTAGGCCAGCATTATTATCTTTCTGTCTCACTCTCTCCCATACATGTTTTCTCTCTCTCCTCTCAATCATTCACGAGGTCAGATCATTTTTGCAATGAAGTGATTTGTATTGCTGGTCATTCAGTAAAAAGTAATCTAGAGGAGTGCATGGCAGGTACAAGTCTTGATTTTGTTTCAGACTCTCGCATGTTGGCTCTCTGTTAGAGCTTTACAGAATAATTGTCCAGGCAGTGAGGGTTTCAAAAGCGTTCTGGTGGATTAGCTACCACTAAAATGATGCCCCCAGGTATGAAGAAGACATTTATTTGCAAACACTGTGCATACGCCTCAGTCAACTTCTCTGCTAAGAAAACAACACATGTAAAGCATATCATCGCTAACCAATGATAAACATGAATCTCAATTTTTGTCGATTTTTAATTTCTAACATAATTTAGGATGCGACAGCTGCTGTTTACATTGTGTGAGTATGACATTATGAATGGTTCAATACAAAGGCTACAAAATTTTGGTTCCATTGACTTTCATTAAAAGTTTTACGTTTCATTAAATGCTGCTCCTTTTTCCATCAAACATAATCATTCAAAAAACCTGAGATTATAGAAACAACTGGTGTGGACTGATGAAGTAAAGTGGAACAGAAAATATAGTGACTGTGGCCTAATAATTCCATTTTACTTCACCAATCCACAGCAGTTGTTTCTAAAATCTCTCTGGTTTCTGTAGATGCTGTTTTGTGTACTTGCATACTGGACATTTTTGTGATGAGGTCACATGCAAGATTTCTTTTGGTGACAATACAACTGTGCACCACAACTCTGCTATCAGACAAACTCTCCTGCACATACTGTACAGTAATCCATTCAGTCAAAGGCAACAGTGAGCTAGAGGATCCGATTTCTTCATTTTCAGATCCTTAGCCAGCTGCTCCATGGTTGTTGAACATTTAAGGTCTGAAGAATGGTCTTAAGGTCTTGCATACATGTGAGAAATAACTATTTTATTGCAGACTCAGAAAAATGAGGTTGATTCCGGGTACATCAGTGTCAGTGTACATTCCAATCTAGATTAAAGTGGTTAATAACACATTTTTCATGGTGCCAAAAGAAAACATGGATCTTCATTTTTGTTGATTTTTCTATATCCTGTGAATATGACAGCTGCTCTTTATATGCTGTGAAAGTTTCATAATGAACCAATAGAAACATTCCACAATCACTTGGAATGAAACCTCTCTGCATTGGCTTACGTTGAAAGTAAGCAACGGTTTTGTCCTCTCCTGTAAAGTTGCTATTTTGAAGATACTTGTTTTTCTTTGGACCGCAAATATATTTATTACGGGTTTACACGAACTCCAAGTCCAATATTTTTTTGCATGGTCATGCAACAGCCAACGTATACAGGCAGATTCACATATAAATCTTTTTAAATGAACTGAACTCAGCTCTGTTAGCCTGAACCTGAAACCGAGTTCTTTTTGTGTTCACAGTGTAAGCACACTCTAATAAGGACTCTTTTTTAACACTGATGAGATCTCAGACTCATTCTTGCTTAGATCACAACTCCATTACAACTCAGACTTCTATCAAATCACTCATGTTGGGCACAGTTTTCTGGTAAAACAACCCTTTTAGATGGTGAGAGGACCTACCAGGCACGCTGCCTGCCTTGCTATTGGCCTTTTGCTCCCAAAACGTAAAGTAGACTGGGCCTGATCTGTTTTCACAATGTACAAGTCAATCGGACCACAAAACAAGCTACAAATGAGAGGTGGTCTGACTTTGGTTCGTCTTTGGGGCCATTTAGGGCAGTCAGAGTTTGTTTTACGTGTTCACACGAGCACAGAAAACCATGACTCAGCAATTCACAACAGATGCTAAAACAGCCCAAATGTCAAAACTCCAGACAAGACTGGACCCTGGGGTGCCAATGCTAAACTGTTCTGAAAGCAAAGTGTGGCCATTGTCCTTATGTGCATACACACACCGATAAGCCATAACATTAAAACCATCTCCTTTTATCTACACTCTACAGTCCACATTTTATCAGCGTGACGTCCCATATAAGAGCACTTTGTAGATCTACAATTACAGACGCTAGCCCATCTGATTTTCTGTATACTTTCTTATCCCACCTTTATCATGTTCTTCAATGGTCAGGACACCCTACAGAGCAGGTATTATTAGGGTGGTGGATCATTCTGAGCACTGCAGTGACACTGCAGTGTCCTATCAGCAGCATCCTGTGACCACTGATTAAAAAACCCAGAGGATGACTAACACATCGTATAAATATGTATGTAAACAAATTTATTTTGACAACTGTCTCTGATGAGCTACTGTCTCTGACTTTACATCCACAAGGTGAACCAACAAGGTAGATATGTCTAATGAAGTGGACAGTGAGTGGACACCGTGTTTAAAAACTACAGCAGCACTGCCGCGTCTGATCCACTCGCACCAGCACATCAAAATAGCACACCTCAATCATGTCAGTGTCACTGCAGTCCTGAAAATGACCCACCACTCAAATAATACCAACTCTATGGTGGCCCTGAGCATCAGGGTAAAAGGGGGGTAACACAGTATACAGATAAACAGAAGAACTACAGTATGTAATTGTAGAACTACAAAGTGCACCTGTAATGTAAATAAAGCTGCTCAAATGGACAAAGAGTGTAGATACAAGGAGGTGGTTTTAAAGCTTTTAGTACATTTTTCCGCATGTAAATACACTTTTTATCACAATCAGTGTTCAAAACTCACATGTGAAACTAGGGCTGGGTGATATGGGAGAAAATCTTATCATGATAATTTTTTTTCATATCAGTTGATATCGATATATATCACGATATAAATCAAACCATTTCCTTTTTACTTTAAGTGAGATATAAAGATAGTGAGATATAAAGTGAGATATAAAGCAACCAGCACTTGAAGCTCAAACACCCCGTAGCACTTTATCAACACAGCAGCAAGACAACACCTGTTTACTAGTTGTTCTTATTTTAGCAGATTATTTTAAGATTATTAACACGTGTAACATGTTTCTTTCAGTAGTAGTAACGTTTTCTGTCGTCATTTTCTCTTATTTTGTTCTCACTGCTTGATTGTGACGCCTGCAGTAATGAAATTACTAGTATGTGGGTTAAGCTGCCGCTACGCCTACACTCTGCAATGTGCGCTTCAACCAAACATGTAATGGCTGGAACTCTAGTTCAGCTACTTGATTGGTTTGGCGCGGCGCTATAGTCATTGGCTATTCGTGTTGTCTCTCAAAACATGGACGGAACTTAATTCTATCGACTACGTCTTATAGTTCTATCGAGGAAACATTATTTCGCGATAATTATCGTTATCGTTTTATCGCCCAGCCCTATGTGAAACTTTTGTGACTTTTTATAAGGGGACAAAAACTTCATCTGAATAGATTTATTACTTTCAGTAATACAATAACATTTTCATCATGTGAACTAGGGATTTACTTGAACAGGAACATACAATATACAATACTGTACATTCAATGTTACCAACATCCAGTGAGTGTATATATCACATTGTTGCTCTCCAAAGGAAAACATGCATCTCCAAAATGGCCAAAAACCTTACTTTCTCTTACTTTCAATGTAAGTCAACAGAACCAGTTATTTTGGAACGTTTATTTTCGCTCATTCATCATGAACTTTGCACACAATATAAACGGCAGCTGCTGTGTTGACAAAAATAAAGATACTCGTTTTTCTTTGGACAGTGATGATAGTAGAAACTCTTCTACTATTGCAGCTCTCATTTTCATTTACACTGCATATGAATTTGTTACTGTGGAAGATTGTTTTCTTGCTATTTGTGGACGTATTAATAGTTTTCTAACCATTTAAATGCTATATTTGAGCAAACAGGACACAAACACGGATACAACTGCCGCATCGAATGGCTCAGAAACAGTTGAGCTTCAGCATTATGGATGTTTCAAAGGGTCAAAATAGGGAACCAACCTAACAGCTCAGAAAAGCATTAAAGCCTTAATTTTTTTTTTATTTTGAATATAATATTCTGATCATGATTCTCTGCCATTTTCATTTGCATGCAAGGCGTTTTGCTTTAAAATAATTACTCATCCTGTTATTAATGAATAAAGCAAATGTAGGGATTTCGTTCTCCAGGCTCTCTACATTCTGCTTCTGTTAAAGCCAAATGGTAAAGCAAGCGTAGTGGCATATGAATAGCCTGGAGTAATTGTCCAGGAGCACCGAGGCAGTCGCCAGGCGGCTAGCTCTTGTGTGATATGAGATGCAGATGACAGGTAGGGTATAATGGGATGGGTGCTGGTTAAGGGGGTTTGAAGTGTGCGAATGCTGCAGTATTATCATCTTTCTGTCAGGTCCACACGGGAACATGCGGCTATTACTGCCGCTGACAGGCGTAATTGGCCTCTTGTGATAGAGAGGCTGGACACAGCACTTTAGTCTGTCTGATTAGGTTTGGGTTCAGAGCACTACAAAAGTTTTAGAAAAAATAAGACAGAACAGTCAGAGGAAAGAGAGAAAAGGGAAGTCACATTTTAGCAGCTGGGGCATAATGAAACACATTTTTACAAATCTTCTCAATGAATTAAAGTGACAGTTCTGCTAAAATCCAGATACAGTTTTGCAATGAATGTTAAGGCACTATTGTTGATCAGGTAAAATGTTTTGGTAACAATAAATATGTCATATTACATTTTCAGGCTTCTTGTGTTTCAAGTCAAAGTACAAGCATATAAACTTGTGAAAAAGATGTCAAGTTCAAAAAACAACCCCCTTTAAGCGAGTTTGCAGGTATTCTTACCAGTTTCTATGTAAGGCCCAAACTGAAGGACTAGCTCTGATAGTCATGATTCGTCACTGACTAAGACCTTTACATTTCTGGAATTTGGCAGACACTCTTAGACTTAAAGTTTATGTGTACACAGGCAAGCAAAGACAGTGTTAAGAGCCCAAGGACGGCTATTGGTATAGTGTAGGGTGGTTGCCCAGGTGGGTAAATCAATTCCAATAGTACAGCAAGGAGGGTAGCAGTGTAACCCACTACACTATACTAAGCAAGCAATAGTTTGCACAGTAAAATACAGCTCTAAAGGCAGTAACAGCAGCCATCTTTAAAAATCAATTTCACCAGCTCTTTCCTATGTACTGTCCAGATAAAAAACACCAAATAAGTCTATTTTAATAGGTCTTCATATACCAAACTTAGAGGAATAGGGAGGAAATGTAAATCTGATTTTTCAACTATAATTTTAACATAATGGGTAGAAACTGCAGTGAAGCATTGACCTGATTTAATGTGTTCACAGTGTCTGAAGATGGATCTGTATCACAGAGAAAGCACTAATGTCCTGATCGTTGCTCCATGATGATCCCGTTTGATGCTTTACTAATCAGCCCTCCAGGATAAATAGTTCCATTAGTAGGGATCTCACTAGTCTAAAAGTAAACCATCTGTGGTTGAAATAAAATCAATGGGCTGAACAAAGCTAAAAGCATGACCACCATGAACAAAGTGTGAAGATTCATTGAGTATTACAGTACTACTCTCTAAATAGACTCAAACTTTGAATTTGCACCCCAGAGACTCAAGTTGGACCAAAAACTTGACTTATACTCTATTCTATAAAAATAAACTTGACCTTGACTATTTAAAACCTGTTTTTAAAGACCAGGGAGCTGGACGTCTGCAGAATAGATCTTTCCTTCTTCTGTGCACAGTTGTAGAGACAAACTGACCCAAAAATTCACTGACAGACTTGTGGTTATATAGGCTTCAACACATCAGAATTTGGTCAGTTCCCAACAATAGAAGCAAGAACGCACAGGTGTGATAGAAGCAGCCATATAAGGAAAGGCAGAAATAGAATAGACCCTGATTGTCCCAGGATTTCCTTGGAACAGCTTCATATTTAGAATAGAATAACATATATAGCACACTATACAGCATTGCATTCCTTCAGCTCCAGACTCAAGATTGCACTCCACTCAGACTGGGATTCAAAATCCAAAGACTTAACACTTGGATTGGAGACAGGCTTAAAGGGGGTCAGAGGGCTAGAATGGACACAGTTAAGTAAATGAGCACATAACATATACTGACAGGAGGTGAGCTAGAACAGTACAATATCGTTTATTGCAGTAATTTCTATGTAAAGCTGCCAAAACCCAGCATATAGAAATGAATTACAGCACCAGTCTGCAGTCAGCCCTGGCAAATTCTGAGACAAACTGAATCATGTTTATGTTATGCAGACATCGTTCTTAGTTATACATATTAGAGGCATGTTTATGGAAACCATACTACCAAACTACTAGAAAGACCGTATGTTTTTAGGACACCAAGTCCTAGCATTTTTCTCAAAACACTCTGACGCATGTTTGATTGGGCTACAACCATGACAACAGAGCTCTGATTGCTCACCCTGATCCATTCAGCAGAACAGAGCAGCTCGAATTAAAACAATATACGGCGTCACAATCTGGCAGTTTTGGACTTACGTAGAGTTACAATCTAAGTGGGGTTACTATCTAACTCCCCCACACACATATACACCAACATTCCCACTCCATTCCCGTACCAAATAACATTACTCCCACCACCTGACCATCTCCTCCCCATATTTCATTCTTATCCTAAACACTGGTAACACCAAAGATACCCAGAACCCCTTGGCTCATTTCTGAGCGTGGTCCATGCTAGCAAATTGACATTTGTCATTTTCAAAATTTAGCATGCCTTCTATTTGTCTGTAAAAATCAAGCTCAGTGTGTATATATTTTTTTTTCACTGGATGGACACATGATTCCTCTAGATGGCCACAGCTTATTTAATCCACCCGTAGACTCGCCCCTGCCTGGACACCAAGAATATTATGCTGAGGAGGACAACAGAGAACAGGTCAAAGCTTTTCCTAATAAACATGTTTAATGTATGAGTCATATTTCTGCATTCAGCACCGCAGAAACTAACCAGACTCACTCTAAACATGAACAAAGGAAGCAAAGGTTAATGAGTATTTAAGTGAGAAGACTGAAATGAACATTTCAAGATTCAAGCACATGGCACACAAAATAGATGGAAAGAAAGACTGACACCCATATGTATGAAGAAATAGATTTAGTGGAACTGAGCTCTTGGCTGCTATGCTGAAAAGACAAAGTAGTCTACCGAGAAACACTGGCTAAGTTGTTTTAAGCACATCTTAAATTCTAATAAGAAAAAGGGTTTAATAAAATGAAATAAAAAGCAACAATATAGACGGATGGAGTTGGATATGTTATGGCTATAAGGCAATATGGATAAAAAGTTAAGATGACAGGATATAAGTGCATGTTTAATAAATGAGAATATGTGTAGAATGGTAAGTGGCTTCACACTGAGCATATGAAGCATTAGGAACAGTGCTGAAATTTTAATGTTTCAATACCACCACCAATCTTACAGTTTCAGAACTCTCTAATTATTCCTCTAAGTTCTCTTCAGTCAGCTTAGCTCTTACTGCCCAGCTATCAGGATTCAGATAATAAAAATAGAATAATATAGGCTGACTAACAGAAGTGAATCTGGAGGAGAAGTACACCACTGATGAATGGATAAGTGGACTAAGCTCATAGCAGTTATGCTACACCCATTTCCACGAATACACAAAGCCCATTTTCATAGTCACACAACACCCATTTCCATGAATGCACAATGCCCATTTTCATGGCTATGCTACATCCATTTCCATGGTTAGGCCAGTCCTATTACCACAATACAGCTACAGCCATTTCCATGGCCACACTACACCCATTTCTATGATTACATTACACCCATCGATCCATTCCTACGATTATAGTACACCGGTTTCCACAGATACATGACACCAATCTATTACATTGCAGTAATTTTCATGTATGCTTGCACTACACTCACTTTCATAGTTATGTTACACCCATTTTTGAGAATTTAGAGATGGAGGGACAGATTCATTTGCATTTTAATTAAGTAGCCTGTTTCATCTGCGAAGAGAAACTGTTACCCACCAAAAGGACATTGAGAGAAATTTTACAAGAAACTGTTTAACTTTTGGTAGATGGTAGGATCTATAGAGAGAACACAACAATTCAGGTGGTCCCACTTGTCTGGGGAATTAGGGGCCGAGGGTAGTACTTGGAAGTTATGTCATGCTCTTCCAACCAACGTTGGACATTTCTAGCTATGTGACATGTCGCATTTTCTTGCTGAAATAGCAATTAGCATATATAGTGTATGTGACCTGCAAGGATGGATTTATACCCAAATCAGTTGAGAGTGCCTTCCATATGGATGAGTGGGTCCAGAGAATGCCACGAAAACATTCCCCAGATCATAACCAGCCACGTACTTCTGTCAAAAGTAGGAAATGGTCATAACAATGTGACTCAACTGTGTACCACTACACTCATTTCCATGATTATATGACAACCATTCCCATAATTACACTATATCTATTTCAGTGTTACTGCCACATGCATTTCACAGAGATACATTGCACCAATATTCATGCTTGCGCAACATCGATTCCTATGGATACATTACACACATTTCATAATTACGCTATTCCAATTTTCATATATGTGCTATACTAATTTCATAGTTATGTCACTCCCATTTACATGGATACCCTACACACCCATTTCCACAGGTATACAACACCTATGTTTATAGACACTCAACACATATTTCTTATTCTATGGATACACCCATTTATAGCTGTATTACATTCATTTATATGGTACTGCTTCCTGTTTTCCATAGCATTACATTCATAAGACTTGGATTATTATTGGCCAACTAAAGAAGAAGGAAAGTGTTTACAATATTGGCATCTTGAACCAGAAAAAAAACAAGAAAAGAAATGAAAAGTCATTTGATGAGAGGAGTATATATTCTGTCAGCACTTTAACTTTAACAGCACCACAGTTAGGTCTAACTTTACAGTGCACCCACTCCTCACCTCGAAATCCAAAAGCACGCCCCTGGTCAGAAATCTGTTCTTTTGCTGGCAGGTAAATATTTTCTTTCTGTCAGTACGAAGGCCATGCTTTCATTTATGTGTATCCGGGAAAAGGCTGCAATGCAGATCACCTGGATGCGGATGGAGAAGCAGCAGTGGTGCAACCTGCTTCTACTTTATTTTCTCTCACTCCCTCTCTCTCTTCCATTCTCCCCTCCTCATCTGTTCTCTTTTCATCTTCCTCTTTGCTCTCAGTACTGCCCCTTACCGGTTGCCTAGTGGCATTTTCAATCTTTTCAGGCCTCTGCGGGAGAACAAGAGAATTGCATTATATATCTTCTATTTTAGATCCTTCAAGGGACCCCCCCCACCACCACCACCACCACCGCTTTCCTCTTACCTGAATCTAGTTTTGCACACTCTAGCTGTTCTCACAAGCACCTTCATGAGGAGTCACCTGGGATGCTTCTCTAACAGAGTTCAAGAAGCCTTAACTGAAGCCCAGCCACAACAGAGAGGTTTCATTGCTGTAATTGTTTTCTTGTTATTAATACAGAATGGTTTAGCTTACGTTGGTGACTGGCTATGAAGCAAATCCAAGACTAAAATCCTTCTTTCTCTAAAAGTTAATTGTAAAAGCACTGAAGAAATAAAGACTAGTTAGAGCAAAAACATGAAAATGACTAGACAGGTTACAGGAATGCCATATTCATTCATAGATGCTCAGTGATTAAATTTGAAAAATAAACAACAAACATAAACATTGAGCTAAATACATACATGCTATATAAGGACACTCTTATCTTGCTTGTTCACCCTATAGATAAGGTTTATAATATATATATATATATATATATATATATATATATATATATATATATATATATATATATGACAGTAACTCATTTGTTGCTGCACAGTTTGTGATGTCTATCCTACAAACCGGATTCCAAAAAAGTTGGCACTAAACAAATTGTGAATAAAAACTCTATGCAATGATGTGGAGGTGCCAACATCTAATATTTTACTCAGAACAGAACACAAATCACAGATCAAAAGTTTAAACTGAGAGAATGTATCATTTTAAGGGAAAAATATCTTGTTTCAAAATATCATGGTGTCAACAAATCGCAAAAAAGTTGGGACAAGTAGCAATAAGTGGCTGGAAAAAGGAAATTAAGCATATAACGAAGAGCTGGAACACCAATTAACACTAATTAGGTCAATTGACAACATGATTGGGTACAAAAAGAGCTTCTCAGAGTGTCAGTGTCTCTCTGAAGCCAAGATGGTAAGAGGATCACCAATTCCACCATTGTTGCGCAGAAAGAAGCGTAAAATAGCAAAGACTTTTAAGTTATCATCATCAACCGTGCATAACATCATCAACGCTGTGCGTTAGGGTCAAGGCTGTAAAACTCTACTGGATGCTCAAACAGGAATGCCTCTGTCAAGGAAATAACAGAATGGGCTCAGGAATACTTCCAGAAAGCATTGTCAGTGAACACAATCCATAGTGCCATCCGCCGTTGCCAGCTGAAAGCCATTTCTAAGCAAGCTCCACAAGCTCAGACGTTGGCACTGGGCCAGGGGTCTTTTAAAATGGATTGTGGCAAAATGGATGAGTCACGATTTGAAGTTCTTTATGGAACACTGGGACGCCATGTCATCCGGACCAGAGAGGACAAGGATAACCCAAGTTGTTATCAACGCTCTGTTCAGATGGTATGGGGTTGCATGAGTGCTTGTGGCATGGGCAGCTTGCATGTCTGGAAAGGCACCATTAATGCAGAGAACTATGTTCAGGTTCTAGAACAACATATGCTCCCATCTAGACGTCATCTCTTTCAGGGAAGACCCTGCATTTTTCATCAAGATAATGCCAGACCACATTCTGCAGCAATCACATCATGGCTATGTAGGAGACGGATCCGGGTACTCAAATGGCCAGCCTGCAGTCCAGATCTTTCACCTATAGAGAACATTTGGCGCATCATAAAGAGGAAGGTGCGACAAAGAAGGCCCAAGACGACTGAACAGTTGAACAGGCCTGTATTAGACATGAATGGGAGAGCATTCCTATTTCTAAACGTGAGAAACTGGTCTCCTCTGCCCCAGACGTCTGTTGAGTGTTGTAAGAAGAAGGGGGGATGTCACACAGTGGTAAAAATGGCCTTGTCCCAACTTTTTTGGGATTTGTTGACGCCATGAAATTTTTAAACAACGTATATTTCCCTTAAAATGATACATTCTTTCAGTTTAAACTTTTGATCTGTGATTTGTGTTCTATTCTGAATAAAATATTAGATATTGGCACCTCCTCATCATTGCATTCAGTTTTTATTCACAATTTGTTTAGTGTCCCAACTTTTTGGAATCCGGTTTGTACATCAGTGGTCACAGGACATTGTTGTGGTTGGTGGACCATTCCCAGTCCAACAGTGACAGTGAGGTGTTAAAAAACTCTAGTACCAGCACAACACACTAACACACCACCACTTCAGTGTCACTGCAGAGCTCACAATGATCCACTACCCAAACAATACGTACTCTGTGGGGGTCCTGTGGGGGGGCTAAACATGGAAGAACAGGGTAAAGCTGGAATAAAGTATACAGAGAAACAGACTGCAGAACTACATAATGCTATGTGATAAGTGGAACCGATAAAATAGACAATGAGCATAGCTACAAGGAGATGGTTGTGATGTTATGGCAATTCCATTAAAATGCAATCCATAGGGCCCTGCCATACGGGGCCTGCTGCTTGTGTATGCAATTCTTTGTCATGACCCCCTCTCACTGGCCCTTGGACAGGCACTGTTTATCAGTGTAATGAGTGGTAGTTGGGGGGGGGGGGGGGGGGGGTTGTTGTGGACGTGATGCTGTTGACACAGACAGAACTCCACTCAGTGCTGGCTGTGATGTTTAATTGATTTTCTCACCCTCTCTTTGTTCAGTCCTCTTTGAGTGGTGGCAATTACAGTCCTCGTTCAAAGAGACGCACACAAGTAGGACTTTAACTCCCTGGTGGCTGAAGCATTGCTGAAGGCGTTAGAGAACGCACAGAAAGGAGCAGCAGCAGCCACAACTACCACCCAGGCTATCCAAGCTGTAATAAGATAACAAAAAAGTTCTCTTCATTCTGATGAAAGTAGCCCATCACAACGCTTGCTTGAGGCCATGCAATTCTTATTCTTGTATCCAACTGTTGCCGCTACACAGTGCCAGCTGATTTTGTGTGGTTTTCTTCTTGATGTTTTTGGAACTAATTTAATACCAACTATAAAACACACAACAAAAGATTACATGAAACAAACAAAACAGAAAATTTAAAGTTTATTTCAATTACTCCATGTTTGTCCATCCTTTTTTTAGCATGCCTGCAATGTTATCACTTTAAAGTCTATAAAAGACGTCCTGGGCAGCTTACACTTGTGTATCCTCTGTCAGAAGTCACTTTGGCATGTGATTGAAGAGGTTTCCCTTGTCTTGTTGATGCACTGATACCACTTTTCCTCTTCTTCATGCATATAGGCTGCTTTTGATATTCAAACATATTTTATTTTGATGTTCTATGTCATGAATAAAACATACTCAGCTCAGCTGAATGACATTTCATTTAAATATTTTAAATCCATTAAAAAAAACTATCATTTTTTTATTTTTTATATTTAGCATTTACTCTTATATTCAACCTCTTTTTGAAAAAATGCAGTGCGAAATGTAAACAAAAACTGAATGCTATGATGTGCAACTGATTTCAACCCTACATTTAACTGAAAATAGTACAAAGACAACATATCAAACGTTGAAACACATGAAGCCATAGAAGGCCCTGAGGGTTCCCCCTGGCAAACTGCATGCCTACATCATCACATGCTTGACTCAAAACTTGTAGAACCTTAAATCTGACACCGTTACACATTGATGTCTAGGATTTGGCAACCAGAAAAAATATTCTGGTGTTCAGCTTTTGCTTTTACAGTTGCTTACTCTGCTGACAAACACTCACAAATCATTTCCATAAATAACATGCTCAAGCTGCATCTTCATTAAGGTCAAACAGACTTGTTGATGTGGTTTAAGGCACAAATTAATGATCAGGACCGTACAATGCAATACAGGCCTGCATTCCTGCATGACCCATAGATCCCACCACAACATCTTGTGACAGAGGACTACATTTCAATGTGGTAAACCAATAGCAATAATGTGTATAATTACCATAACAGCAAAATAACCAATCAGAAAGTAATAGACACACTCTAAATAACTACCCATCAACCAATCACATGAACGACACAAGAATCGCATTACTGTGCTACATGAACGACGGAGGCTTTAGGGCTGTGTTCTCTGTGAAATTACATAATGGAGTTTGCACGCAGGCATCTGTGAATCTCTGTTCAAATGAATTAATAATGAATTAACCCTCGCACCACTTACAATGCATCAAGTTTAAACCTAGCTTTAGATGGTCAGTTGGCCTCATCTGTGGAAAGCGCTTGAAAGAAAACTGAATACACCCCAATTATGGTGACTAAAGGCATGACATGGTGATCATTTTCAGTCATGATGTTTTCAGGAGAAAGACATTTAAGCAGAAGGAAAGGAATGGAAGGGAAGGGACGAAGATGAGTTCTAGCAGGAGCGAGCAGGAGAAGATTTAAACATCGGTCATGTGCAGGCAACAAGAATTACCAAAGAAATTCAACCTGTGTAACTACAAAAAAGATCCCAAGCAAAGGGCGTATTTCTCCATCCCACTGTCGAGCACTCATAGTGCTTAAAGGATTTGTATTCAATTATCCATAGTCAGTTATTCCTATGTGGCGTATGCAATATCAAAGGCAAGCGAGCTGTGATGCAGGATTATTTGTTTATGGCAATTGTAGTCCATCAGGTTATACAAACACTGATTAGTTTTGGGGGTAGGGTTTACCTAGTTTTAGCTTTAGGTTATAACTATTTCCCGTCACGTTTGTAAATTTAACGTTGGGATGTTCATGACTGCTGGTGTGGATCAGCAGTCATGAACGTCAGAAAAACCCTACCCCAGTGCCCTCTTGTGGGAACCTGAACTACTGTGGAGAAAACTAATTCTCCCAATTTGTTACACTTAATAGTTATATTCTCTAGAAGCATCTTGTGTGTTTTCAATCTACAATATTACTGTGCTAAAACAAATATGGACCACCTTTGGACCACTTGAATTAATATGATTGTACACTGTGACTAACTACGCTTTGATTTCGAGTATGAACGATGCAGCACAAACGCAGCAAGCACCGCAACCTCCACGAGCCATTTCCCAAATGATCCACTCATTTATTCAGCATTAGCCATTCATCATTCTCGTCATGTTCCAAGGCAGGTATAGTTACAGGCCTTGTAAAATGATGCTTACAGTAATTACTGTACTACTTCTTCCTAAATAACTACTGAATTATTATTGGACCACTGGGTTTTCCATACGATGATGTTCAGGCATTTTACACAGTAACGTAGAAGTAACTAATGATTAATGAGACTTTTTCCAGGAAGCCATGAGAAGAGTAATCCTACAATATGCGATTTGTAATAGTTATAAATTACTTACATTAGCCCTGTAGCTCCCAATAACTCCTGTCCTATACTAAAGACATGAAATGTGGACACATTCCATGTCTTGGCCTGTTGACCAACTGACTGTGATAAGAGGTATGTGAAATATTGTGTATATTTGATTTGTCATCAAACTATTCCATTAGGAAAACAAGTAATTTGAGAAATGTGCCTGTGAAATGATATATAAAGTTGGTAAAACATGAATTCATTAACGTTAACATTCATATTCCTTCATTCTCTGTTGTGATAAGCAGTGCAGATGGATTTAGCATGATGTGTCTGGTAGCAAGCTAGTCATCTGTAGTCCATTTTTTCTCTTTGAGTAATTATACTGGGAATGGCAAAACTGATTACAAATAAAACTGGCAGTCTGTACTATCACAGAGGGAGCCCATATGTCTGGCTGTTACCTCAAACTGCCATTCTGTGTAACAGCACAATAGGAGGCTTCCTCCAGGGAAAGACGCCGTACAGCTCATTTATCAAGGGTTGCGCATGTGTGGTGTTTAGACGTAAAGATCATTTACTACAGCCGCCAGGGCTCCATGGAAATGATGAATGTCAATTATGCTGTGCTGTATCTACGAGGATATTAGCACTCATCCCCCTCCTCGCATTTTAATGGAAAGTGACTCACTGAGACTAGCGTCCATGTCCCTACAAGTGATTCCTCTACAGGTCACAGCAAGAAAGCTTTCTTACTTGATTTAAATTTAGATGATTTGAATGTACCTCAACTGGAGAACAAAAAGGATGGCAGGAAAAAACAGAAAGGGCTCACAGTCTGTTCTTATAAAAATATCAAATATCAAATATCACAGTTTCATTTCTGAAAGTGGTCAGTCATGATTCAGAGCTATAAGTCTCTATTAAGAGATGGGTGGTAATGTAATACATGTAATGACATTATAGAATTAGGGAACATATAAAAAGTAACTGTATTCTCTATCAATGACATGACAAAATGCAATAATCAGATTACAGGTACATTAAAAAACAGGGTGTTTGATATTGCTATTACAATCAAACCATTTTAATGAAAGGCTGGCACAAATACTAACACCATTATTTTATGTAAAATAATACTAATAATGTATGCTCTTTTCTATATAGAGTTACAAATTTAAAGTTTAGTTTAGGAATAAAAAACATTTTAAAATGCTGTCCCATATTTTCATGTGACTACCAAACCAAAAAGAGTTTAAGGCTGTAGGGGGAGCCTCAGTTTAGCCACACCCCTGCATGTTAGAGCAGGAATTGAGACTGCATCCCTGTCCCTCATAGCCACATGGTGAGCAGTTAGATGCCACAATAAAAGTAAAAGTGTTCCAAAGTCAGAAAATCAGGGTGTAACTTTACAAAGTGCCACAATCAAAACTATATTTTTTGTATGCAATTAGACACACTTTCTGTGTTTTAATTAAAAATATAATTATTGCACATTAAAAGTGTGTACAAGTGTTCAAAACTGTGTTTACTAATCATGTACTAGCATTGTAAAATATTAACCAAAATTAGCTAAAATTGTAACTACAGAACCAGATCTTTGATTGTTTTGGTAGTAAAAAAATGGAATTTATGGAATGGAATTTAAAGTAATAAAAGTTATTGGAAAAGGATTTTAGTTTGAATTTTAAGTTGAAGTCAGATAAAGGCTAAAATAAGATTTGGTAGAACGTCAAACAGGTTTTGGGAATGTGTAGGTGTCAACCTCTAAAGACAGAACCTCATTCACAACTGAATATATTTACATAATCAACCCATAAAGATCACTATAGAGCAATTTATACATGTTCATTTTCTTCACTGTAATATATTCTTCTGGTAATCATAGCAATTCTTATACAGAATCATAAATGTCTGTTGCTGTGTTTGACTGTTAAACAACTAAGTAGCCCCTCACACGGTTTAATACACACAGAAACAAACAAAGGCAGTCGGAGTCAGTAACTGGGGAAAGAGTAATCTGTGATAAACAGGCGGAACAAAAAGTCTCTGGTGACGTAATGTCATCTGCAAGATGAGACTGAGGAGCAAATGTATCTCTGCTAATGCGTCTCTGTGCCTTGATCGGTGCACAATGTACTGAAGCGCACAGTTACACTCCAGTTACACTGTAGTTATTTTAAGATTTTTTACTTCAAGGGACACAGAAACTAAACTCTAATCCCTCAGGCAATTATATTACAACCTGACTCATTCAGACAAGTGACGCTCTGATGACTCATTTCTCACGAGTGGCAAAATCTGTTTTTCATAAATCAGTGGGTCACCGCTTCCTGATATGGTGAAGTCTAATAAAAAAGAAAAAGAAATCTTCTTGTTGCTGTAACATAAATGATGATCATGTAAAGAGTCATTAGCATTCTTATGTGCTTTTACTTTACATTTCTTTGTCTAGCAAACTTGGATATCTTGAGAGATGCGTATAAATATATTTCTACTATTATTTTACTGGAATTATTAATATCTGGAGTTTTATCTCATATACTGAGAACTGACTTACCCTGACTTGCCCTGAGCTATAAATTAACAGTGGCCTTTCTGCAAAAGGCTGAAAATACAAAAGGTTAACAGGTCATCAGAAAAACATCATGTTTTCTACGGAAATCGGGGCGAGCGGTCATTTGCTCAAGTAATAGAGGCAATGTAAATATCAAGTGGTATTCATCCTAAGACAAACCCAGAATGCTTATGCATAGAGCCAAGTTTAATATTTTAAGCTTAGCTCTATGCATGAAGAGTGATATTAATATTATAACATTAATATCCTAATATTTTTAAGCCTTTTATTATATACGTTGATGTTCTTGCTTTGTTTTAGACATAACATAAAGGGGCATGACCTGGGCATGGTTGATGGTTGAATAAGACCAAAGTTGACTTTGCATTTGCCAGCTTCTTAACCAAATGTTCCATTCCACCTTAAATGCTACAGCTTGTGCAAGTACCAGAATGTAACTGTGGCATCATTTAAGGTGAAATGGAAAATTCAAAACAAGCCAGTTTCAGTTCCCACAGCTTTAATGAGATCCCAGACAATTTAAATTCAGATTGTTAGTTCACTCTGCACATTTTACTCCAGACAGTTTCTCAAACCCTGAGCAACACCCAACAGGCTTCGCTACATTTGACACCAAAGAGATTGAAGAGAGGAACAGTTTCTTGTTCATTAGCATAACAAGCCTAAACTAAATCTAGTAAAAGCATCAGGCATACGGTGGATCATCCTAAACTAAAAGGTTTATAGTGAGTAACCGCTTTAATTTACTGTTTAATTTACAATGTGTTGGTATTGAGGAAGGTCCAAGTAACAATGACCTAGTTTATTACACAGAGGTTAATTTTCTAGCATGTTTCTGTTTTGATTTTGATGCTTCTGTGTGATCATCACGTTGTCTCACTGTAAAGCAGCAAATCAGAGCAGAGCCCATTCATTTATAGATGAGCTTACCAAAAAAAGGGCATTTTTCACCCATCTGTATAAACATGAGAAAATATTTTAAATGCTCTAAAAAACAGAATAATCTTTCAATCTGAAAAAAAAATTAAAAATTGACCAAATTTTGTCTTGATTTAATGTAATCATTTGTAAACTGGGAAGGAATGGAATTGTTGCCAAGTAAGGTCAAAATGACTACTACAATTAGACTAGAAAACAGTAAAAAATAATTTAATAAGGAATAATAAAGGTCTGTTTACCACTGACATTTATTTGGCAATGATAAAACACAATCAGAAGTTATATAATCAGATGTGTGTTTGTTTAGTTCTTTTGGAAATAATTAGTGCTTAAGGTGGTTAGTATTTATATACTAAATATTACCATTACCTATGTTTCTTTTAGCGATTTTAGCAGACACTCCTATCCAGAGTGCTCTTCCATGGGCAGAGTGAGGATATTATCCACTATGCTATCCAGTCATCTTATATGTTGTGTGGTTAACAAGCTTTCAATTTTTATAAAAAGTAAGCTTAATACGCTCATGCTTGTGAGGAACTTTGGTTTCCAAATGTAAATAAAAAAACTCACTTACAATGGGCATATTTACCACGTTATCTGGTTTTTGGCATGGCAAATCAAAGGAATTGAACCAACCTTGCCACAGAGAAAGTGCATTCGCTCTCATTGCAAATCTCTACAGCTTTTAATTTCACCACCAGTACTACGAATGCTTTAACACCATATAAATGTCATCTTTAACTGGAATCACTTTCCAAATGTTTGATATCAACACACTTAAACCAAGCTAGAGAGGATTTGTGTAATTGAGCATGGAGCTTCACTGTGCACCAATTTCCTTGTCTACATATCTATGATTTAGGATAACAATGTGTCATCCAGTATCAGAAATCACATAAAGTCTAGTTGAGAATACTTAACAACGCAATGGGATGTGAAGCATATGCAGTATGTGGTGATTTAGGAGTGCAGTTTAAATAATGTTAATTGGTGGGATATAAGTTTCACATAACATGAACAGCTACATTTGAGGAAAGTAGGAAAACTGATTTTATTATTAGCATATTCTTTTTTTTTTTAAATCTGAACTGTCACTTTAAGGGCATCTGAGGCAGAGCACCACTCAATAAACAAGATCTGCTGCCTGTGAGCTTTTATTCTTACTGCAGTCACAATCCCTACTGCTCTGAACTCTCTTTCCATTTGGGATAAACCTTCTTCAAATCCAAATGCCATTTCACTAGGAACTTAATGCAGCACGGCAAGCTTAGCAGATTTCTCAGAAAAGTGGAGCTCCGCGAAATAAGAAAACCAAGATACAGCGCCGTTGAGAGCACTTTCCTGACATCTCCACTGGAAGTCGGGGTTGGCTTCTAAAAGTGGGCCTCAGTCTTAAAGGTCATTAAAAGTTTGGGGACAACCTGCCTTCTCCCTAATGTTTAAAATGTTGCTAGCATACAGATATTGGCGGCAAGCCACCTAGTCATGTCCGACTGAAATGTCTGAATAAACGCTGCCTGCTGGGCCTTATATATCCTGCTCCTGAGGTAAAAACCGAAATAACAGAAAGTACCAGCACTGTCATCTTACACACTGGCTTCTTACTGCCATCTTACACACTGGCTTATGGGGACAGCCGGCAAAACATCTTCCATCAGTTTCGATTGCAGCCGGTGACTGACATGGATAGATTTTGTGGGTAGCGACAAGAAAAGACTGACATAACAGCCTTTAAAACCCCCAGAATGCAACAGGCAACCATGACATGTCAACTTTAGCCCTTGGTAGTGATTAATTGTTACAATCTAGCAGCTATTTCATGGCATTATTCAGCTGTATGTTCCCCTCTTCACTGTGTATATGTTATTTTCCCCGACCCACAGCACCACAGATTTAGCAATTTCCTGCTCCAACACACATGCTACATCTCTGTATGGCTCTGTATTCAGTTGACGAGCTGGATCAGCTCTTTTAAGACAAGGACGAGTTGAAATCAGTCAGAACTGTGGGTCGCCTGAAGCAGGGTTCATAAACACTGATATAAACAGCTGCTCGCCTCGTTAGCCCCAGTTAGCGTTAGCAGCCCCAATCCCTAAGGGTGAAACGGTTTCATTCAGCTTTTACCTGAAATATTAGCATTTCTAAAATAGATATTTTAAATAGGAGCATAACAGGACCATGGACATGTGATATATTAAGAAATATCTTTTAGCATAATCTTTTAGTACACCCAGATCGTCAAAAGTTCTTTCAATAAAAAAGTAAACACACTGAGGTTTTTTCACATATATTATTTCTATCTTTTAAAATCTTCTAAATTTCTTTTGCACAGGTGACACTTATATATTGCTAGATGTTATATTCAGCAAAAAACATTTGCATTCGATTGTACCAATTTGAATTGTCTTTTTAAAGACTTTTGACAAACTCTAAAACAACATGTGATTTTTAATTACATCAGCTTGCACCAGCAGGCAGGGAAAAACAATATCAACCAATAATAAATAATGTATCATCTAATTATACAAGACTGAAATATGGAGTTCCACAAGGTTCTATTTTAGGTCCTCTGTTATTTACACTATATATGTTACCATTAGGCTCAGTTATAAATAGACATGGAATTAGATTCCACTGTTATGCTGATGATACACAACTGTACATATCAGCCAAACCAGATGATAAATCCAGATTAAATAAGATAGAAGATTGTGTAAGAGATATTAGACTTTGGATGCTACAGAACTTCCTTCTTTTAAACCCAGATAAAACAGAAGTTCTCCTCCTCGGTTCTAAGGCGACTAGGATTAAATGTTCAGATTTAATGTTAAATCTTGCTGACTTCTCTGTAGTTCCTGGTTCAGTAGCCAAAAATCTTGGTGTAACAATTGACTCAGATCTGACATTTAATCAACACACAGGTAATATTACAAGAACAGTGTTTCTTCACCTACAAAACATTTCAAAGTTAAGAAATGCGTTATCTGTGTCTGATGCTGAAAAGTTGATACATGCCTTCATAACCTCAAGGCTAGATTACTGTAATGCATTATTGTCAGGATGCTCCAGCAGGAACCTGAATAAACTTCAGTTAGTTCAGAACGCTGCAGCTAGAGTAATAACTAAAACCAGGAAACAAGGAAACAAATCAGAATTCTGATTCTGATTCTGATTCTGAAATTCGATCACATCAGTCCAGTTTTATCAGCACTACACTGGCTTCCTGTTAAATTCCGTATCGACTATAAAATTCTTTTACTGACGTATAAAGCCCTGCACGGTCTCGCACTGGAGTACCTGCAAGATCTAATTTCCTATTATAAACCGCCACACTTACTCAGATCACAGGATGCTGGTTTTCTAATAGTTCCAAAAATTCAGAAGACCACAATGGGGGGAAGAGCTTTTTCCTACAAAGCCCCCAAACTGTGGAATAATCTTCCAGCTAATGTTCGGGACTCTGACACAGTCTCAATTTTTAAGTCTAGACTGAAAACATACGTGTTCAGTTTAGCTTTTGGTGACTGAGCTATGCTTCTCATCCACTATATTACTCCAAACCAGAACTAACCTTGTTTTTCTTTTCTTTTTCTTTTCTTTTCCTTTCTCCTTCTTTCTGAGGTAATACCAGCCCACCTGTCCTGCCGAATACTGTTGGAGGACTGACCATCAGTACCCCTTGTTACCTTGTAACCTCTTCATTTATGTCATCTCTATGGATGTTAGTCATCTGCTGAACCTCGATTGCATTACTGTATCATCCAGATGTAGTACGTGTGCAGCTTCTCTTCCTTTTAGTTCGTTTTGTTTATAATCTGATCTGTCAGTCACCAGCTGCACTCTAAACAATCCATATCCCCTTATCCTCGTATCCTCTGTACACCCCGTCGTTATCCCAACTGTGTTAGCATGAGGGAGATTGGACGGGTGAATAACAAAAGCCAAGCTAGGTCTTCAGGGTGTCATGCTAATCTAGTGGCGCACTCCTCGTTTCACCCGTTAGTTCTTCTTTTCCTGTTTCTTGACCTACTTAGTTCAGACTCAACTTTAGTTTATTAAACTGTAAATACTGTTCAACCAGAGGAGGATGGGTCTTCCCTTGTGAGTCTGGTTCCTCCCAAGGTTTCTTCCTCCAGTTGAGGGAGTTGTTCTTGCCACTGTTGCCTCTGGCTTGCTCACAGGGGGATAAACAGCTGTGATTTCATGTTTTTCATGCTTTTAAAATTCCTGTAAAGCTGCTTAGTGACAACATCGTTGTAAAAAGCGCTATACAAATAAACTTGACTTGACTAATATTATGTTATAATAAAATTATATCACCAAGAAAACCTGCAGCTAGCTTTTTCATACAGAAATACTGAATATTACAGTGTGGAGGAAAAACATATTACAATTTCTGATTCACTCTCATTCCAGCGGCAGTGTATTAGGTAGTGTAATCACTGTTCAAAGAAACACATATATCCCCATTTTTGTGATTTTTGCTTTTCTACATTATTTGAGCATGACAGCTGTCCTTGGACCAATAGAAATGCCCCAAAACTGCTTTGGATATTTTTTTTTAAAATGAACTCATAGTGAAAGTAAAGAACATTGTTAGCCTCTCCTGTCAAGCTCCTATTTTGGTGATTCATGATATATATGTCCCACAGGGCTGGCTTATTTAATGGTTTTAATTTACTACTTTAATATTTTTTACTACTTCATACATTGTATTTATAGAGTGCTTTTCAGTACTCTTTCGCTTTCCACAAGTTAAAATGTTAAACAAAAGTATTATTATGATTAAATATAATTATAATTAAATATTATAATAAATAATAATTTAAATAAAATAAAACATGTTCTTCGTCTTACAAACATTTCATGCCAAAAGCTAAATTAATAAACAAATGATTAATAAAAAACAATAAACCAACAGCATGTTTATTTCTCTAAAAGACTAAAAGCAACATATCAGCTGTGCTATAACCCTGCATTCCTTCAATAAGTGAGTTTTAGTTTGAACTCGAGCTTTTTTGCTTATCTCAAGGCAGCGTCAAGGTAAGCCTGAAATTGATTTCATTTCCTCAGACACATTAGATTATACTGGACAAAAAGGTCAACTACAGTCAGATTGTATAAACCAGTCAGAAAATCAATAGGCTCCAAAACATTCAAGGTGAATTCATTTAAAGTAATAACATGCTTGGGTTATGGGTGACCTTGGTATTTATCTTTCTCTCCAACATTCAGTCTCTCTGGACTTGAGCAGGTTAACTGGATTTAAGCAGATATGGTTAGGATTATATTTTCATTAATGAGCGCACTTAAGGCCTCGTCATGCAGCGAAGCTGCGCAAGGCTCAGGCTATTTACTGCTTATTTACTTTGCTTGACTAATAGCATTTTTTCACATTCACAGGAATAGACGTGGAAAGTGTTGATTAGATTTAAACACCGGTGCAATTTACAGCCATGCAGTTGCCTTGTTTTGCACACCATCTGCATTGTGCATAAGCTAATCAATTTATTAGACCAAATGCGACAATGCACAAGGGACACTATGGCACAATAACATTACGATAAAAAACGAATGGATATTGCACGGGGGAAATTATTCTCACGTTGTCCTTTCAGAAATTGCAGCAATTTGCCTTGTACTCTCCAGTCCTGCTGCTCCCCCCCATTACTCAGCACTACATTAGTAAGCATGGATGTTAGCGTTCTCCTCTAGGTCCACTGAGCTGCTCAGTGATGTCTTAACACGACTAAGAGGAAGCACATGCTCATCTGTAACCTTCCAGCTTGGCAGTGTCATGAGAAAAGGTATGAGGGAGACCCAGCTAATAAGTAAGAATTGCGAATGACTACATTTATGAGAAAAACTTGATCAAAAAAAAGTATCAAAGGTATTAATGAGTACAGAAAGTACTTTCTAAAACAATCATATGCAAGTATATGTTTGAAAATTAGTTACTGTAACTACTGTCAGGGCCTCAACAAGTGTGTTAAAGCTATCTAAGATTTGGGGATTTGCAGACCTTGCTGATAGACATGTGTAATTGCATTGAACATACCGTAGAATGTTTTGCTACATCGTTTGTTCTTTGGACCCCTTCCCCAAAGGGATGCATCTGGTGACTGCAAGCATGTTGGAAAAATATTCAAAGAGAACTCCAAACTTTCCAGCTGGCATTCCATGAAGACCCACTTTGCTCTGCCTTTGAATGGCTGGTTATGTTTGGCAGTTAGGAGATGATTAGGATAAGAATATCAAGGTCAGAGCCAAACCTACAAGAAGTACAGTAGGGACGGGTCTTTGCAGAATGCAGACAGTTAAAAAGCGCAGTTTGGAGAAGGTAAACAAGTCTTTCTGAACTGCTCTTGTTGGTCATTTAACCATCCAACTTCAAACACTAAACATGTTTTGCATGCATGTTTCAATTAGCAAACTTAAAGGGTTAATGCATATATTTATATTTGGCTGTGTGAACCAATTTGCACATTAGCATACAAATTGAGGGCAGGTTCAATCAAAGAGATGGCTCAAATAAATACAAGACTGTGTATGTGACTAACCTCCAATTTGTAAATATCACCAATAACTTATGTTTTTACTTTATGTAAGATAATGAATGAGGTGTTATTACCCTTTGTTAGGAACAACATCATAAAGAAATGAAAGCAATGTAACTAATGAATAATGTGTTACCGTGTTCTTTCTTCTGAGTGAATCATAAATAAACATCTCAAGTGAAAAAGAAAACAAAAGGACATACATGCAGTACAAATAATCTGTTAATAAAGAAGACGTGAAAAAGTTTGTATAAGTTATTTGTTGAGTTCATTTTATTTGTGCTTTATTTGAAGTTGACATTGGTTTGCTATGTCAATAATAGCACCGCCCAACAAAATGAAATCTAAATTAGACATTACTACTAAAGAAGAAAGGTCTGAGACCTGAAACTGATCACTGTATGCTCTACTGCTAGAACATTAATAATTCATTAATAATTCATCCCATTGCTTAATATTTGCACTGTAAAAATAATTGTTGTAACTCAAAAAGTTAGTTTTCAGGCTGCCATACATTTTATGCCCAGTAATGTTTCACATGTTTAAAGCAGTCCAAACAATAACTTAGCTCACACTAACTAAATTAACTAGCTAACATGCACTCATAGCAGAACACACGCAGCATAATATCATCTAATGAAACAGCCTAATGAAACAAGTATTACCAGCTATTATTAAGCCTATCTTAACTATCATCAACTCTTCTCTTAGTCTGGGTCATGTACCTAAGTCTTTTAAACTAGCTGTGATAAAACCCTTGATAAAGAAGCCAAATCTTGACCCCAGAGAACTGTCCAGTTACAGACCTATTTCCAATTTACCTTTTATCTCTAAGATTTTAGAAAAGGCTGTAGCTCGACAACTCTGTTCTCATCTACATAAGAACAACATATATGAAAAATTCCAATCTGGTTTTAGGCCACACCACAGCACAGAGACAGTTTTAGTTAAGATAACAAATGATCTTCTTCTTGCCTCTGATTAGGGCCACGTATCTCTACTGGTGTTACTCAATCTAAGTGCAGCTTTTTTATAGATCATGTTATTCTCTTGGACAGACTAGAAAATATAGTTGGAATCACAGGAACAGCGTTATCCTGGTTCACATCTTACCTTAGTGATCGCTTTCAGTTTGTAAAGATAAATAATGTATTGTCTAACTCTACAAAAGTGAAATATGGAGTTCCACAAGGTTCTGTTATAGGTCCTCTGTTATTTACACTATATATGCTACCATTAGGCTCAGTTATAAATAGACATGGAATTAGTTTCCACTGTTATGCCGATGATACACAACTGTACATATCAGCCAAACCAGATGATAAATCCAGATTAAATAAGATAGAAGATTGTGTAAGAGATATTAGACTTTGGATGCTACAGAACTTCCTTCTTTTAAACCCAGATAAAACGGAAGTTCTCCTCCTCGGCCCAAAGGCTGCTTGGACTAAATGTTCAGATTTAATGTTAAATCTTGCTGACTTCTCTGTAGTTCCTGGTTCAGTAGCCAAAAATCTTGGTGTAACAATTGACTCAGATCTGACATTTAATCAACACATAGGTAATATTACAAGAACAGCGTTTCTTCACCTGCGAAACATTTCAAAGTTAAGAAATGCGTTATCTGTGTCTGATGCTGAAAAGTTAGTGCATGCCTTTATAACCTCAAGGCTAGATTATTGCAATGCATTATTGTCAGGATGCTCCAGCAGGAACCTGAATAAACTTCAGTTAGTTCAGAATGCTGCAGCTAGAGTACTAACTAAAACCAGGAAATTCGATCACATCAGTCCAGTTTTATCAGCACTACACTGGCTTCCTGTTAAATTCCGTATCGACTATAAAATTCTATTACTGACGTATAAAACCTTGCACGGTCTCGCACCGGAGTACCTGCAAGATCTAATTGCCTATTATGAACCGCCACGTTCACTCAGATCACAGGATGCTGGTTTTCTAATAGTTCCAAAAATTCAGAAGACTACAATGGGGGGAAAAGCTTTTTCCTACAAAGCCCCAAAATTGTGGAATAATCTCCCAGTTAATGTTCGGAACTTTTAAGTCTAGACTGAAAACATACTTGTTTAGTGTAGCTTTTGGTAATTAATCTTCTCTTTTAGATAAAGGCAGGATATCTGGGGGTTCTTGGACACAGAGGTTTATGGTAAACTGAGATGTTGGTGCTGTTGTTCCACCACTTCACACGATCACACAGGTTTGTTGATGGTGGAGTGGGGGGACCCCAGTCTCTCAGGGTGCTCTCATGTCCATGTTACCTTCTGGTTCTCTCCTTTTAGTTTAGGCTGTTATAGTTAGATCTGCCGGAGTCACCAGCCACACTCTAAAATTCTAAATATTCATATTCTCTACAGTCTTACTCCCGAGCCCAACTAACTCTCTCTCTTTACTCTTCCTGAGGTAATGACTGTCCTCCCGTCTGTTGAACGCTGTTGAAGGAATGATCATCGGGCCATCACCCCACCATCACCAGCCAGCTCACCTGTCCATTTACTGCTACACCCTCAGTTACATCACTGTGCCATCCAGATGCAGCAGCACTGAGATAGGATGGGACTGTTTCAGCTCACGTCCACTTTACATAAAGACTCAGTCATAGACTGCCTCAGCCAGAGACTGCCTCAGTCATACACTGCCTCTATCTGTGCAGCTTCTAAAGCTTTGCTATCCAGATTTCAAACAGAGGCTCCTTTCTTTGGTATTTAATTCAAACTGTAAATACTGTTTGACCGGAGGAGGATGGGTCTCCCCTTGTGAGTCTGGTTCCTCCCAAGGTTTCTTCCTCCAGTTGAGGGAGGTGTTCTTGCCACTGTTGCTTCTGGCTTGCTCACTGAGGGATCTATGTTATAACTGTTTTCAAAACTCTGTAAAGCTGCTTTGAGACAATATTGTTGTAAAAAGCGCTAAATAAATAAACTTGACTTGACTTGACTTGACACCGGGAGATACACCGGGTCAGCGGGTCAGAATTAAAGTACAAACAGAATAGTTTAACTAATCCACTGATAACGCTGAAATAGGTTCATAAAACTACTGTCTATTCATAAAACTACTGTCTACTCATAAAACTACTGTCTATTTATAAATCTACTGTCTACTCATAAAACTACTGTCTATTCATAAATCTACTGTCTATTCATAAATCTACTGTCTATTCATAAAACTACTGTCTACTCATAAAACTACTGTCTATTCAAAAATCTACTGTCTAATCATAAAACTACTGTCTACTCATAAAACTACTGTCTATTCATAAATCTACTGTCTAATCATAAAACTACTGTCTACTCATAAAACTACTGTCTACTCATAAAACTACTGTCTATTCATAAATCTACTGTCTATTCATAAAACTACTGTCCATTCATAAAACTACTGTCTATAAATAACACTACTGTCTATTCATAAATCTACTGTATATTCATAAATCTACTGTCTGATCATAAAACTACTGTCTACTCATAAAACTACTGTCTACTCATAAAACTACTGTCCATTCATAAAACTACTGTCTAATCATAAAACTCTTGTCTATTCATAAATCTACTGTCTAATCATAAAACTACTGTCTACTCATAAAACTACTGTCTACTCATAAAACTACTGTCTATTCATAAAACTACTGTCAACTCATAAAACTACTGTCTACTCATAAAACTACTGTCTATTCATAAATCTACTGTCCAATCATAAAACTACTGTCTATTAATAAATCTATTGTCTATTCATAAAACTACTGTCCATTCATAAAACTACTGTCTATAAATAACACTACTGTTTATTTATAAATCTACTGTCTATTCATAAAACTACTGTCTATTCATAAAACTACTGTCAACTCATAAAACTACTGTCTAATCATAAAACTACTGTCTACTCATAAAACTACTGTCTATAAATAACACTACTGTCTATTTATAAATCTACTGTCTATTCATAAAACTACTGTCTACTCATAAAACTACTGTCTAATCATAAAACTACTGTCTATTCATAAAACTACTGTCAACTCATAAATCTACTGTCTATTCATAAATCTACTGTCTATTTAAAAAACTACTGTCTATTCATAAAACTACTGTCAACTCATAAAACTACTGTCTATTCATAAATCTACTGTCTATTCATAAATCTACTGTCTACTCATAAAACTACTGTCTACTCATAAAACTACTGTCTAATCATAAAACTACTGTCTAATCATAAAACTCTTGTCTATTCATAAAACTACTGTCAACTCATAAATCTACTGTCTATTCATAAATCTACTGTCTATTCAAAAAACTACTGTCTATTCATAAAACTACTGTCTACTCATAAAACTACTGTCTATTTATAAATCTACTGTCTATTCATAAATCTACTGTCTATTCATAAATCTACTGTCTACTCATAAAACTACTGTCTATTCATAAATCTACTGTCTATTCATAAAACTACTGTCCATTCATAAAACTACTGTCTATAAATAACACTACTGTCTATTGTTAAATCTACTGTCTATTCATAAATCTACTGTCTATTCATAAAACTACTGTCTACTCATAAAACTACTGTCTACTCATAAAACTACTGTCCATTCATAAAACTACTGTCTATAAATAACACTACTGTCTATTTTTAAATCTACTGTCTAATCATAAAACTACTGTCTACTCATAAAACTACTGTCTATTCATAAAACTACTGTCAACTCATAAAACTGCTGTCTACTCATAAAACTACTGTCTATTCATAAATCTACTGTCCAATCATAAAACTACTGTCTATTAATAAATCTATTGTCTATTCATAAAACTACTGTCCATTCATAAAACTACTGTCTATAAATAACACTACTGTTTATTTATAAATCTACTGTCTATTCATAAAACTACTGTCTATTCATAAAACTACTATCAACTCATAAAACTACTGTCTAATCATAAAACTACTGTCTATAAATAACACTACTGTCTATTTATAAATCTACTGTCTATTCATAAAACTACTGTCTACTCATAAAACTACTGTCTAATCATAAAACTACTGTCTAATCATAAAACTCTTGTCTATTCATAAAACTACTGTCAACTCATAAATCTACTGTCTATTCATAAATCTACTGTCTATTTAAAAAACTACTGTCTATTCATAAACCTACTGTCAACTCATAAAACTATTGTCTATTCATAAATCTACTGTCTATTCATAAATCTACTGTCTATTCATAAAACTACTGTCTACTCATAAAACTACTGTCTATTCATAAATCTACTGTCTAATCATAAAACTACTGTCTACTCATAAAACTACTGTCTACTCATAAAACTACTGTCTATTCATAAATGTACTGTCTATTCATAAAACTACTGTCCATTCATAAAACTACTGTCTATAAATAACACTACTGTCTATTTTTAAATCTACTGTCTATTCATAAATCTACTGTCTATTCATAAATCTACTGTCTAATCATAAAACTACTGTCTACTCATAAAACTACTGTCTAATCATAAAACTACTGTCTACTCATAAAACTACTGTCTATAAATAACACTACTGTCTATTTATAAATCTACTGTCTATTCATAAAACTACTGTCTACTCATAAAACTACTGTCTAATCATAAAACTACTGTCTAATCATAAAACTCTTGTCTATTCATAAAACTACTGTCAACTCATAAATCTACTGTCTATTCATAAATCTACTGTCTATTTAAAAAACTACTGTCTATTCATAAAACTACTGTCAACTCATAAAACTACTGTCTATTCATAAATCTACTGTCTATTCATAAATCTACTGTCTATTCATAAAACTACTGTCTACTCATAAAACTACTGTCTAATCATAAAACTACTGTCTAATCATAAAACTCTTGTCTATTCATAAAACTACTGTCAACTCATAAATCTACTGTCTATTCATAAATCTACTGTCTATTCAAAAAACTACTGTCTATTCATAAAACTACTGTCAACTCATAAAACTACTGTCTATTCATAAATCTACTGTCTATTCATAAAACTACTGTCTACTCATAAAACTACTGTCTAATCATAAAACTACTGTCTATTTCAGCACTCATGTTACCTTTACCTGCCCTCAACATGCCAGCGCTATCATAATTATTCAACTCTATTGTTCATAGTGAGTTTATTTAATTCAACTGAACACTGAAGGTTTACAAACACTATATATATTTATTACTACGGCTACAATAATAATAACAACAACAGCAACAACAGGAGAAGTGATACAAACACAAGACTGAAACTGAAACTGAAAAAAAGAGAAAAAAGTAATATTAGAAATGTGTATACACGACTTCGATATTATAAATACTATTATATTTATAATATATTTTCCAAAATGACAACATATATTCATTTGTATTATTCATCAAATTGATTCTTAAATGGAACAGATTTTATTTAAAATAAACCATGTAGGGAGTGAACTAAAACCCAAATAATTTGGGGACCACCAGTCTGGGGGTCTTCTCAGCCAGCTGAACAAATGTAGGAAAATATGTCGCATATTTTAACCCTAGCGTTTTATATTTGAACCATAATATTTTAACCCTCACCCATGAATTTTAGGCCTATCACCACAAACCACTACCAGTTCTACTACTATTAATGAGGATGAAATTGATTATTATTATTATTATTATTAGTAGTAGTAGTAGTAGTAATAATAATAATAATGATATTGTTGTTTTTGTTGTAACAGTAATATGAATACATATAGTGTTTGATAAGCCTTTAGTGTTCACTTGCATACAAAACCTTACATTTAACAGTAGTATGGGATAGTGTGGTTGTTATGATAGTGTTGCCGTTGTTAAGAACAGGTAAAGGTTTTGCTAGTACTGGAATGGAGAGGGGTTAATTCTGTGTTGTCCTGCTTAGTTGCCCAGTACTTACCTACTAACTACCAAACAGTATTTTACAGTGTTAACTGAATTTGTTGGGTTGGGCCAGGGAGTATCAGTCAAAACATAAAAGTGAAATTTCAGGCTGAAGGTTTAAATAATTGATCAGGCTACAGAAGCCAAGCTCATCAGTCCCTCTGCAGAAATGAGCAGATTGCCTTTTTCGTAAGTGTCTCTGTGGCAGAACTTGTTTAAAATAATATTCCTCATCCTTCCTGCAGCTTTTGTCTCACCGCTGCAGTGGCTCCTCCTGGTGCTCATTTGCATGACCAGGTCTCTGGAGACGAGCGCCATGCAAGAGTGGAAATGTGTGAGGGTGAAGGAGAGGAAATATGTGAGAAACATTCTGCCCCCATGAGTATGGAGGAATACCAAAATGGCTAAACAGCTAACTCTCATTTCACACAGTCACAAATATAGCAGCTCAACAATAAAATTATCAAAAACTTAGAAAGAGAGAGAGAGAGAGAGAGAGAGAAAGAGAGAGAAAATAGACAGAAAATGAGAGAAAGAGAGTATCTGTGGAAAGAGAGTGTGTGCTGAGAAAGAAAAGAAGAAAAAAAGAATTACAGAGCAGAAAATGGAAAGACAAAGATCAATTAAAGAGTCTACAGCTCAAGAGTGAGAAGAGAAAAATATAAAAGAGAGAGAGAGAAAGTGAAAGAGAGAGAGAGAGGAGGTGGGAAAAGAGAGAGAAAGAGGGTGAAAAGAAACTAGAAAGTAGAGAGGTAGAGAAAATCAGAGAGCAGACAGCAACAAACAAAAGAGAGACAGGTGGAAAGAGAATAATTATACATGAGAGAATATGTAGAGAGAAAGAATGACAAAGAGATGGAGTGAGAGAGTGTAAAGAGAGGAAAAACAGATCATCAAGCGAGAGAAAAAAAGGGAGAGGAAGAGAAAAGTGGAGTGGTAGTGAGAATAAGGGCATAAAGCAGAGTGGCAAGGAACATGTAAAAGAACAAAGAAAGATAGAGTCAAGGTACAATAACAAAGAATGATAGAAAGAGCGGGAGAGAGAGAGAGAAAAAGAGAAAAACATAGAAAATATAGAGAAAACTGGTGAGACAGAGTCAGTATCTTTTAAGAGAAACCTACAGTACAGTACCATTGTCTATTACAGAGAATGAGTTTACCTGTCCTTCGTTACAAAATGTAAATAAATAAAATCAGCCAGGATCACTTACTTTAGCACTCGCTAAAACATTTAAATGATGTAGTGGCTCTGCAGGTAAACTTAAGTCTGGAAAAAACAATAATACAGAAAACTATAGAACAGATCTTGCTCACTGTATTACAGTACAATTCCTGTAACAACACTAATGTGTACAAGTGTACAAATCTAAACATTTGCAAATGTTTGAATTATCCTGTAAGTACTAGTTATTGTATTATGTGTCTCCTCCGAACGCATATGTACATGTATTTAGCTCCTTTCACAGCTCTTATTTTTTTCTATTTCCATATTTATTTATGTTTTCTGTTTAGTTATTTGTACACAGTTTGTGTACCTGTCTGGTCTGTTCAATACGAATGTGAAACACTGGCTGAGATTAAGTGATGCAGATTTTAAAAGACAGAGTGTATCTTCACAAGGCCGTGTCTAGGATATGTGTATATTCGTTTAAAGGTAAAGTCCACTGACTTTTCACAATTCATTGCACAATTTACTCACCGAGACGTAAACAAGTCATCCAAACTGGTTTGATGTGAAATGATGTACAGTGAAAAAATCTATTTATTCCTGATAAAAACAAGAAGTTGTAGTTTCTATTTTTTACTATTTTACTTATTTTTAAATATAATAAAACAAACAAAAAATACAATTTAATTATTAGTTTCTTTAGTTTATTTTATTAAAAGAATAGTTTTGCATATTTGGTCACAACCAATTTTCATTTTATTTTAGGACCAGAAACAATGTAAAAATGCTTAGAAAACATTTTAAAAGAGGTGATGCAAGAATGCCGGAATTCTTTAAAAGGAAGGAGCGTCACTGCTTGCCATGCTGCCAAAAAGTGCATCAGCAAATAGTCCAACTATTTAAGAATAACGTTCCTCAATGAGTACTTAAATCCAGAAGACCTTTAAAAAAGTCAGGTCAAAAACCACAACTAAAGGCTTATCGCCTCAGAGGTGCGGCAAAGGGGACATGCTCAGTGCTTAATTTGTGCTGGATCTTGCTGGAACAAGATCTGCCACCTCTCTTGTTTCAGGCACCTGCGTTCCAAAACTTATTTATGTGGATCCACCACCTCTTTGACATGTTTTTTTTTTGTAGGACACCATAAACTATTCATCTAGTGGCATCTCTAAGATTTTATGGTTGCAGCTCCTTACTGCAGTCATTAAAGCTAGGATTATTTTATTGCATAGATTGCTACTATGTTAGATGAAGCACTGTTGTGCCTATGCGTTCCAGGACCTTTTCCATCACTGCCACTTGCTGGATCACCCCACCTTTAGTGTTCCATTACATTTTATGTTTTACAAATTAAGCACTGGACATGCTTCTGTGATGAATACCAAAGAAAAGGCTCAGAATACTATAATAAACTGCTGATAAACACTGTCGCTGCATACATTAATGAATACTGTACAACGCACAGCCGTAAATCAACAACGTTAAGAAAGAATGCTGACCACTCTGGGCTCAAGTGGTCTCTGATGTCTGCAATGATATGCGTTTTGGCTGTGATAAATTGTCTAGGTGCAGGTTTACCCCGTGTGATACGGACAATAAAATAAACCTTAACATCAACACAAAGTAAAAGAAAGTTGTTACTAACAATGACACTTTCAAACCTTACAGGTTGCTGTTGGGGTTGGAGGTAGTTAAGGTGGAACTGTGGATCTCTTCCCCTCTCCCTGCTTTGTGAAGCCTTGATATAGTCCAGGGTTTTAAGGTAGAACACAAAATTTAAAACTGGTGCTTTGAAAGTCAACTTTAGCTTCGTTTGAAGACGGACATTATCTATGTACACTGTGAGATGATTGAGGGTTATAAAAAGTGCTGACATCCTCTTCACACTCTTGAAAGGTAAATTTCTGTATGTGTAGTCTGCCATTTAGGTTCAGAGTATGTCAGTTCTATGTACTGAACTCTTCTTATTAAACTATGATGCTGTAAATACAGTTTATCCTCTTTGGCCCCTTAAAAATAGATTTGCTGTTGCCAAGCCTGTTGCTGAGAAAGTCATTTAGAGCTCCCCACTCTAGCGCTGCAGTGTTAAAATGTCAGGCCTGCATGGTATATATATATATATATATATATATATATATATATATATATATATATATATATATATATATATATATATATATATATATATATATATATATATATATATATATATAAATTGCCTATCTTTGAGGGACACAACAAGCTCGGAAAACATGTAAAAAATAAAACCACAGACATGTTAGTGGATTTCAGGGAAACAATAAAACCCTTCTCTGCCGCTTCCTTTAAAAAAACAAAAAAAACAAAAGAACGCCCGAGCGTAGCATCCATCAGCACAGCCCACCTGCCTGACCCAGCGTGTGTGTGGTGAAGGCTGAGGAGCACCTCCACTCGGAGCAGCTTTATCAGCTGGAGGTCTTCAGCTCCCTGCAGCATCGCTCCCAGACCTAAAGCATCCTGCTGCAGCCTCAGAACGCCTGGATGGTTTCCTGGAACAGATTGAGCCTAGCGGGAATCAAACGGAGGGGAATATCACTCTGCCACTGCCGCTCTACACCAGCAAACTTACAACACTGTGCAGATTATTTTGTGCCAAAAGTTTTAATTAAAATAATAAAAAGTCATTAAAAACATATTAGGTTGCAAATACACTAATACTTTTCATCTCGTATCTCTTTATCTTTTTATCTCTTTACTACTATTTTTAGTAGCACTTAGAATTTTCTTCGTCATCCTCTGAGACCCATTTCTGGGTCTTAGAAGAAGTTGTTAACCTTATGTATCTTATGTATCTTATGGATCTTGGAACGGCATGTCGTCTGCACGTCCCCCATGTCATGTTTTGCACTGGCTTTTAGTTTTGCAAAGCAGTTTGCCATTTCTTGTTGAACTTAGTAATGCAATACATGTTTTACATAAGATGACACAGGATTCAAACAATATCTTTTGCAAGCTGAAGCACATTACGGAAATGTCGCTGTATAATATGTAAATGGTCAATAACGTGCATAGTCATAAATGTAAGTTTAAAAAATTTAATCTAGTGTTGACCTGCAGCACCTCATATTTTTCATGTAAAACAAAAGGCGAAAGAAAAAGATTTAAGGAGAAAAGTAGGAGAATAGAAGCTTCTGACAGAGGTCCTGACAGAGCAGGACAGCAGAGATAAAGGGAACTAAAGGGAAGGGAAAATAAATCTAAATGTAGTAGAAATTTCTGAGGCAACACACAAAGGAAGCGAGAAAAAAAGGCAGGCCTCATAAATTATTAACATTAAAATCTTTGCCACAGGAAAGCACCACGTTACAAACAAATGCAAAACATCTCGTCCGGCCAGAAACTGCTGAAGGTGAAGTCTGTTATCTAAAGCTTACTAAAAAGCAATTACCATAGAGAGAAGGCACTGCATACACAATGCATCCAAAGCTTCATAACCCGCAATGCTTTTTATTCATGCTGGGGTTTTTTTATGTAAACAAACTGCAACAAGCCATTTAAGCTTCAATCTCAATTTTCATCTGGAGCTGACCGGTCAGCGCAGCAGACAGAGATACGCCTCTAACAGTTTCTGCACTTTGCAAAATTGAGGTGAACGTCCCAGTGAGCATGTGTGTGTGTGTGTGTATTACAGATCAGGCCAGTGCTCTTTGTCTCTGCGGAAATCTTCTCAAATCTGACACCACCTGAAATGAATCTCCAGCCCATTTCAACTGCTCACCCTCCGTTATGATTTTGTCTGACAGCTTTCATAGGTTTATTATCCAGAAAAACACATGCTTGACACAGATGATACAGCATGTAATTACCAGTAAACCAGCCGCGCATTGTATCAGCAATGTTTCTGCATCACAACTGTGTATAACCTTTAAAGTCATCTCATGGTGCAAATATCAAACTTTCCCAATTTTAGATCAAGCAAGACATTTTAGTGGTTTATACTGAATCTTTAAAGATAAAGTAACTGACTGCTCTCTCACCAATTAGCACTGTGCACTTATCATCTCACACTTCTCTCAAATGAAGCTAAAAGTCAAATAAACTGCTACACTATTCTAAAGCTACACTACACTTTACCTAAGTCTTCTTTTTCTTCTTTTTCTTTTGGCTTTTCCCTTTTCAGGGGTGGCCACAGTGAGTTATCCTCCTCCATCTCACTCTGTCCTCTGTCCTCACACCAACTACTTCCATGTCCTCTCTAACTGCTTCCATATATCTCCTCCTCTTTGGCCTTCCTCTTTGTCTTTTTCCTGGCAGGTACATTTCTTACATCTTTCTTCCGAAATACCCGCTGTCCCTCCTCTGGACATGTCCAAACCATCTCAGTCTGGCCTCTCTAACTTTATCTCCTAGTTGTTTAAACGGTGCGGTACCTCTGATGCTTTCATTCCTAACCTTATTCATCCTTGTCACTCCCAAGGAGAGCCTCAACATCTTCAGCTCTGTCACGTCCAGTCCTACTACTTTAAGGCTACTTTGCAGTCACTAAAATAACTTTTGTATTGGTGATGAGGAGTCGATTCCAAAAGATTTAATTCTTCAACTGTAATAAGTCTGTAAGTCAGAGGTTTAACTTTTGTGTACGTGGTACTGAGATTGGAATAAACTCTTTGACTCGATTTAAGGTTGGTCTGTCATTGCTGCATCTGTTTTCAAATTAAGTTTGACACAAAATGCATTTATTCAGTATTGTTCTCTGATGTCTACATAGCACATTTGTCAATATGAAAAATACAGTTTATAGCAGCCATTAAAGCCTGTGATTTAGCCTAGAATAAAAAAAAACTACTGTTCTTTTTGGTGAGTTGAATAATTTGTTGAGCTCTGCTGTGATTTGCTGTATCAATAAGCTAGATCATCATACTATTTACTTAACTATGCTAGTTACTTGAAGCTTGCTAGTAGCTAATGTTACTCATACTAACTACTTGCTATAATTAAAGTTGTAAGCTTGCTATGAATTTTTTTTAATTTAATCTTCAAAGTGGGTAAAATCACGCAGCATGGCAGCTAAATACAGGTTGTTGTAATGCTAATAAAGATGAAATTGCCTCTCTCTTCTGTTTCTTCAGTGTCAAATTCTAAGTAAAGCTGCAGGATATTGTCCAAGGTTTGAGAAACTGTCTGCCATAAAATGTGCAGAGCAAACTAACAACTATGGGATAAAGTTGTTTAGGATATTGTTAATGATATGGGATGATATGGGAACTGAAGTTCCATTAAGTAAAGTTACATTGACTGTATGTACTGAACTCTCCATATTCAACAATACCAGTGTAAATACAGTTCTATGGCACTTCCTTTAATACTCAGTTTTGGTGTAGTTCAGAACAATAACTATAACAAATGAAACTTGTAACTTGAAATTTCATCTATTAAACCTTATCACCTGTCTGGAACTCACTGCCACTGATATAAAAGGGCTATTGTTATTATTAGTGTTTTTATTAGTTGTAGTAGTAATAGTAGTGGTAGTAAGAGTATATACATTTGAAACAAATAGTAGTGAGCTGATTTGTTGATATATGGATCATTTTATAATACTTAAGAAAGCTGTACAGCATCAACAATGAACTTATAAAATAATAATAATAAATGTATGAAAAGACTCACATATTTAAAAAGAGATGACCAAACAGACTGATCGCATAACATGTTCTATAGATTTTTAAGTGAAAATAAGTTTACACATACTCTGCAAAGACCTTTAAATGCATGACTACAGTTTATTTATTGAATGTATCATATTAAGGGAAAAATGTGCTCCCTGGTGGGGATATATTAATTTCACTTATCAAACATATGAATTTTATGTAAATCATTGAATGTAATGTAATCTGACCAATGGTGTTCAATGATTGCATACCACTATAACAAAACAAATCTTTTAGTTTCCAAAATAATGTAAATTGTTAATGAAGTTGTGAAGGTTATTACTAAATAATTTAGGTAATATACTTTTTTATGTTTACATTCATTGCAATGAATGGATTACTGAAAACTTGACAAGTTTGAGACTTGTGTGGGATGATTAACAGAGTACTAATTAGTGTAGAGTAAGCTTCTATAAATCTACATTAGCGGAGCAAATCCACTGCAAAACTGCAAACTTCAAACATTAAACGTCTTGGCTGATCAATTACATTTGGGAGGAAAGTTTAACTTTTGGCTAAAGTATGGCGTTAAGTATAGCTGACACAGCTGAGATAACAGTTAATACAGCAGCAACCACATTCTCTGCAAACACTCCTTACTCACACACATTTATCCCAATTTTCAATTAATGTACAACCCAGTCCTACAGAGATTAACTAAATCTGTGTCAAAGCTAATAATGAACATTCATTACATTTCATTCTTGTGTAAGAGGTTTAGATGATGAAAAATTAACCAGTATACTTCACAAAATTGCCCCTTTAAATTAGGCTAGAAAGCTTAAGTTGTAGTTTCTGTTTTTAAGACTGACCCATGAATTTGCATATATTTGGGGTTTTGGAACTGCATTTATTTCCTGGACCATGTATTTTACTATGTTCCATTTTACTGTGCAAGCTCTCTTTTGTTTCATGTAATTATTGTGATATCTCAGCTTTACCAATAATATTTCTTTTATTGCTTAGGTTTTCCTAAAGAGCACATATACTGCTTTTTCTTATATTCTATTTAACCCCAATTTCCACTTACAACACCTTTCAGAATTAAACAGGCTGGGTTTATTAAGGTGTCTTTAAGGCCGACATATGTAAATGATCTTTGTGCTGATTAGCTGCCCTGTATCATGCATTAATCAGAAAACAGACCTTATAAAACAAGCTAAACTGTAGGCTAAACAGGCGGATGTGTGTAAATTTCTTAATTATCATGACATCACAATAATATAATTATCATTAAGCTTAGTTTAGCATAGTTTACCCATATGTACTGAGGAGGGAACAAATTATAAAATTTAATTTCAGAAAAAATAAGGAAAATTCTGTTTTTCATGTCAATTGACCCTTTTAAGCGTGTAAAAATAACCCTTTTTAATTCATCATAGTTGAAGTCAGAATCAAGAAAACACTTACATCTGACCACTATACTATAACCTACAGCAGTACAATAGCCCACTATAGACCCAGCCATTCCCAGTGAATACTCTGTCCATTGGCATTAAAGTAAAATTTTAACTGCACAGCCTGTTCACACCGCAGACAGCGTTAAAGTGAAGGAGATGAAACTCGAACCCCTGTGGATCAATAGTTCAGCCTCAGAACCTATTTAATCACACCGCTTGGCTCACACACACCCTGCTCAATCTTGATTGGTCAATAATTAATTAACAAAGCGATTCTGCCAAAACTCTGTAATTGAATTGAATAAATTAGCACTCGCCCATTCTTAACTTAGCCTCTATGAAACCATATTTCCTGGCAGGGAAAGCATAATCTACTTTACAACAGCCATAATTTCTCATTTCCACTAGCCCAGAAAATGTGATGTCGAGGGTTTCATCACATTAAGAGTTTGCTCTCTCTCTGTGCCCTAATGGTTAGAAAATGTTCTACCAAGGCCCAGCATCTAGATGTTGAACAGGGTTGAGAAGACCTCAAAGACACCCAGACACACACCTAGCCCTGTCCAGGAGGTGAGAGAAGATAATTAATAGCTTAGTTGCATAAGGTGGTTTGCTTTTCTACTAGTACAAACACTGGTAAAAAAGAAAACATTGTGTGTTAGCAATGTCATCAGTACAAGTGTTGTAAGTCGGAGTGGAGGGCTCCGACTGCCCAATCTCAATCTGTTTGACTAAGAAAACAAAATGCTACATAACACATCAAGCGGATACATCACTCAGAGCCAGAAACACTAATACTATGGATTACCTGCAAATTTATAATGTGACAACCTCTTTAACATAAGTAGTCCTGCTTTGCTGAAAGCATGTAGAAGCTCTGTATAATAAAACTGGGCAGTGAAGACACTCCACTCTTAAGAAGTATTTATAGGCTTGGAATGTCGTTCAAGCAGCTGAATTTCCTAGTTACAAACACCATAAGTGCTGACACATGGACAAAAATACTCTGACCAAATGTCACTCCTATATAAAGAAGTGTTCGGAGGCTACTTTAATAGCATGATTATATGAATAAGTGAAATATATATACGCAATACTCTGCCATGGGGAGACTTATTTCCAAAACTGTTTCAAAAGTGGGCTCTACAGATCACAGCATTGCATTTCCACTTTGTGTCGGTCCATCTCAGACCATCTGTACCCCAGTGAAGTAGGCAGAGTTTCTGGATGTTACTAATATATTTATATATAATATAATATATAATATATAATATATATATATATAATGTTATCATGCAACTATATATAACTATATATATTTGTATATCTTACTATTGTTTAAACAGTGATCATGATACCCTTTATCACTGCAAACTTAAAAATAAATCTTCATTCATCTCACAACATTCAAAACAACAAGGAAAACACTAGAAAGATAAACCTTTACAGTTCACGTTTGAATAACCATGTACGTACAAGCCATAGAAGAGACCCAGAATACTGGGCATACAAATTAGAATGCGTTGATGGCCCTTCTGTGCAGCAGGTCATGTTTTCATTTTAAGCTGGAAAAACTCTTAATCACTTTTACTCTGTGATAACCAAGAGAATATTTAATAAAGGATTAAAGGGCTAATGCAAATGAGGCAGTGTGTCAGTCAGAGCCAATAAGCCCAGCCGGTCTGTATTGATCATGTTAAACCACACACACCCCCACAAGCTATGATGCCAGACACACACACACACACACACACACACACACACACATACACAATCGGACACACACACACACACACACACAATCTGACACACTTTTATCTCTCACACAAAATGCATTAATCCTCCCCCATAAAAGCAACACATCCATAATTCATCTGCCTAAATGACAAATGAAACAATCAATTTGTGGCACATGTTCAAAAGAGGAACATAACATATATACATAACATCACAGATTTTTTTTCAAAGTGATTTTGGAACATTTGTATTGGTCCATGCATCATGAAATGCACATTACAGCCTTTGTGTTAAAATGACATAGAAAACTAAAAATATAAATAATATTTCTACATCATCATATGGACATGTTTGAGGTATTATCATATTAATACAAAGCAGACAGGAATATGTCACTTATGTCACTTAAGTAAATTCACAACTACACTGTCAAACAACAGAGGACAGTTAGCTTAAGTAAACAAACAAAAGTCATTTTTTTCTCTATGGGAAAAGGTTTGTTGTTTTTAAACCTGTTTTTTCTCCAATTTTAGACGGAATTTCAGAATTTTAGATTATGACGTCACCAAGGAATCAAAATACAAATATAGCTACATACAAGTTAACACAGCTGAACTGATAGCATAAGACTAGCAAGCTTACCAAAACACAGCACACAATCCAAGCTTTGCTAAGTGTGCTAGTTAAGTAGCTTTAGCAGTGGTGGTCCATTTATTTTAACATGTATTCCATTACAGATTGCAGATTACCTCTTAACATACAATTAAAACATAATATAAAGAATTACTTAATGAAACCAACATAATCTGTTAAATTTCCATTACAGTTGGATCACTTGTCTTTATTGAATTCTTTTTTTATTGAAATTTTGTGTTAACACAAGGCAAACAGAAGACCTGCACTATTTTATTAAATAGTTATGGGTGACTTCATTGTTTGTGATTAACTCTTGGCTAATCTCCTAAAACCAAGAGTCTTTAAGAGTCCCTGAAAACAAACTGTTCAGCTGTGTGTTCAGGGAAAAAAGTTCTAGCTGCTTCACTTTAAATCAGTGAGATTCTTTATTTGGTATCCTTAACTATCTAGATCTGTAGCACTGGCCGGCCTTTGTAGAGCTGCAGCAAAATGGGTCACCCAGCTGGACTTTCATAGCCCAGCAACTGTAACTATGCCCGGGAAACCCTTGGAAAAACTTTCCCATGTGCTGCAGCATTTTTGTCGATCCTAATTCGTGACCAGTTCTCCAAGAAAGAGTGGAAAGAGTATCTTATTTCTCAAATTAAAGACAGAGGAGGAAATGTATGTGATCTTAATTAATGTGTTGAAGATTGCATTACCAAAGAGAACTTTCAAAAAGGAAGAATAGTTCAACCAAATATTTTGCTCCTATTGAAGCCAGCATCAGCACTGCTATGGTGAGTGAGTTAGCAGCCAACCAGTGCTGGAGTTGCCAGCCAACAAGGGACCCAGAATACCAGGGGGTATTTCGCACACTGTGTAGAACTACAAAGAAGGCAGCAGGTCCCCCTCCTTCTCTTCTTTCCAAAATAAAAAAAAAAACTCTTTAGAGACCACCCTTCAGTTATTCATTTCCAGTTAACATGGCCTGCTCTTCATTTTTCAAAACGGAAAACATCTGTTTAAAACAGTTAGAATGGCAGAGGTAGTGGAACTACACAAGTTCATTCCTAAGTAAAAGTACGAGTAATCTGGTTTACACATGGAAATTATAATTTCTTATTTTATTCAAGTGTAATAAAAATATGTGCTCTGAAATACAAGTGCTCAAAGTACAAGTAAATTATTTCTATAACAACCAGTTATAATCCAATATTTTTACATAGATATTACTTTTTATTGAGGACATCCAGTAAACTGAGCATGCATAAGGGTTTATTCTAGAACTACTACAGCAGGTTAGTCCAGTTGTTACTGAACTGGGGCGCACAAAACATACCCATGAAACCTGGCAGTTAATAGATGAGTAAATTCATTTGCTTTTATTAAAGCTTCCATACTTTTAGGGGTTCTTGGTTTCAGTTTTTTCAAAAAAAAAAAAATGACTGGGACATTTTCAGTTTCAGTTCAGTTTTAGAAGTAGCATTTTCTGCTTCTCCTGATTCAACATGTTTATTGAGATCTGCTTGTCAGTTACAGATCCTTTCAGACCCATAGTGTTTAGTTGTCTTTTACAGGTCATTGCAGCTTTCTAAAGCATGCATATTTATGAAAGAAGCAGCTGAAGTTTATTTTAGTCTGATTTTAACAGCTTTTTTTAAAAAATGAGGCACAATACAAGGCAGCCAATCAGAACAGATTAAGTATTTACAAAGATATTTAGGTTATACATAAACCTAATGCATTATTTGAGATAGTAATAAGCAAAATATAAAGCCATCATTTATAGGGAACTCCTAAAAATCTACTTTTTCAATCATTGTTTGTATATTTTTGATTTAACATTTTTTATATTACATTTTTGAATAACAAAAATTATGTCTCACATTTTTATGTCTCTAACTAAATATAGTCTTAAACTATAGGTCATGCATTTTTGAGCAAGAAGTGAGACTGTATACATGCCACTCATGACTACATGATGGTCAGGAAAATCCCATTGTTTTAACGTAAATGTCTGAAAAATCTTTAAGAAATAAAAAAAATCTTTTTTTTTTTAATCTTTTTTTCAATAAAAAAACATATATTATGTGCGCACAGCTTTTGAAAGCAGTGTTCAATATTGAAGTTAATAACATTTTTGAGAAAATTATTGTTATCGTAACAGTCAAAACTGAAACTATCAAAGCCAAATCATTCAGTAACAGGCTCAGATGTGCCCTGATAGTTTGGTTAGTGGTACATTTTCAATTGTCTGCATATAAAGTCCCTTGAAAAGTCTTAAACGGCTTTTAAACTGTGACTTTACACCAACTCTACAATGTAGAATACTGGCCTCTTAAAAAGTAAGGGGGGAAAAAAGGTGATGATGCTGGTTTCAGAAGTACCAACTAGACCAAGCGTATGAAGACAGAATAAAGCTGACAGGTGCACAGGCTATGTGTCAAGAAAGGTGATGCTCAAATTGAGTGAAAGTGGAGGGTAAAGCAGAGGCTTATAGGTATGTAAGATTGCACATTTTCTCCCCCAAATAAGTTCCAGTATGATAAACCGATACCTGCATTAGCTCTGATAGGTAATACAGAAGCAGTGCACGTTTTCCAGCTTCAGTATGAACTGTAGTCTGGCACTGCGGGAAGAAGTAGCCATCTGCAACCACTGTGAACAGTCGCAATGCAGAGAGTGAGGGAAGCAGAATCTGAAAAAGCCACTTAAGGAAAGTAAGACTTATGCATTGGCAGTCCAGTACAACAAGGAAAAATTAGGTGGCGTGATATTACAAGCCAAAGCTTTAGCTGGCCTTAATGGTAAACTTACCTGAACTTTGAATTTACATAGATTGAAAAACACTCGGCTGGATTGCTAGGTCTTCCTGTATAGAAACTACGCAACCCGGAAAATAAGGTTGTGAATTTTTATGTTATTTAAAGACTGTCACCCATAACAATGCTTTCTAAACAATGTCATTATCAGCATTCATTTCTTTCATATCTTTTTTATTTGGTCATTGTTTTAGTCTTGATTCAGTTGATTATTTTAGTCTGTTTTAGTTGATGAACATCTGTTTTAATCAATGAAACTGTCCAGGTTCAGGTCTTTAACATGACTGAGTTGATCTGTTTACTCTGCCTATCAATATGTTACAAATCAGCCTGTCAGACACTTGACTTTGGAAAAGCATTAAAAACCAATTCTAATATGTACTAAAAGGCAGATACTATGTAACATATGTAACAACATATGTAAAACACATAAAGCAAAAAAAGGACTAAATTAGAAAAATGTAAAAAAAAATGTTGTGTTTAGGACACATATCGTTAGCCACAGTGTACGAATATAATTATTCAACACTGCTAACTTGGTGTTAACATTGAAAACTGCATTAACATTTTAAGTATTTATACAACAGTAACACATGTTAATAGCATTACTTTAGACAAGATAATATCTTTTTTATTTATGTAAAGGCAAGAAGATGTGTTTGTCTAGGTGTATTTTACACTGATTCTTATTGGTCAGTGGTCGGCCATGTTGCTAAGGCCTTGGTTGTAGCCTTTGAATTTAATTTCAGGAAGAATTTGCTACCAAATGTGTATGTGTGTATATGTGTAAAGCTCTATTTGTAGTGCTAGCTTGTACAACAGCTTAAAGCTAACTTTAATACAGTAATAACATTTATACCACTGTCGCAAGGGTGCCACCTGAGCTTCTCAGCCTACAGTCCTGAATATTTTTTACTTTTTACAACCTTATGTGCCATGTTTCATCCCAGTTCACATGCACATCCTTTTCATGTCATCTGATAGCTATTTCCTGAAGGCATTGATGAAGTCTGTGGCAGTAAACAAACATTTAAGAAGATATGTCTTTCTTCAATTCAAATAAAGCCTTCAAGTATTAATATTTGAATATAAGTTTCCAAAAATGATACTCAAGTAAAGTACAGATACTTGATAAGTCCTCAAGTACAGTTATAAATATACTTCAATAATGTTCAGAGGCTGCGCACATATGAAAATATTATAACAGACCAATTTGGGGCATGTCTTTAAAACCAATGTCAGACACTGGCCTGAAAACACTTACTAGTTGTTTCTACTGAGTTCAGTACTGGTATGGAGGGAGAAAACCAGTGGTAGACAGCATCAATGGACATCTAAGTTAGCTGTGTTAGCTAGCCAGCTGAACACATTACAAAGATTTTGAAGGTACTGCTATCCTCAGCCCAATCTAATTCCATCAGAAACCACAATAAGAGGCCACAGATACCAGATGTCTTGTTGTCAGTAATATATTGAGTATTAGAGCATGTATACACTCATATTATTTATATGCAGTAAGATATAAGCAATGAAAAAGAAGTAAGTGAAAAAAAAGGTATGTTTAATCAGGTAAGTATAATATAAGCATAGTCTGCAAAGCCTGCAGAATCTACGCAATGTATGCAAATATAGAGACGGCACAGATAAGGTGTGCTGGGTGGGAGTGAGAGACAGATAGAAACATATTAATATAACTCATTTGAACTGGTAACCCATGGCTAACAAAAACAAACTGAAGCCAGATAAACTTCTGTTGAACACTTGCAGGCTTAAGTTCACTCTTTGGAGCAAAATGGATAGACCTTCTATGATAGACCTTCAGTAAAACATAATTCATATGGGACCTGGGACTCAGCACAAGGGATCAAAAGTTATTGTCCAGTTAATTAAGGCTGTATTAAGTCACATATACTGTGCATAAGGCCTGTAAATAAAGACTGAATCTGGGACACAGTGGCAAATACTGTAAATGCAATAAGAGTTTTGACTGTTGAAGTGCAAATGCGTTGGCAAATGCCACTCAAATAGATCATTCCTTTAGTAAGTAATATAGGAAAAGTGTTGTCCTGTTGAGGTCTTACAAGATCATGCCTTTAAGACACTGCTACTAGTCTATGCTAAGTTTTAACTAATGGAGAAAAGCAAAGTTCCAAGCAAAGCTGGCTACCAAAACACAGACCATTGACTGGATATATCAGCCTCACCTCCAATCAGCCCATTTCATCATTTGTTGCATAAACCTCCTTCAAATGCTTATATGAGAAATGCATCCTGCATCCTACGTTTGAACATCACTGGTCAAATGGCACGTTTAGTTGATTTACTAAGTAAAGTATGTTAACATTACGGGAAAAATAAATAAATAAATGCATTTGACTGTATATGGCACATAAACATGCCAATGAGTCCATTTTGAACCTATAACATCACCTAACACATCGACATCACTGCATTTATACCAGTACTCAACTGAACCTGTCGCTACCCGGATCAAGAAAATAAAGTTCCTTGATGAAGATACAGTGGTGATAATAAATTAAGCTTCTTTCCAACAAAGCATTCCCTCAGAGGGAGTACATCTACTACAACTAAACAACAACACAGGCTGCAAACACTGCGGTCACATCACCACATATTATATAGCATATATTTTGTGCTATGTTTTCTCACCCACATTCAATTCTGGCGGTAAATACTCTTTCAACATATATTCAAGGCTCGTGCTTTTGTCCAACCACTATGGCTGCTGCACCAACAGTGGCCACTAATTTACTCCTGATTGAACATGTGGAGTAAATACCAGGTTAAACTGCCCATCCCTAGTAGTTCAACTTCAGCAAACCAAGCAGCATATGTAATCAGCCACTCTTCCAGCAATTCCCACCCATTTTTTGCATCACCCATCCATAGTCCTCCCTCAAATGCGTTAAGACATATGCAACGGTTTGGGCTCCACTGGTCAAATAAAATATTTTATAGAGAAATCTTTTACAGAGCAAATAAACAGAAAATTGAAAACACATAATTGAAGCTGTATCCCTGAATAAGGTGTGTTTATATATATATATATATATATATTATTATTATTTAGGATATTTTTTAGGATATTTTCAATTAGGATGGTTGCAGACATTTCTGGACTCCTGGGAGCTAACATACTGAAGAAGTTATGTTAGATTAACACATGGAGCTGCATCTTGTTCTCTCATCAATATGGTCATCACCACCTGCTGGGATACCAGTATGACTTTCACTGCAAAACACATGTGAGTCATTTTTGTCATTGTAATCAAATATTTCTGATAACAGTTACTTTAAATGATAAAAAGGTATTTTTTCCCAGCACAGCAAGCTGCTCACGTGTGCAAATTGATATGATGTATACGATTCAAGACAAAATCAAGTGACACAGTGTTGTCTTCCCCTTCATTAAATACTTGACTGTACAATAAATAGCAGTGCAGACTTCCAGCCCATAGGCTAAAAATATCTATATCTGCTATGTAGCCTTGCATCTGTAATACAAGCTGGCACTCTGCAGTCGTAACAAAGGGAGCATAAATCATGAATTCAATAGCTATCTTATCCATAGGAGTCAAGAGATTTATCTTGGACCTGCCGTAGCCAATCAGAGAGGCAATGACATAGACTTGGGCAGCTGAGCACATTTTCACTAGGAATGTTTTCAAAGCTCATCGTAAGAATTTTAGAATATTCTTTGGGCGAAACCCTGGTATATATTCATAAATTCACTCGCATCCATCATATACATGAGCTGTTCCTACGCTGAAAGGGAGACTGACTGGAGGCTAACAATCTTGCAGTGCAGCTTGTGCACGGTCGCGCACAGTTGAAGGCGATGGCCTTTTACTGAATTACTATCCCTTTAATCAATGACACCGAGAGTCAGAAAAATATCTCCCGGAAAATGGGAAGGAGACATGTTATCAGTCATGCAACTGTGTGACGTGACTAATTGATTACCCCGATACATCACCGGGCTTTGTCACTGAGAATATTTATCATACTTAAAAAAAAAGAAAAGTTAGTAGAGGGCAGGGATGGGACAGTATGAATATTTCCTATCATGATGCTATAACAGGACCTATTGGTAAAATATACTAAAAATGTTTTTAAACAGCAGAACTACACATCATGTCATGTTTTTTTATTTTTAAACCTTTAAAACATTTTGTTTGTATTTATGTTTAAGAGTAAAAAAAATATTATGATTTAAATAAACATGAAATAATTCAGGAGAGTAATTCAATAATTCACTAGCCAATAACCATGTCTTATTAACTCACTTCTTCTAAAAAAAAAAAAAATCAATGTGTGCTAATGCCTGATATGCAAACATAATTTCTAGAAAAGCTGGTGAATTCTGTAAAATGCTGTAAATAACCTGTGTTAATTCATTTGAACCTTTACTTAACTGACTGAAATTACCTTTAGTGTTTTGGATGATCAACTTAACTGCATTTTTTAATAATAAACAAATACTGAGTTTAATGTTTGCAACAAGATGTTTACAAGTTGGGACAGCAGCAACATAAGTTTGAGAAGTTTGCTGAATATTCAAGTTACAAGCTCGAAAATGATTACATACTAAGTCATACTAAGGAAGACAGGCGTCAAGACACTTCTCTGTCCTGGCACCCAGATGGTCAAACGAACTTCCACTGGCTGTCCAAACAGCGAACTCTTTCACAGTCTTCAAACGCAGACTGAAGACCTATCTCTTTGTGAAGCACTTATAAGCGCCAATCTACTGAAGCATTGGTATAAACCATAATTGCACTTTATCTTCTAGGAACACTGGATAAGTATTGTATTTATTATCTTCTCTGTAGGTATTACAGCCTTACTAGGAGTTGCTCTGTGTCTAATCTTATATTTTGTTGGCTTCTTTCTAGGTATCAGCACTGGCACTTGTTCATGGCAGTGTTTGAGTATAAGAGTAGTTTGGACTTAAACCTGTTTATACTAGATAGAGATACATACTCTAACCGAACACTAAGCACTTTTGTAAGTCGCTCTGGATAAGATGTAAATGTAAGTTATAGTTATGGCCAATAAAATATGGCAATAAAACATAAAATATTGTCTAGTGTAAAGCCTTCCCAGAAAAGGCTATTGCAGCAAAATTAAATCAACTTTTTTGGATTTTGGAGACAATCAATGGATGAGCAGCTGTCTACCAACTTATTTAGGCTGTATGTATGTGTATGCATATATGTGTTATCCTAGCGTGTGCTTTGCAGGGAGACTGTAGTCAATTAAAATATACTGTTCATAAAATGTTATCAAAATTCTGTCGTTAGGGTTTAATACCACAGTGTATCATTAAAACCAGTAATCTCTAGCAGTGGGTGTAGAGGGAAGTACATTATATACAGTCTGCCACTCAAACACAGTGAAAGCATGTTGTATTCTAGAGACCATCACTAGCTTCTTTACTTCAGTCGTGTTCCTATTCTGTGTATAAACAGCCCCGTTAGATGAAGAGGAGAGATTTGCAACGTTCAGGAAAAGAGCCTTTTAAAAGCCAGCGGCTGCTATTGTGCAGTGGACAAGCGTTTCCTTCACATGCATCCTGGGGGTGGAGAAAGGAAACAATTTGGTGAATCAGCACGAAGCAACCAGCTTCCCTCCATAACAACAGCAAGAAAGGGTAATGGATACTTCTTTATGCAATATCCTGCCGGCATATTCATTGTTTTTGTCCAAAGCAGCGGCGCTAAAGAAACTTGTGATTATAATAGGCATGAAATAAGACCAGGCCAGCTGCACAGGGGCTACTTAAATGGTCTTTCTGTTATTAAAGCAAATGGCTGTGCATCATACACTGGCTTCAAAAGGCATTGCTTGCTAAGTAACACCATTTGTACATAAACCGTTTTACAAAAGCAGAGCATTTTCTATGGAAGCAGTTAAATGCTAGATTCTTCTATTTTTTCTGTTCCCTAAAGTGAACTGGTGACATTTATTTGAATACCAAACAGTTTTAATTTGACCATTTTCTGACCTCTCTTTGTCCTTTACAATGAAGCAGCCTGGTTTTTACTGTTTACGTCTGATATACACTACTGTGCAAAAGTCAGACACCTGAGCTGAGCTCATTGTTTATCTTAGTAATAAGTGTATTGTCACCAGTAAGGACACTAATTGACAATAGTATTAGATGATAACTGCAAATAATGATGGACTGCTACAGGGAAAAGCTTGGAAAGGGTTAAATAAACACACTGGCATATGTAAAACTACTATGTACTCTATAAGATGGTAGCTGTTTTCTCAGTTTGTAATGCCATTAAAAAGTGTCAGTTTACAGGAATGGTAGATATCAAGTTGAGGTCCGGTGAGTCCAAAAAAACTTTTAGGGACAACTGTTCATAAAACCGTCAACAGCAAGAACCTTAAAGAAGATGTATCAGACTCTGGAGTGGTGGTGCATTGTTTTACAGCACTATGATACCTGATAATAGGACCTTCATAGAAGAGTTATCAAAAGAAAACCTTTCCTATATCCTCACCAGAAACCTCAGCGTGAAAAGTATGAAAAACAATATCTAAACAAGGCTGTGTACTGATAACGTTACAACAGAATGTTTTAGTCACAAGGAGCAAAGTTATATTGGGAGAAAAAGGTTGTAGAACACCTCTCTAGGATTTCCAGTCAAACATTTAGCCCAGATTGTATAATTTCAGACATACTAACCTAATACCTAACATATACAGACAGACCTCTACTGGAAAATGGCTTTAAAAGCTTGAAATTTAAGAAATGATGACATGCTGGAATGCTGGAAGGACACAGTGGCCTAATTCAAATGTACTTTCTTGCCCTTAAGATGAAGCTGGATACCATTGATTCCAAAGCAGAAGGCAAGAGCAACAAAAATGCCAATGTAGTCTGCAAGCACATTAAGGCCTTGGAGGAGACCTGCTCAGCCCTGGCCCAAAGCTAAGCTAAAGGCTAAGCTTATAGATGTGGAGGGACGAAGCCATAGGAATAACATGCGTATCACAGGCTTAGCCAAGTCAGTCGAAGGGTCCCTGCCCACAGAGTTCTTTTCAGGTCTCCTGGTCAAAATCCTGGGTAAGCAGTCATTTCCATTGGCACTGGAATTGGACCGCGCACACCGCGCCCTCGCCTCCAAACCAAAACCCGGCGAGAAACCCAGATCAGTTGTTATCTGCTTTCATAAATTTCGGATCCTGGTGGTCCACGTATCTCGCAAGATTTGGGGGGAAACTTCAACACTGAAGCACTTCAGTACACATATTTGATGACTACAGTCCAGATGCCCTGGAGCAAAGTGCCAAATACAAAAAAGTTATAAGGGTCTCAAACCAGCTTTTCATTTCACTGCAAGTTTGTTTGTCTCAATTGAAATTGTGGGCAAGGAGCAGCTGTCCACCCCTCAGGAGGACCGTGAGCTGGTGGCTTCGACCCGTTGTCCTTTGCTCTGTCATCCTTCAGCAGAAATAAAAAATTCCAGCCATTAAGGAAAGAGAATGCTAATGTTAATTCATGTTCTTACCACATTCCTTTAGCTTCTGTTGTTTCTGGGCTACTTCACAGTTTGGTGAAGTGTGAGTTTAAGAACTGCAAGTTCAAGTGATATAAGAGACATAGCTTGCTACATTTAGTAGGCAGGGTAGGAGGGGGTCCGATTATAGGTTTCAGACTTTTTCTTCTGTTTGCAGCAGTTGACACAATGGCAAATCACCTCTTTCTCCTTGACAGCAAGTATTTATTCTGCTTAATGTGGTTAGCTGATAACACATGATGCATCTGCATTTCGTATGGACAGGAGACGTTTTAAGTTCCTGACCTGGAACGTGAGAGGCTCTGTTATGTTATGAAGGGAGCCAAGATATTTGCACATCTGAAATCTTTATTAGTGGATATAATGTTTCCACAAGAAATCCATGGTAGGCTTAATGGCCAGAGCAGTCTTAAGGTCAGTTTGGCAGACCAACTATATCAAGCTATTTTAGCTCTAAAGCAAGGAGAATAGCATTTTACTAAGGAAAAATGTCCCTTTTATCCAGTCTTCCACAATTAGTGTTCCTAAAGACATGTTTTTATAGTGGTTGGCATTTCAATTTCAGAACTATTAACTTTTGTCAGTTTGTATGCCCGCAGTCTTCATGATCCTCTGTTCCAAACATCCCAGAAACAAACACTGTAATTGGGGATGATTTTAACTGTATATTCAATCGTCTCTAAAGCCCTCCCAACAATCTTACTCCAGTACCCGTCTGAACATGTTGACAGACTGTCTACATCAAAACAGTTACATATCAGTGACATATGACCATTCTGTTTTGACTATGGTACTGAAATTGGTGAGTTTAAGGTCCAGAGGCTGCCAATGGCATGTTGACACTTATATAGGACAAGCCGTTCACCAGTTATTTGCAAGAACAGATTTCCTACTTTATCAGTAAGAATGGCACGGGTGATGTTAGCAACTCTAGGCTATGGAAATCTTTAAAGGCTGCCATCAGCCTGCCATTTTATTTTGTCTCTAAGAGAGTAGTAGATTAAAACACATAGAACATGATCTTTCAACTCAAGATATCTACAAGATCTGTAATGATGCTACTCTCAATCAGATATCAAATAAAAATATGAAAACAAAACTATTCTTTAACAAAGACTTAGCATACTCTTTGATACAACTCAAAGAAACCAGCAAAGCAAAATTGAGCTCCAAGATGAATACATAACACAGTTCACTGATTATCGTTATTTGCGGACAATATTCTCCTCATGGACCAAAACATACATTCCTCCACTGTTATGCTTAATTGACACTTTTGGGAGTTTTTCAGGTCATGAGATAAATTACAGGATAAGTCAGCAGATATCAAATTCGATCCAGGTTTTCTACATACCATGCCTCTTAAGATTACAAAAGATGTAACGTTCTTTTCAAAACATTCAGTACAATTGCTACACAAGAGCATACAAAGCTCCTGAAAAGTAATTGGGTATGTAAGATTTTACAGTAATAACAGAATATTGAGTTCTGGAACACATGTCCCATCTGTATGGCTGGTCAAATTATCGTGTTATTTTTCAGTGTGTCCCTGTGTTTACTGTCTGTTTAGAAATGGGACTGTATTATTGTATCTTTTAATAAAAAACAGCCAGAATATCTAGAAAACGTCTATGCAAGCATAAGGTAGAAGGAATTTTTTGGTTACAGTTTAAATTATTTTATTGACCAACCAATCTGAATGAAGTGGCCTTTTGGCACAGATGTCTGCTGGCGGATCTTGACCATCAGAGCAGATCCTAATGGCTTTAAATTGAAATGGCGACATGCAATCACGCTTCCCTCTCTGCATTACTTAATAACCCAGTTAGCCCAAAGACACCAATCTACATAACCAGACCAATTAAACGAAATTCTTTAAAAATATGGATACTAATTCAGTCACTCCTTAACTAGGAGTCTATGGTATACATAGACAGTCCAGTTTGTCACAACTATGTTTTTCCTCCTGCTGTACTAGATTCCTTTTTTCTATCTGGAAAAAAGAATGCCACGTTATGCTTATTAGCTCAAACATATGTTTTTGTTATTACACAAATAGAAGGTGAAACATGCATGTGTCCATCTACCCCATTCTTAAGAACCGGGTGGTGGACTGATCATGTTTTGGGCTTGTGTGGCAGACACTGGTTTGGGTAGCATTTTACTGGTTAAGGTAAGAATATATTAAAATCAAATACATTATAAATTCCATTAGAAATCTTTTGCAAAGAAGAATGGGTGAACATTTCCAAACAAAGACTGAATGACTCTTGGCTGCCACAAAAAGCTTTGCAATTTGCCAAAGAGGGTGCTGCCAGGTACTGACCATGTAGGGTGCCCAAACTTGTGCTTTGGCCCTTTTCCTTATTGTTATTTTGAAAGCCATTGCTTAAAATACTACAAAAATGTGTCATCTTTAACTTTATGTCTTTAGGGAATCAGGTCTTCTACTCGCTTAGCTATTCATGATAAAATGCATTTTGACCAGGGCTGTGACCAAACTCTTGCATTCCACTGTAAGAGTTCTCAAAACTAAAACTGAAGTTTGAACCGAGGAGCATTCATCTTTGAGATATACTCTTTCACATTTAAAAAAAAAACCACTGGTGTTTCTCTGTAGGTTTGCATATAGACAGTAGGGAACGTGTTCAAATAATGTAAGGAGCGGATAATTCCAGTTGTGCCTTTCAGACTGTACGTCTTCTAGACTCTGTTTATTCATGTTCACACTTGATTGGCTGAAAGGGAGGGTGCTCTCCAACAACTGACATCACAATGTGCAAATATTCTTACTGTCAGACTCGAAGAAGCAAGAGCTGAGCCGTGTGATAGCGGTACATTATCATGGCTCCCAGTCCACAAACCTCAGGCTCTGACAAAAATGTAGTAAAAAAGGATGAAAACCTGCTATTGAACGTCAACTGTCTTTCCACTGGGAAAAACAAGGTCAGCCGATGTAAGTTAATCCAACTGTCTATCATCTACAGACTAGAAGTCAAATTGCTAGCAAGAGAAAGCATAAAATGAGTGAATATATCAAATTATTAGTTGAATTTCAGTCTAGAAATCCCATGACAATGCCAGCATTAGGTTGTTTGCAGGGCAGGAAACAGCAGTAGGCTCAAGTTGCAGAGCAGGCTCAGAAAACAAGTGCATCCTCAAGGTTTCAGGCGAGGTCCTAAGAGTGAATTGTAGTTTGAATTGAATTATATGGATGTGTCATCTTTAAAGTTAGTCTTAGGATGTTCAGTAAATATGATATCTGGTCTTTTTGGGAGTTTATTTTGGGGAAAAAAGAACACAAAACTCACTCAATATTTAAACATTTTCTTGAAAATAAATGTGACTGCAAGTTTAATTATATGTTTGTGTGTATCTTATTCATGAATTTATAATTTTACTACACATGGGAAACTACGTGTAACCATATAAAGACGCTGAAGGCAGGTAAAAGAAGCTGGACCAGGACCTCAGGTAAGGTCTTTCAAACATGTACTACAAATATAATGATGACTATATATACAAGTATTTATACTTTGTATGTAACTATAAATAGTGACAGTATAAGTAATATATACTCCACAAGTAAAGAACAATTCCACCAGGTTTTCAAAATGTCTGCAAAATTAACTTAAGAAGAATGTAATTTGGATAATTTGTATTTGTATATGTATTTATGTATTCTTTAGCATTCCTCTAGTCACTGCATTCACATTAGACATTTTGGTGGGGTGGGGGATGGGGGGGGTCAGAAAATTCAACATCAACTTCAAAGGCTTAACTCTAGATGTGTGCAAAATATTGTTGCCGATTTCTTTTGAACATAGCAGTTGAGTGAAGTGGAGCGGCAGACATTTCAGCTCCTCGCTCAAAGCGTTTCTGTAATCACTTCAGCTTCTGTAATCGCTCCAGCTCTGCTCAGCCCTTCCTATTTCCCGCACTTGTTCCTCACCCACATGTCAGGGGAGCAGCTCTGCTCTGGGTCTGCTTCTAATTGTATAATTATTAAACGAAAAAGTACCTAAACATTTCGTGCTACACAGGCTTTGTGTGAGAGGGTTTAGGATTCAAGTCACGGCCCAATCACATGCTTGAAAACTCAGTGGGGAATAGTCATGGCCCTCTACGCCCTAAAATATTCTTAACACACACACACACACACACACACACACACACACACACACATATATATATATATATATATATATATACTTTTATTTTATCTACTTACAGTTTGACAATCAACATCTAAACAATTATAGGCAAACAAATTATTCAAACGTGTGTATTCAATCTGTGTTGTAGCGTGAGGGGTTAAGTGGAAGCCTGTGAGCCTGTGTCTCCCCCTATAAGGACTGTAATGACTCTGCAGAATGTTGGTGATTGGTGGTCCCGCTGTTCATGTACAGAGGGCCAGGCAGTTACAATTCAGCGCCATGCCAATTTCAAATGACAGTAAAACTGACCAATCATATCTTCCCTCTAAGTGGGCGGGTTTAACTGTATGATAATGGGGTGGGGGGGTTCGCTACTGTGAAAACTGCAGATGTGAAACAGACATGCTAACACATTGTTCTTTATCACTTTGCCGCGATCTGTGAGAATTTCCAGTATGTAGGTCTGCTTAACAGCAGTACAGCACACACAGTTTATGAATGGCCATTGCTCATCCTTGAATAACCTGTAAAAGAAATGCATAGCTTACAGGATGGAGTGATACTGTAGCGGAGGTCTCAGTGTAACTTTTTGTCAAAGGTTTTGTCAGAGACATATACAACAGCCTTATCTTTATGGTTCTGATGCTCAGTTAGGTTATTTCTACCGACCTGGGACCTGTTTGGTCGGGATGTAGTGAGCCCACTATATGTTCACCAACACTTTATTTGATATTTTAATTTTAATGTAAAGAAACAATATTTGACAGTATAATGAGCTCCTCAAAGTTTGTTTTAAATCAGACCAGTTTTTTGCTTTTTCCAAATGTTGAAAAATGTAAAGAAAATGTCAAATTTTGACTGGAACTGAAGCAAACAATGAAAAGATGAGTGTATACAGTACATCGATCAGCCATAACATTAAAACCACCTCCTTGTATATACACAAATTGTCCATTTTTTCAGCTCCATTTACAATACAGGTGCACTTTGTAGTCCTACACTTACAGACTGTAGTCCATCTGTTTCTCTGCATGCTTTGTTATCCCACTTCCACCCTGTTCTTCAATGATCAGAACCCCCAAAGGACCACCACAAACAAATAACACCTGCTCAGGGTGAAAGGGGATAAATCGTAAATGCAGTGAATCAGATGGACTACAGTCTGTAATTGGTGAACTACAAAGTGCTCCTCTATAGTACTTGGAGCTGATAAAATGGATAATGTGTGTAGATATAAGGAGGTAGTTTTAATGTTATAGCTATATTACATATATAACTATATTTTATAAATGCAAGTAAAAGGTCCATGTTATAGGCTCAAATTTACTATACAAATTGAATCTGGAGGAAGCAACTTACTTCCCTCCATAACACCAGTAAGCACAGTAGGAGTGATTAATGGTTTTTAGGCAGTTTCCTGCTGGTATACGCATTGTGTTGGTGAATGGCAACAACGCTGAAGGAACTGATTATTCCAGGCATTAAATAAGCCCAAGTGAACTGCACAGTGGCCACTTCATTGTTTTTGCTGCAGTCAAGACAAAAGATTGTTCTAATGGTTTTTGTATGGTTCATTTAAATTATGAACTTTAAGAGGCTGAACGCTGTTAAATCATTTACACCTCTCTTTCAAATAAAATGACATTCACTTATTCAAATGATGACATTTAGAGAGACTTCCGCTCCTGTCAACATCTTTACCCTCTTTGTCTCACACAAAAACCCACCTCCTGACCTCGTAAATTCCGTCTGCGTTCAGACTTACGAAGTTAATAACACTTACAGGGTTTTTGTCTGCATAGAGAATTACGAGGCCAATTCCTACGTCAAATTCCGTGCTGCAGTGTTAAACTCAAATTTCTCATTTGCAACTGCGACTGTGGCAGCACCGTGGACTGGAAAGATACCAAAAGAAAAGAATTCTCTCCAGATAGCATGTGCGTTTTTCACTGCAGTCATGTCATGTCATGATTCGGAATTCCACGCACCAGTTAGAAACATGAAGATTCATCAGTGAAGTTGTAGTTTGGTGGTAAAATAAAATAATTCACTAAACTACACTTTCTAGTTATTCTTTTTAAGAAAGATGAAGCCTCAACAGACTCTGACCATCTAAATGGGGGACAGATAAAATACAAATTTGCAAATAAAGAGATGTGGGTGATAAACCAGCAGAAACCAACATTGTGTCAGGGTCAGGTGATGTTGCAGGGGTTGAAATTGTTACATTACCTGCTGCCATGTTGTTTGGCCTAATATATGCTGTGAACTTATACTGCCCTCCTGAACTGAAGTATACCTTCAATGCACTTCAGAAGGCTGTAATGGAGCTGGAAGGCAAAAGTCCTTGACAACAGACTTCATCAGTGAACTGTTATGTTCTGAAATAATGTCGTGCTAGAATAGGGACGTGTTGGTTTAACAGATGATAACTATACATACACTTTATGAAAAGTTTGAAATTAATATAAAATAGTACTGTTGGTTTAACAATTACCATTTTCGGAAGATGCTGGGGCAGTTTACGCAAAGCTGTCGTCCTGACCAAGAAAATATCAGCAGCTAAAATCTTACATAAAGCAAGAATGGAAAAACATTTTACTGTCATAAGAATAGCAACTGGTCTCCTCAACTCCCAGACCTGTACAGAGTGTTGTTAAATGAAGAGCTGGAGCAACACAGTGGTAAACATGATCCTGTTCCAACTTTTTTAAAAAGTTAAAATCACTATGGGCATTTATTTCTTCTCAGTTTCAACATTTAATATGTTGTCTTTGTAATATTTTATGGAAACAGGGTTTCATATATAAAAAATCATGATGGTTTAACAAAAAATAATAATTTGAATGAATACATAAGAGTAAACATCATTTGAATATGTTGTTCTATAATTCCGAAACACTTTTCAGTGCACCAAACATGTTTTGGCTGATTGATTGCATTTGGGGTAAGAGGGAAATTATGTTGATTCTGGGATGACCTATCACTTTAAGTGCCAGAGCCTCTTGTCAAGCCCTTCTTGGCTGATCTAACAGCGTCATTAAGGGATCAGATGTGGTAGATATGTGTGTAATTTATAGGCTAGTGCGGCTGCACTCACTGTGCCACTGGAGTTGAAATTCTGATTAATGCGCTGAAATCTGCTGATGATCTACCCACAGCAGATAATTAAGAATGAGTCATCAAATTCTCTGCTGTCCATGTTTCCTCTGAGCCCTGCCTGCTCATGAATAACAATCAACTGTGCCATTCCCTGGAATGCAGAAGTACTGCCAGCCTTTATCACATGGACAAAGGTTTGTATTTATACCTGGTTAGGCTATATATATATATATATCATTATATAATCAACATTTTTTTGTATTTAATATGTATGAATGCCTAAATAGATGATCTAATGAGTATAAATAGTACATCTAATACCTTCACGTCATTTAAGCACAAGCTTTAACGGAAGGAAAGATGAACATATTTGCTTATGGAGCTATTTGTAAGATGATGCACAGTCCCTCCCCCTCCCTCATTTGCCAGTTGCAGGTTCAGTATAGCAACTCATCCCTTTACTCTCCAAGAGCACTTCCAGCGAAAATAAACCCAATGTTTTGTTTTGCTTCTATTTAATTCACTTATTTTGTTTGCTGCTGAATGTGCTTTCTTGCCAAGGATAACAATAGTTATTTGCCAAGCTCCAGTCATTGTTGCATTTCTATTGTCTGTCCCTAATCTAACCCAAAAGCAAAACATTCTGATCCTCTCATGTTTGACTGATGGCAGACTAGATGTTGCAGTGGCTCACTATCAAAGTACAAAGTACAAAAAAACACTTTATCAGAGATCTCAATAACATTAACAGATGTATACATACCATTACGTCTTCACATTCTGTGGATAGTTTTAGTTAATTTTGGATTTTTCTAACAAAAGTCTTATGTCAGAATCAAAATCAGAATCAGAAATACTTTATTGATACCAGGGGGAAATTGCAGTTTTACAGTAGCAGCCGGTTATGTAGAAGAATAAACACTCTAATAATAAACATTTAAAATGTATTGCTCTTATAAATATAGGCCATAAAAGAGAGCAGAATCTTGAATATTCCTTCTATATTTTATTTGTGGTAACTTTTCTTCATTTTACATTTTCAAAAGTCTACAATGTCCTGTTGCCTATTACCAAGTTTAAAGGGAATAAAACTTAGATTTTCCAGTTTAAAAAGTCATTAATGGTCAGAGAAATTTCAGAAAACCAGCATTCACACACTAAATATAGTGCATTACATAAGTAAATAGCAGCGATCATTAAGTGGAAAATGATCTAATAGCTGCATTTAATATAACTGATAACAAGAGCATTAGGTAAAGCAAAGAGTTCAAACCTTCTTCAGCTGCTTTACTCATAAGGTACATTATGGCAAGGACAGAAAGAAATGTCCAAGCTACTCAAAGACAGTGACACAGAGAGAGAAGCTAGGCAGAGAATGTTCTAGGTACAGTAAAAGATTGATTAGCAACACAAAGTCTCTAGAAATCTAGCACTCAAATTTTCATTTAATCACACAGTCAGTCAGACACTCTTTCAGCCTGTCTTTATATCCATCTATCAGTGTGTATGTCTCTCTCTATATATAAAAAAACCTTTATCTAGAAAATGTTATTTCATGCTTTCATACTAAAACACCAAATCACTTCTTATTTAGCTGTACCCCTGCATTCCAGAGCAGGAAGTTTGCGTTCTGCCCAGAAGTTGCTAAAAACATCACTACTGAAACCTTTGGTGAAGTTTCTAAGGTGTTATTAATTGGTAATGAGAAAATGGAGAGATATAATGCTTTGTTTCCATAAAATAAAGAAAGAGGTCAGTCATAGCAAAAGGACTTAAGTCTAAATAGGTTTTCAGCTCTGACTTTGAACAACTTGACCCATGTATTGATACACTGTTGTAAAAAAAACTCTGTTAAATTATGTTTTGTTGAAGTGAAAATAGGTTTAAACATGTTCTACAGAGATTCCATATTTCATTGATCTAACTTAGATAACACATTAGCCAATAGTTAACATGCTAGCCACAATACAACAATATGCTACAGTACAGCAGAACAGATATTATTGGATTGTTGATATTCTGCAAAATATAAGAAATTTGAACTATTTGAGCTACTTGCTACAATTACTCTTTATTTTTGCTAATGGCAAAGTGTAAAGCCTGAAAATAACACATCTGTGGAGAGAACATTGATCAGTCAAATGCTTTTTAATTGGTATAGCAAAACCGCATTAAAAATGCAAGACTTCTGAGGCTTAATGGTAATTAGGGGTGTCTTTACCTGTGCATCCATTAGCAGGTGTCTCATTAGAGCCATGCTCTGTTTTAGAGTGTCCTTCTCACTGGGCAAAAACGCATCGTCCTCATGACTCAGAGCATTCGGCCTGTTCACCATGAAGTGGGCGATTTGGTCATTCAGACTGTTCAGGGACTGCACGGCTGTAAAGAGGCAGAAAACAATGCAGCATTACACACATTGTGCTACTTTCTGTCTAATTGGTACACCAGATGCCGAAGGTACGGTCTGTGGACTGTCTCGCTTTCTCTCTCTCATATTAACTGAAATGTGCAATCAGCTACAGGTGGAAAGTAACAAACTACCCATATGAAAGAAAAATGAAAAAGACTATATGCACTCACTATATGCATAATCCCATCTAGAAAACAATGAGATGAGAGCAATACCACTAATCAAACCCCCCACAGCCATCACAATCACAGCAGGGTCGTGGGTGAACTCTGGAATTGCCAATCCGCAGTTCAGAGAGCAGACTTTCTCTTAGCAACCCACCATTCACTGCACTTCCTGGCCTTCACTGAGACTTGGGTCAGCCGAGGGGAACTCAGTGACTCCAACCTACCCCTGCACTGGATATCACAGCAACCCCGCCTTTCCACTAACCCCATGCTCAGACCACCACTTTCTATCTTTCACACTCTCCCTCTATGCTGTTCCTGTCAATAACTCCTCTACATGGTGTTCTTTCACTTAACACCAGCTACATGCCATCCCTGTCTCATCTCTTGCTTCAACTATCCTAACTACCCTTCCCCACCTGACTCCAACCTTTTGTGTCTTCTCTCCTCCAGGTCAACAAGATCCTTTCCACCTGTCCCTTTTGCTGACAGGTGTCCTGTGCAGCTAATAAACCAGACAGCTATGAAAGGCTGAGAAATGTGGAGGACATCCCAGTTCTTCTCTCCAAGTACTCACTTATAGTAACCGCTGTGAAGTCAGCTTTCCACATGGGGAAACTGGAAGTATCTACAGTGGCTGAGTAAACTCAACACGCTGCAGATTCACAAACAGAACAGAAAACACTTTCATCAAAAGGGCAACATGGACACTACATTTAACAAACGCGCTGCAAAACCATTCACAACACATAGGAAGTGTTTCAGGAGGACACTTCAGGGACCTGGGACCACATACAGCGATGCAATGTAAACAGAAGCATAGTGCTTGGCGAATGATACCGATGCTTCGGAGCCTGTATCGAGAAATCCAGGAAATCGTTTATGAAGCACGTATCGAGGCTTGCTTCGTTAAGGGCGAGTGACGTCATTGATGACGTCTGAAGCGTGGCTGGTTCAGGACGTGGTTCGAGTATTGGCGTGATTTATTGTTTCTTAGTAAAAATTAAAGCCATCATCACCCCACAATCACTGTCCCATCTCTTAAAACCACTGCAATAGTTTTAACATCAACATCTCACGTACTATTAGTTTTTTAAATTAACAGACCCACACAATTAAACACAGAACAGATGAGCAAATGAATGAACTACAGAAAATTAAATTAGGGTGTTTTATGTATATACTTGTTTCTATGCTGACAACGTTGCAAGAGGCCATTGCAAATAGTTGAAATGACAATAAAGGTTTTGGCCAGCAGTGGGGTTCGTGTGCACATGAAGCTTCGAATAATGAATCTTTTTTTGAACAATCTGGAGGGAAAGCTTCAACGCTTCAAGTGCACAAATGCGTTCGTTTGTGGTCCCACGTACTTTAAGGGTCCTCCGCAAACTCTTCTGTTGTGTTGTGGACGGTTTTGCAGCGCGTTTGTTAAATGTAGTGCCCATGTTGCCGTTTTGGTGAAAGTATTTTCTGTTTGCAGCGCGTTGGGTCTTCTCGGCCACCGTAATAAGTATCAACATTGGATCCACGCAATCTCTTTGGCATTTTCTCTTCTCTCCGTAACCCTCCTCAAGGAGTGTCGGTGTTCTGTCGATTTGTCCTACCTTGTCGAAACGTCCTACCACAGCGCAGATGTGTGGATCTTGGCGAGTGTGTGGTTCTAATACTGCAAGTGGATTAAAACCATGCAGGTAGGACTATTTGATAGTGTAAATATGGTCATACCCCCTGCTATTTTGTCAACGATAATGAGCTGTCACGAACACTTTTGGAACACTCAAGCAGACAGTAACATTAGGCTAAATGTAGATAACCAGCTAAAAGAAAACAATTAACATTAAAAAGACGTTAAAACATTATAAACAACAAGGATACAATTATGCACGTACGCGCCAACCATCGAAATGTTATCGTAAACGTCATGTGCGCATGCGCAACAAGTCTTGGTAGGACGAAATGATAGAACACCCCGGCTGCTCCTTTCTGTCCTCTCAAAAGGTCTAGAACATTCGAGCTGTATGCTATTTTCACACACAGAACCAGCTGCAGGACCTCAACCAGTCTGGATTCAAACCAGTACACTCAACAAAAACTGGCCTCATAGCAGTGACTAAGAAGCTCCAATTAGCGAAATCAGTAACCAGATCTGATTCCTCTTGAACTGTTCACATGGAACCACAAGATCCTTCCGTCTCTCATCACTAACCTTGGAAATGTTGGCTCTGCAAGCAAGTATAAATCAGCTTGAGCGACTATCCTTCAAGATGAATGGAAGACAAGAGTCAAGATTCTTGCCTGTCTGGGCACCATAGGGGGGAATGAACTGACCAGCAGACTCTCTTCTGAAGACCCATCTCTTTGTGAATCATTTAAGCGAGCACTAAACTGAATTCCTATTGAAATCCATTGTATTGCGCTTGTGCTTAACTCTTTATTTTTCTTTCTAGATATGATCACTGGCCAGATATTGCTAGGTATTGTACTTGTGCTGTGTTCTTTCTAGGTATCAGCACTGACTCTTATTTTTGCTTTGGTTTGGGTTAAGGGTTGATTGGACTTTAACAGATTTGTAATCATATGTTATCTAAGTGGAGAATAAAGCACTTTTGTATTTCACCGTGGGTAACAGTGTCTGTAAAATACAGTAAATGTAAATGAATTTGAAAAAACAACAAAAAAAATATGCTTAGGTCATGGCTATTGCTGTCAGACCATTTGACTGGCTGGTATTTTTCTAATTTAGTTCATCCTGAGAGCTGATCAGGGAAGTAAAACATGTAAGCCAATATAGGCAATATAATGAATCTCCTTTTTTTTTTAGAAAAAAAATAGAAATTTTAATTTATCAAAAAAAGTATAAAAAGTATACAAATTCTAATGTTCCAACCTGAGTAAGCAATTAGTTAGGCTGGCTTGAATAACAAGCATGGCTCTTTATTAAATATAAAGCTATAGTGATGCCTGCTGTTTAGCTAATGTGAGCTTACATTTAAGGTAATGGCTTAGCCTAGGTGGCCAGTAGAAACTGACTGAAATTGAAAAGGAGGAGAAGGAGATAAAAAAAAAAGACAAAGACAGGCAAGGGGTAGAAGGGAAAAGAGCAGAGGGAAGAGGATGAAGTGTAAAAGACTGACAAAGTTAGTGAAACCTTGAATGTTCAATTTTTCTGCATGCAAGACGCTACGCCTAGAAGTTCTTCTTGTTTCAGCCGGTCACTTACTGATGGTTCACTACCCGTACAATAAGGTGGATGGGGAGTACATAGTATTTATGGCCTGGTTAGCGCTGACAGCTTCTTAATGAATCCAGAATGACTTGGTCTATATGCGCTGCAAAGAGAATGGCTTATTAACCAGACTGTTTAACACATTCACTTTGAGATACTGTGTGTTTCTAATGTATTTTAATGACTAGCCACAGAGAGGCAGTGGACCAGCGATAATGATGTAATAATTTGTCTCGAATCTATAAAGGATGAACCGAGGCAGCTTGTATTTGGGCAGATATCCAAAGCTATCGCTCTGGGGATAAAAATGAAGCTGAGCCACAGAAATTACCCAGATTAGCTAATGCCCAGCACTAGAAGATCATTGCTAACCACTTACAAAGAATGATGGCTAGAACGGGTATTGGAAAACAAAGAAGACATTGTTGCTAACTGCAGTGACTTTCTGCAGAGTCCTGACCGTATTGTGTGAAAGTGGTCAATAGGCTGTCCGTCTCATTACTGCTGGGATGTGGTGGTGTGTGTATGTGTGTGCACAGCCTCAGCTGGTGTGTGTCTGGCTTGGTTAGCTCATCGAGCGCCATGCTGCCTTCCCTCCAGATGATTTTGTTCATTGGCATGCAGCTGGCCCCGCTCTAATCCGGCCCCCACAGGCCCCTACACACTTTCATTTATCATTAATCCCCCTTACTTAGCCCAGTCTGCCATGATTATTGTAAGTCCATTACAGTCCACTGTAGAAATATCGCATTCATGCCCATTTGAATGCGTTTATTCACAAAGTCCCGGCCAATCATGGCTAACCCTTAGTTTGCTTCGATCAATCAGCCTATCAACATGTCCAGTCCTGAAACAGCCGGGTGTCCGCAATCAGGCTGGAGTGGACGCTCCACTGGTTGAGAGCAGTGGAGGGGAAAATGAATGCAGATATATACGCTCAATAATTATGTTTTTTTTTTCTTCACACAAACAGCTTAGTTGTGCAGCGCAATAGAAGAAGCAAGAGAGAAAAGCAGAGGAGAAAGCTGAGAGAGAAAAACAAGAAAGAGAGAGAGCTAGGACAGAAATTACAAGAAGAGGGGAGGATAGACCAATAGAGGGAGGGGATGGGAAAAGACGGGATTTGATGGTTGAAATTTGATTTGATTTGAAATAAGAAAACAAGAAGGAAAAGAATGGAAACGGAAAGAGAGGAAGAGACAAATTGGAAGAGAAAAAAGAACAGGGGAAACGTCAAAGAGGAAGGGAAGGAAAAACAAGAGAAAGTGGAAAATGAGTGGGAGGTAGAGAGACATGGGGCAGAAGAGTAAGAGGTAGGAATAGAATGAGCAATAATGGGGAGGGAGAGAAAAGAAAAAAGGGGGAAAGAAGCAAGAGAAAGGGTGAAAGAGAGAAAGAAAGGGAAGGCAAGGCAAGAAAGACAGGAAGAGGGAGACATAATAGGGGAAGAAGGTGTGTCAGAATGAGAGGTAGGAAATGAGGGTTGAAGAGAGGCAGAAAATGTGAGAGCGAGAGAAAGAAAGAGGGAAAAAGAAAAAGATGGAAAAGGAAATAGAGTGAGAGCAGGAGACAAAGCGAGAGGATGGGAGTGAGGAAGAGGAAGGGAGAGAGGAAAAACATGATGAAGACTAGGTGAAAAGGTGGAAAAGGAATCAGAAAGGGAGGCAATAGGGATAGAAGTAAAGAGGGAAAATGGAGGAGAGAGAGAAAGATGTAAAAAGAGGGTGACAATGTAAAAGAGTGGTAAGAATAGAGTGATTCTTCTTACTGCCTGCAAGAAGAAATGGGAAAGAGTGAGAGAAAGAAAAAGAGCATGGAGGTGAGAGACAGAGGAAAAGAATGATGAAATGAGAAGGGGGTAAGAGAAGGACAGGACTGGGAGGAATAGAATGAGAAAGAGGAGGAGGGGAAGGGCAGTGAAAGAACAAAAATGGAGGGAGCAGTGAAAGGAAAAAGTAAAAAAGGAATAAGAAAGAGAGAGAGGGGAGAGTGTGAGGGAGAGATGGACACAGAACAGTCTTTTCAGTCAGGTCAGTTTGGCTCATCATCCTCCAGCAGGCTGAGTGGAGGTCCAGTTAATGAGCTTCTCTTCTACACAGCTGCCAATCTGGGAGACGCTGAGGGGCTCAGTGCATCATGGGAAATGCGGTCTTTGGGGAGAGACTCTTATGGAGCTGTCAGCTCTTCTGCAGCGCCTCTGCAGTGTGTGAGATTAATGCACAAATACAAGCTCACTGCAGCCTGGCTTACCTTCAGCAGCTGTCAGAGGAGCCTAATGCAGGCCATGAAGTAAAACGGCCACACCGAACACGGCGCTGCTTTAATGAAAAGTTAATTAACTCTGGCAGATGTGGCTCGGCAGTCTGTGAGATGCGGAACAGGAAAACAGAAGCAGCGAGGCATGAAAAAGCTTCCCTCATCCACCACCCCTACTGAGGTATCTTCCCAAAATCTGCTTACAGCATTGCAGGGGTCATTTAAGACACTCAAAGGCAACTGGCAAAAAGATGCAGTTTCTTCTTACTGGGACTGTATTTCTAAGCAGAGCTTTTTCCTGACATATGATAGGAGACACCAGAGTCACTCTACAGGAAATCGCACAATGCTGACTGAGGCATAAAACAATGCTGGAACATGGTCGCATCATTTCCTTATTATCCTCAGTGTGGAAAGACAGGTTTTGTCGCTTTCTTTATTGTGAGTCCTGTTTCCATCCACAAAACAGACCCACCAAAAGCTACTGCGAGACCTCCAGAACTATGTCTTCTTTGTTTTGCTTGGTACAAATTGATTTTCCCTTTTATGAAAAATGTAATGTTTTGATATTGCCTGTCTATAAAAACTATACTGGTGTTATGGTGGTAAATGGAGTTTAATGAAGCACAAAATAAAGATAAAGCATAAAAGGTTGATGTCTGTATACTTGTTCTTTATCTATATTAGCCAAAAAACTGAAGGGATTTTCATTTTAGTGATTTATTTATGATGTTTATGACAAACAATAACGTTAATGCTTGTTTTCCAGTTTAGATTGTAAAATTAAGATTCTTGTCTGTTCTATGTTAGAATTCTTAAAGGGGCTATAGAATAGTAAGCTGTATTGAATAGTTGAATAGGGGCAGTTCGTGCATAAAACTATTGTCTCCTACTTTAAATCCAAATCCCACATTTACAAAAGAGGACAAAAGGGCTGATTTCAAAATGTCATGTAATAGTTTTTACTTAATTCGAACTCCTGGTCGAATAAGGCTTAAGACTATAATGACTAACAACTTTCATTTACGTTGTGTAACTAGTGTAAGTAATGAGAACTACTAGCAAGCTCCAAGTATCTAGCATAACTAAATAAACACGACCCAGCTTGTATATACTAGAGCGGATACAAGATTGCTTATGTATATACTCTTTGTTTACACTGAGGTTCATATGGGCATATTTCACCCAACTCACCCAACATGTAACAAAATATATAAACACCTTGTTGTATAAACCTCATCAGTGGTGTTAAATAAATAACTTATATAGAGACTCACTATATGACCCAAACTTTCTTTTTCTTGGTTAAAAAAAGTTTCAAGTTTCTTATGTTTGGTATAAGTCCTTCTGTGAAGACTGTAAAGATTTCTTTAGCATTTCTTTTATTCATAGGCTTCTTAAGAAAAGTATCAGAATTTTCATTATTTTTCTTTCTTTTATTATATTTTAAATTAGTTATATTAAACACGTTATTTTAAGAAATATTAACTTTTAATTATATATATATATATATATATATATATATATATATATATATATATATATATATATATATATATATATATATATATATATTAGGGCTGGGCGATAAAACGATAACGATAATTATCGCGAAATAATGTTTCCTCGATAGAACTACAAGCCGTAGTGGATAGAAGTCAGTTCCGTCCGTGTTTTGAGAGACAACACGAACAGCCAATGAGAATGAGAATAGCGCCGCCCCCAAACCAATCAGGTGGAGTTCCAGCCACTTCGTGTTTGGTTGAAACACACAGCGCAGCGTGTAGGCGTAGAGGCAGCTTAACCTGCGTGCTAGTAATCTGGTCACTGCAGGCGTCACAATCGAGCAGTGAGAACAAAATAAGAGAAAATGATGCCAGAAAACTTTAACTACTACTGAAAGAAACATGTTACATGTGTAAATAATCTTAAAATAATCTGCTAAGATAAGAACAACTAGTAAACAGGTGCTGTCTTGTTGCTGTGTTGTGTGTAGGAGTTCGAGTGAGAACGCTGAGGCAAAGTAGACTTTATAACCAAAAAACCCGAGCAGGGAAACTTTATTTTCTACCGAAACAGAATCGCTAAACCAACTCCCCTTATCCGACAGAGAGTCGACTCACCGCGAGTCCTTTCCTCAGCCCGAGCTTAAAGGGCCAGCAACAGCCTGCTTACCACAGTGTCTGTGTGTGAATACTGTTCATAGTAATACTGCCCCATATACACAACATTACACAACTGTATTAAACACACACACACATATGTATATATGTGTGTGTGTGTGTGTGTGTGTGTGTGGTTAATACAGTTGTGTAATGTTCTATAGTACTTTTGTCTATTTGTCTGAAATATATCGATATCGAGTGATATGAAAAAAAAATTGTGTGTGTATATATATATATATATATATATATATATATATATATATATATATATATATATATATATATATATATATATAATACAGTAGTGTAAAGTCTGTGGCATGGTGGTGCTGTTACCTCACATTAAGAGGAGCAATTCAGTGGGAAGATTGAATGTTTTCCCAGTGTCTGCATGGGCTTCCTACCACAGTCCAAAGACATGCAGTCAGGTTAATTGATAATACTAAAATGCTCCTAGGTTTGTGTGTGTGTGTGCCCTATGATGGACTGAAGATCGCTCCAGGGTGTTTTCCTGTTTTCTGCCCAGTGAGCAGGGATAGGCTCCAGCACCCCAACACAGCCCAGAAAGATAAGTTGAGTGAGTGAGTATTATAAATATTGTAAAGTCAATGCTGTATGTTGGATTGAGGTGGGTTTATTAGGGGCCTTTGCCCAAACAAGTGACCATCATGACCTCATAGAGACAAATCCGGCATACAAGGGCACACATTAAAAGAAAAACTGTTAAACTGCAGGGAACCATATAAGCATTCAAAATTGTAATTGAAGGAGATGTGGTTCTATAGAACTGCTGTCTTTACTAAAGAACTGAAGAGCCCATTTTTTAAGAGTGCAGGCGTGTTACCATCTGTAAACAATTCAACACATCCTAAATGTGAGATCACATCTCAGGAAGCGGCACAGGAGGGAATCATTTCCTTAGAGTGCAATTAACACAGCACCAATCTGCATACCATCAAATTAATGGCAAGGGCCAATTTAGTTACAACAGCACTACACACCACAGGCTTACCCTGATGTTTACTTCAACAGCAACACTTAAGCCTTAGAAATGGCAGTTAGCACCAACACACTATTTAATAATTTATAAGAACTATTTCTCACTTGTAGCTTATTGAAGCAAAGTGTGTTCTAAGCCTTCTAAACATTCAAACTACATTTATGTGTTTATTATGATTTGAACTTAGAAGTTATATAAATTGTATGAATTATATATATATATATATATATATATATATATATATATATATATATATATATATATATATATATATATATATATCAAAAATGAACTCCTGATCATGAGGCAGCATTGTGGGACGAGGTGGGCAAGGCAATTTTAGTGTTTCCAAAGTATTGGCAAAAGTATTGTGTTTTGAAAGAGCAGTCGATGGTAGAAGTCACTTGGAGAAATACAAAATACCCATTTACATAGCACAGAGTCTTATTCAGTACTGCATTAGTGATGATGCTGTCAGTAATCTGGAGATACATGTAGGGAGGACTGTTATGTAGGTTCCAAGATTTGGTAAGAAGGTCTAAGAACATGGTTTGCTTTAAGCGGGAAAGTAGCTGAGCATGCCATATGGCATTTGATAAATACAATAACTACAGTTATCAAGTTCTGGACTCATAGTTCATTCATACTGAAAAATGTAACTGTAACTAACAAAATATTTTATTAACATGTCTGACTAAGTTGCTCTAATGCCAGAATGGTTACCTGTGTTGGAGAAACTGATGCAAGTCATTTTAAGTAGGACCTTCACATTTAAGGACAGTGACAGTTTAAATTTGAGTGGGCTGGTAAGTCTGGAGATAAAAATAGCAAACTATTGGCCAGATGTATTAAATAGAAAAAACTTTCCTCCACAATTAGTTGAGTTCATACAGAAGGAATCCTCTTGATAAAGCCTGTAAATGTCAATAATGCATTTAGGGAATTCTATAAAGGTCTCTACACATCTTCTGCAACTTCTGCAGAAAAGGAGGGAGTACAAGGGAAGCATCACTTCATGCTTCTACAACACAGTCTTTGGGAAAGGGTGAAGTGCCTCCTATTGTTTCACAGATTCGCTGATTTCCTTGCTATTTTTTGATAGTCCTTGATATTAAACAAGGGCAAAAATCTGTAGTTATTGCTGCAATTATCTCCCTAATTTCAATTTATGTTAAGACTACCTGCAGGGGGTAATTACCACTCTTATACATCCTGATCAGGTTGTTTTTATTCACAGAAGGTACTCTACAGACAATATCGGGAGGCTTATTAACATTATGTGGGCAGTAAACAGTGATGATACCTCGACAGAAGCCATTTCTCTAGATGGTCTTGTCCAAAGATTCTGTCCAAAGACAACATTTTTGGGGAGAGCGGCATGACCATATCTCAGAAATTGTAAAGGAGCAGTTTGTCTGTCGTAGTCTTTATATGTTTGCGAATTCTCGTCCTTCAAGTCTTTTTTGTAAAGCAGATTTTCTCTGGACTTAAACTGGTATTGTGTTGGGCCCAAAAATTAGAATGAGAGACTGTAAGTCCTCAGGAGGACCATAAGTCCAGAAATGGATTGTTATATAGACTAGATTCATACTTTAGTAAATGGGGATTTTTTCTAGATGTCTACAAGATGGTCTAAAGGATTTAGAGGCTTTTAACAAATAGTCAGATAGGAATGTGTGCAAATATTATATGCATCGTTATCAGCTATGGGTCTTAGTGTGTAATTTATTTTCATTATATTTATTATTTTTAACCTTTTTCTTTTCATTTGCATCTTTATGTATTCTTTTTTTCCATTATATTATATATCATTAAAGTAATCTGTGTAATATGCATTCATTTAATTAACCTTTTTTCTTCTAAGTTGTTTGTACAGATTCATTTCTAAAAGTTCAAAGTGTTAATTATAAAAAAAACAATTCTCTACTAAGATCTTAGCAAGCACCAATTTGTTTTAGATGTGTTCTTGGCCTACATATGTGGCATTCGCTGGTTTCTCTAACAATTACACCCCTATAAGAGAAGATAATTAATTTTGTATATTGGTATTTACTGATTACTAATAAATAATAAGTGAATATCAAGCTCATCATTAAAACTACTTTGTGTGGTGCAACCTGTTTTGATGGAGTAATGTGTTAATAAATAGCCTACATTTGAACTTTCATACAGCTGGTGCACCTCCAACTTTTGTGGCCTATACTGTAAGGTTTGGCACAGCTACAAATTAGTCCAACCCATTGAAAACACAGCCATGGCATATTCAATCAAGTTTTGCATAACGTACTTCTCCTTCACTCTGCTGGTCATCACGAGCTGAACTGCTTGTGAGTGAATGGAAGTGTTCTAATTAATCAGTTACAAAAAAGAAAGCTATAGGGAGGCACACAAGATGGCCAACCACATTTCAGCCGTGCAGGCCTGCAGGTTCAGTGTTCTCTGCAGAACTTGACCAATTTTTTTGTGATTTTTTAAAATATAAAAACAGGAAACTGTTTTTTAGATCAAACTTGGCAACACTGTATACTTGGTGTAAATGCAAGTAAGTTATTAACTACATTAATTATACAACAGCATTGTACATCTGCATAATTACTTTTAAAGAACACAGAAATATACTATTTATAACTCAAAGCTAAATAGCAACACTTAAGCTGGAACACAGTGTATATAGAAACAGAAAACATGACCTCTGCCACAGAGCCCAGCTGTGATTGGGTATTGAGGGCAAAACAGCTTCTATGTGGAGTCACCCAGGGTTCTTCAGGAAGGTCACAAGGTCATAACCTGTGTGGACAAGTCTGCTGGCGGCCAAGGTCATTCCAAATAAACAGTGGCATGTTGTTTTATGAGAATACCACCCAGGCCTGTGGTCAATGACAGATTTACAGCAGCACCACCCCCCAAGGCACCTCGCTGCCTCTAAATGAAATGTTTATGCTGCTAGTTTGATTAATGGCTTCTGATTTCACAGTCTGCGTTTACAAGGTATGGTCCTGGGGAGGGTACCGCAGGACTAGAGCTGGCTATAGGCATCTGAGCAGCACAGCCAGTGAAACACAAATCTTTAATGGGGGGAAGGGTATGTCCTCAATGTCAATGTACAAGATTAATTGTTGTAATAAATATAAGATTGCTATATTTTCTTTGGGTACTATATTGGCTTAAAACTGCATTTTTGCCCTGAATGGATTTTTAATTGTATGATTTAGGCCAAGAGGTATGTAAAACTGTAGTAAATCAGCATAGGGCCGTGTATGTACCTGTAACCAATCATGTACTAATGTATGGAATCATTTCATGTTCAGAAATTTGCTCTAGAATGGAGCATTTCACATCAAACCACTCCGAATGGTTTGGTCAAAAGTCAAGAAGCATCTAGAAAAACAACAAAGAAAGACTTCAGCAGAGTGGGCCTTTGTTCATGAAAGTTGTGTGTGGTATACAAAATGATTGCATGCAACTTTCACCACAGTTTTGTGCATAATTGATTAAAGTTTTCTCACATCTGGTAAATGTGTCTGTAAATTGGAGCACAAACAGTCAGAAATGTTTATTAAATTATTTGATTTGTGCTTGATTTGTGTTTGTATTTGATTTATAACTTGAATAAAACCAATAATAAGAATAAAACCAGAATAAAATAAGAATAATACTAATTAATTATGCACATGGCAATCCAGTGCAAATTTGGATGCACTTATTTTACATGCACACTTGGAGGAACTAGGAAACACCTTATACACTGAAATAACGCAGTATTTAAAACGTATTTATTTGACATTTTAATCTTGTCAGTTATCGTAATTTTAAAACTAAAATCTGATCCACAGAGGGAGCTCAGACCTCATATATGAGAACAGCCATTAATTTCTGAAATAGCTAAAATGGCTAAAATGCAGACTTTTTATTGTGTCCTGACCAAAACATCTGCATAAAGTCAACAGCAAATGCAAAGTCATGTAAATGTAAAACAACTCAAGTGAACAAGAAACAGCTACAAAAGTTCTCATATAGTTTTGATATCGATTGCTTTGTATTTTAATATTCAAGCACAAAAACAAACAATATTATCACCAGGTATAATAATATCATTTTATTTTATGAGATTAAGTCAGTCAGTTTGTTTACATTTGATTAATTTGCATATAAATAATTGTGATTTAACAATTATTTACAATATAACTGTTTTTTTTTTACTGTATGCAACTCTTAACAAAAAGGCCTAAGACATCATATTGTGTAATCGCCATCTCACTTGCTAGCACACAAAACCCACTGATGTGTCTACGTGTCTACGTGTTTGTATTTTATGCTTTGTTTTATCAATGACCTCAACTGTACAACCAATCCATATTAATATCAACTTAACACTTAATACAGGCAGATATGCATATGAGGTAACTGAGAAATCTGCTTTCGCCTGCAGACTTTTGCTAAGAAGCTAACACTCCAAGGATGAACACTTTTTACCATAAACAGACAATAACTATGTGATGTTGGCACAAATAAAAGGTTGTGAAGTAGCTGCTTGGCTAAGCACTGATTCACTTATCCACTTATTCGTGTTTGCACTTCAAAAGTCAGTCGGTTTTTAATAGCCCTGGTGTGGGAGATTTTCAGAAACATCTTATAAGAAGTCTAAGCAGTCTTTTCAACAACCATCTCGCAAGTGCACAAAATGGACTTGGGTAATTTTGCATCGGTCAGTGGGAATGAAGCAAAGTCAAATTTTTAGAGTGTATTAAGTTTAGTACATATTTTTAGCTTGATTAAAAACCAACCTTTGCAGGTTGGTTGCGAAAAAACCTGCAAAGTAAGGATAGCTAATTTTCTCCATGTTAACACAAATCTAATGTGTTTGCTAGTGGTCAAGTTTTAGTTAACATTACTTGGCTGGTCATATAGTATTTTTAGGATTCTTTATGTCTAAGTCATCAAACAATAAAGTTTTCTGTATCTATCTTTCTGTAACTTGACTTACTATTGGCTCCAGGAGCCCCAGGGTTGCCAAAAACCAAAAACCATTTTTAATAAAAGGTTTTTGCCTATGTGGCCATACATTTTCAACCATACTCTTTTCCAGACACCATGAATAACACTGACACCAGGAATAACATAGGTGTAGTGTTTCTATATGTTTATAGTCTTATTTGGATGGGATTTGATTTCCATGGGGGTGATGCCAGTTTACCACTGCATGTCTGTAATTCTTATTACCAGTTTCCACAGGATAAGAAATCTTGATGTGTTTGAAAGAACTGAAGGAAGCTACTCGATTTATACACTTACTTTACTTCCTTTAGCTGAAAACATTTTATTTAGCAGTTTGTTTGTTTTTTTGTCTTAACCATCTGCCTTGCTGACTTACGTGAATGCAGTCATTGGCTTGGGAATTCACAGCAAACCTCAATCTCACTGCAAAATATCTCACTGTTTTCTAGAGTTGTGCACATAAGGTTGGACAGTCACTTTACATGCCACAAAGAACACAGACTTTAAAAACATTCTTTTCTTAGAATACAATAGCTTTTTTACTGACATGTTGATTCACACAATGAGGTTTTTCTATGGCGTGTTACATAGAAAGCAATATTTGTTGGAATCGTTACTGACACAGGAGCCTGCAGTTGATACAAACGAAACGTTGCATATAGACTGAAACGGCAGAAACAATGTACTACGCCACCTTCCCATGTATAACTAACTATAAAAGTCTTTATAAATCAACATATATAGATATGTGCAGTGTTGATTATACAGCAAACCTGTCCTGACCTACCAAAATGTAGGTATTTTGAGCAAAGACTGTGTCTTACAGTTTCTCCCATTGAACAGTATGTTTGCCAGCATGCATTTTAGGCAGGAGCATGAATAGGTCCAGGATAGGTCTTTTCTTCTGAGTCCATAAAAACATAGAACTTTAAAACCTAGCTATGCCAGGGCAGGGTACCGAGAGTGACAGAGAAATAGATGGACACTTTGCACACGTTTCAATTTTCATCGTCACAGCTGCCTGCCACGACCAAGCCACTCCATCTGAGAGTGATTCAATAAAAGTCCGGTCACAGTATTCCTGCGTAATGAAACGAACCCACAGACGCTTTCGGCAGCACTATAGTGGAGAAAATAGCCTGCCGTTCGTGTTTCATGAATGGCCATTCTGTCAGTCACCAGTCACATACATGTCAAGTGTGACGGTCCTGGTGATGAAGGGCTCAAGTGCTGAAAAACATGGAATACAAAACCCCCTCAGAGCATGGACGACTGCTGGAGCAAAAGATATGCCTAGTGCATTTATCAAGCAGGTTGTAAGGCATGAAGAAATGGTCATGTTAAGCATGATTTGTCATCCCTCACTATTTAAACGACACAATTTTTCTTATCCTATGTCAACCAAATAGATGGTTGCTTAATGGTTTACATGAAAGCCATAAACAATAAAAGAATCAATTGCATGCTTAAGCGGTTCTTTGCATGGTAAATTGATTCTTAGGATGAATGGACAATTTAGTAAATAGTTTTAAACAAAAAATTTTGAAAATGGTTCTATATTCTCCAGTATTCTGAAGAACCATATCACTATGCAGAGAACCATCTAAGCATGCATGAATAATGACCACCTCCTCTTTACACTGTTCGCTGCATCACCTGGAAGAGAATTGCTAAGCTAACTTTGTGATGTATTGCAGTCAGCAATGTTATTACGCTGTAGAGCACGTGTGTCAAACTCAAGAGAGAGCTTCAAAGGTCTTAGTGTCTAAAAATAAATAGGTCAGAAGCGTGCTTTGACCAAAAACTACATTTCCCACAATGCATGTCGATTTACGGCTTACTGCCACTAGACGACAGTGTAGTCATTGATGTGATAACGCAGCCGATCCTATAATGTCCAGAAAAAGAAAAGTTGATGCAGATGGACGGCTGTTTCAACAAAGATGGGAAGGCGAATACATGTTCGTGCTTCAAGGCGAAAGACCGGTTTGTCTTTTGTGTTATGAAGTCGGTTATTAAAGAGACAATCTACGCCAGAATTTTAACACCAAGCACGGAGCTAAGTACGGCAAAGCTAGCCTTCAAGAAAAGCAACAGATTGCACAAGAATTAAAAGCCAAACTGAAGTCGCAGCAGAATCTGTTCACGAAAGCCAAAAACAATGCATCAGTGAAAGCTAGCTTTATTGTGGCTGAAGAAATCGCCCGTGCTTCAAAGTGTTTTTCAGGGAGAGCGTTTTTGAAGCAGTGCATGCTGAAGGTCTGTGAGCAGGTGTGTCCCGACCAGATTCAAATTTTAAAAAATGTTAGTTTGTCAAGAAACACCATCGCTGACCGAGTTAAGGAACTAGCTGGCCGAGGAGTCACGCAGCTACACAGCTTTTTCATTAGCTGTTGGTGAAACACAGATATGTGTAGTTGCTGTTGTAATGTATTTAGTGTTTGCAGGTTTTATGTGTTTATGTTTATGGTAATCAAAGCATCTCATTAGTTTGATGCAAGGCTGTTTTTTTAATCTGTCACACATGTTCTTAACAGCTCACAGTTTTTTATTTTATACTAATTAAGCCTCATGTCAGTATGTCAAACGTTTGATCAAAGTCAATATTATAACTTGTGTTTGATGTTATTTTTTATTCACTTGAATAGTTTGATCCTTGATTGATGGAGTTTGTGGATTTCAAAACATGACAAATTAAAAGGATTTATGTTATAACAGAGCAACAAGCAAACATATTTTTTCCATATAACTGTAATGTTTTAATTGAATAAGAAATACATTCAGAGTTATTTAACATTAAGGAGTAGTTACATTCATTTTATATTAATTTTTGTTACATTTATAAGTTAGATCTGGCCCTTTGAGGACAGCCATTATGCCGATGTGGCCCTCTGTGAAAATGAGTTTGACACCCCTGCTGTAGAGAATATCAAGCCTACACCCCCATCAGTTGAAACCACCAACCCCCTCAACGTTTTTACACCCAAACCATAAAAGAGTAATTGCACAAGACTCTTTAATAATAAGACATAACAGAGTTAATATTTGTGAACATCTTTCCAAACTTTAAAAAAATTGTTTTTATTGTGGTCAGTTTTGCCTCTGCAGTGCCCCCTCTGGGTCAACTCTGGTATAGACGCGGATGTCACGCCATGCAAATCAGTCAATCGATGTTACCGCCGCCTGATGACGGCCACTTGTGTCTGACTCATGACTTTTATTGAACTTTGGATTGGTTTCATAAGTATTGTCTCATTGCATTTAGCTTGTTATTTAGTGTTCTAGTCTGTTATTATTGTTAGTTCTATGTAATTGTGTTTGTAGATTGGGTCATTGGGTTTGTAGTCTTTATACTTTTAACCTTAGCTACGCTATCTCAAGTTATCTATATATTTGTGTACTCCCTGTACACTAATGAATGTGTAGCCAAACACTCCTCCAACCTCATCTTCAAATTCGCTGATGACACTACCATCCTAGGCCTCATCACAGATGGAGATGAAACAGCCTATAGAGACGAGGTCAGCGCTCTGTCAGAGTGGAGCCATGACAACAATCTCCGTCTAAACATCAGCAAAACGAAGGAGATGATTGTGGACTACAGGAAGCAGCAGAAGGGTGGTCACTCTCCCCTTTACATCAACGGGGCTGAAGTGGAGAGAGTCAGCAGTGTTAGGTTCCTCGGCGTTCACCTCTCTGATGACCTCACCTGGTCCCTCCACACTAACATGATCGTGAGATCTGCCCGTCAGCGTCTCTTCTTCCTGCGCAGGCTCAGGAAGTTTGGACTGCCTTCTGATATCCTCACCAGCTTCTATAGATGGACTATAGAGAGCATCCTAAGGGCTGCATCACTGTCTGGTATGGCAGCTGCACTGCCTGCGACCGCAAGGCCCTAAAAGAGTGGTGAGGACAGCAGAATACATCATAGGCAACAAACTACCAGCCTTACAGGACATCTATCAGTCCCGCTGCCTGAGGAAAATCCAGAAGATCAGGTCAGACAGCGGTCACCCAGCACACGGCCTGTTCACCATACTGCCATCAGGCAGGAGATTCCGCAGCATCCAGGCCAGAACAACACGCCTACTGAACAGCTTGTACCCACAGGCTGTCAGGCTCCTGAACAAACTGTGAGGCTGAAAGACCCCAATACCGTTCACTCGACCACTGCACATTTTACACTTTATATTATTTATTCTGATATCGCTGCTATGGACAATATCATCATATCACCAAGTCACTTTAAATAGATATAGATATATCTACTTAGAACCTGCCTATGCAAAATTTTTCACAGATGTCCCCCTGTATATCCTATGTTTATATCTTGTGTATTGTATAGTCCTTTATATATTTCAGTTATAACTATATGTATATTTTTAGCTTATTTTTACTTTAATATTGTCTATTTATTGTATGTTTGTACTGTTTTATATATGTAATGCTGCCCTGCTGTAGAGTTTTTATCTGAGCCTCACCCCAAGCATTTCAATGCATGTTATGTCCTGACATGATGTGCAAATGACAAATAAACTTGAAACTTGGGTTGGGGGCACCCACTAATCCAGCACTGGCCAGCAAGCCAGTGGTTGTAAATGATAGAGTTGCACTTCAGTACCAAGACCGTCAGGAGGCATGTTTAAAACAGAACCTTTGGTGAGGAGAACTTTAGCAACTTGATGGAGGTGAAAATGGCAATCTGTCTGAACAGCACCTTCACCTGAATGACACATTCTGAAGCTATAACTCATGACACTAAATGTGTTTTAGAAAATAAATATGCTGAATCAACTGTATATTTAATATATATATAAATATAATTTTTATGTCTTTTAACATATTTAATATAAGTTTAGTAACCTTTAAAGCAACATTGCTATGTGACTATTTTCTCACACATTCAAAATACACTTAATAAAACATAACACACTTAAAATGTATATCATTGAAAAAATATAGCCTAAGTATATTTTTCATATGGGGAGGAATTGTTGGAGGCAGCAGTTTTGTGTCTAACACAATTTAGAAAACAAGTTTCCGCCAGTACATTCCAGACATGAGATATGAAATAATGATGTGGATTTGCCAGAGCGCAGCACATTATGGCTTTGTTAGAGAGCATATTTCTTTTCCAGGATATGTGCACGTCTCGGTTTGTGATTAAGTATGATGGTTTACAGTCAGATCAATGAGGAAGACTGGAGGAAAAAAATCACCCTGCTTATAGAGAGAGGTTCAGCAGAACTTATCACAGAGAGACTTTCTGCACTTTCTGCGGTGATGCAGAGAAACTGTGGACTGATCACACAGGCGGAATGATTTGTGGAATTTTGTCACAGCCTGAGGGAAAAGCAGTAAGGCAAGACATTATTATTTTATCATTATTTTATTTTTTTTCCTTTTTATAGATCTGTCTGTTCAAATAATACAGAGAAACAAAGAAGAGAATGACAAGAAGAATGAGGAATGTAGGGTGCGAGAAAAGAGAATGAGATAAAACATGAGGATAAGTCGTATGTGTTTTTTTCCTGCATGCTGAACTATGTTGGGATAGCATGAACAGTTCCTCTTGTATGGATTCTGCACAGTGTAGGATGCAGTAGAACTCATTAACACAGAGTTAGCAGTAGTTTTAATTCTCCTCCCAACCAAAAGGACTACTAAGCAGAGACACTCAACATGTTCATGGTTAAGACACCTAAAACATCTTAAGGGCATCCAAACTTGTATTGTACACAGGTACAACGTTTGAATGTGTTGTTTGTTTGAAAACAACATCGGAAGGACAAGTAAGAGCCAATAAACAATGAACAATCAGAAATTTCTAAATAGGCTAGGAATTCTGTGTGTCTCTTTGAGTTTGCCCAACTCACTTTAAATAAGTGCACTTGAATATTCATCTGATCAGTACAAACAACTTTCCTTAATAATAATAGCAATTAATTGCTATTATTGTCAATACAAGTAGACTTATCTTATCTTGATCTTTAAAGAATAAATAACATCAAAGCTCTCAGTGTATGTGTGAGTGTGTAAGTGAATTATAACCCATGTGCATGTGTATGTGCTTCATAGGCATGGGCGTAGTAGTGGGGGTAAAAGTGGACCTGACTACCCAGGGCCCAAGTAGTTGCTCACATTCCTTGTGTACTGGCATGAATAGGGGCCCACTGACTTTGAAAGTGTACAGTGCCCAGAATTTGCTGCTACACCCCTGTTCATAGGTGCGCATACAAGTAGTGTGTGCGAGTAGTGTAGAGCTGAAACCGTTCCTCAAGAAACTTAAGTAACTTAATAATTACTAAAAACAAATTGCATCACTTTATGAAGTTTATATTTATTGCAAGCTGAATAAAAGGAAACGTCTGTAACGTGTACTGTGTAAAGCTAAACTATCCAGACCCAACAGCACACCATCATTGCATCATTTTCATTCTTTTACACACTCTTCTTACTCTCTGTCTCACTCAATCACTACTCTTTCTTGCACTTCTCTCTCCTCTGGAACACATTAACATGCAAATCACTATACTCTCTCCCTCACAGAGAAACAGGATAAAACAGACAGACACAAACACAGAAACTTTCTGAAGGCAAGCAGAGGGGTCTCTGTTGGAGTTATAAAGACATGGAAATGCTTTGAAACTCAGAAGAAAAAGCAGAAAAGTTCTACATGAATCAGACGAAACTTTGATTATTATTCAGTATTATTTACTAAATTAGGTTCGAATAGCGCTTTTCAGTAAAACGCAGTCTTTGAGAACACAAACATAACATGCAGAGGTTAATTGAGTAGCTAAAATGTTCATTGCTCAAACATTACAAAATGTTCAGTGCAGAAATATAGTGTTTGTTTTGTTTATTGTGATGTAGAGACATGACAAAGCTTAAAAAAATTGTTCATTTTCATGTAGTTTATCTCACAATAGTTTATAGTTTATCTCACAAACTGCATTTCTGAGCAAGAAACTACAAGAACAGGAATTAAAATCATACACTACTGCTCAAAAGTTTAGGATCACTTTAGAATTTCATTTCATGCAATTTTCATACAATTCACAAACAATATTGTCCATTTCTCAATTAATTTAAATGTATCAGATGATTTTTAAAGAATGAAAAATGTTTGTATTAAGGTCTATGTTTGTATAGAGGCTTATTTTGCATATAGTCCTATTATCAGCAATTCTCAGTCCTCTGTCTAAATCTCCTGGTACGACCGCCGATCCAAGTTAAAGATGTTATTGGGCTAATTGGTTGTTAGGACACTCTTGCTCAATTGTGATGCACAGCTGAAAAACATTCTACTAATAAGTGAGTATAAAAGGCAACAACATTCTAGGTTAGTTTAGTATCTGAAGCATCAGCAGTTGATGGCTTGCTGACCGACTCAAAATGGCCAGAAAGAAACAACTTTCTTTAGAGACCCGTCAGTCCGTTGTTTGTTAATATAGGAAGGTACTCCATTGAAAACAAGAACATTTCACTGTGATCCCAAACTTTTGAGTGGTAGTGTACGTCATTACTCGCTAGGTTCATGTGGTCAAGAAACTGACTGGTCTCAACATCGTTCTGTGATGAGTGCGTTTACATGCACTTAATAATCAAGAAACTGCGGAAAATTAGATTTTGTCTGTAATCCTATTTATTGCATTTCCATGTACTTCAGTAATCAGATAATGGGAAATCTCTGCATGAGTCAGGCAGTAATTGGATTTCCGCTTTGCAACCAGCCAAAAACATAATAACATAAAACATAATCTAGAAAATGAAGATTTACGTCCTTCATTTCATCAAGCATGCATTTGGTTCTGGGGTTGCCCGAAAGTGTTTTGTTGCCATCACGCGGTTGCTGTGTTAAATGCTAGTTGCTTGTTTCTGGTGTGGCGGTGTGTTTTTGCACATGCACAGACTGAAATCTGAAAGAAATCAGAATAAGAACATACACGCACTGAGAAACATGATGACTGAAACTCGATTTCTCGGATTTATGGGCCCTAATCCAGTCTAAGAATTCAGAGTGTGCTGTTTCCATGGCCACACCAATGATCAGTTAACTTCAGAAACCAGATCCGGGGCACATATATATATACAATCATTATTTGTCATTACAAATGTTAGAACAACATCTTTGGGGAAATGAAACCTTGCAAAAAGGTAACTTAATAAGAAAAACCTTCTTAAAGTTTAATACAAGTTAATGTAACACAATCTATTCCATATAATCTTCGTATTTGTTTATGTATTGCTCTATAACTAATTCTTTTTTTCACAGCCATGAATTTTTCAACAGCAACAGAATCCAGTAACAGGTCATTTGTTTTGCTCATCTTAAAATAAAGATGCTTTTGTCTGTTAATGCTTTTGTATAAAAAACTTATTGTGTGTGCTCTACCATCTAGTTTACTCCAGCTTCAGGAATGAAACAAGGACTGCACCACCAGATGATCAAGATGTGGGTTACATTTTGAACACAATTTAGTCTAATCATTCAAATTTACTGAAACCACTGTTTTCGCTGTAGTGGTTGCTTGAGTGCAGGGCCACTCAGTGTTTTGCAAATGGTCAGTTCATTAAAGAGAATAAAGGGCAAGACTGACCTTTATAATTACACTGGATGGCTGTTTTCTCCAACTTCCACACAGTTCATTCTTATTCAATTAAAGTGGATTAAAAAAATCTTCTACAATATTTCTAATTATTGTATTGCTCCGGTGATCTTTTTAAGTTTTTCTATGGAGAAACAACAGGAGTCTTAAACCTCCTTAATACCACCAGTCATGCAATAGACTGCCTGAGGCTACTTTATAAGAAAAGAAAAGCCTTTAATGAATTAAAAGATATTTATTTAGTTAATTAAAGTACAATTCCAGGCCCATTCTGGCTCTTATAGATTTGTTTCACATCGTACATTAGTCATGGTGTGCAATAGAAAAGAAAGAAAGCATAAAGTATAATGAACTTGGACACACTTTCGGCCCATTCGTCTAGAGAAGGATTTTGACAATGGATATTAATTAAACTAATCCCAAATAGGCCACATTCATTCCAACACATGAAAGCCTCTGTTATTCTTTAAGGATAATGCACTCCCTTCTTCTATGGCTGCGTATTGGAACTTGGTTTTAATTGCTTGTTCAATTCTACGTCTGAAATGCTTTTGCCAGTAAATACGGGCTCTGAGTGTTGAGCTGTTATGCTAAGGGAATCTGATGAACACTTTGATTCCTTTGTCGCTGCTGGGAACGAGAACAGCCATCATGGGTCCCCGAGTGCCAAAGCAATTTGAGGAAGTGCCAAAGACTTCACACTCCAAAACCGACACAAAGAGAGAGCCGGGCGACTCTACGGTCCCTGAGGTTTCTGAAAGCACTAGGGGAACTCTCTTAGCTTCACCCCATTACAACCAAACCACAGCGAAAACCTAACCAAATAACACCGCAAACACACATGCCAATACAACACCTTTCACTTTCAGCCAAACAAAACAATTCACAAAACAATCCTGGAATTCATATCACTCAGTGGCCAAACCTTGAGTATTATTTAAAACAAAGATACTATAGTCCTCTACTCCTCTAAAGCACCCTGGGCCAGATCTATTAAACCTAGATTTATCTTGAGGCTAAGAGCAAATAGCTCTGCAGTAACAGATTTGCTTATTTATATGATGCATTGCTGTATGTTTGCTGTATGTTTGTCCCATGTACATGTAAGAACAGTGATTCATAAAGAAATACAGTCCCAAAGAAAATACAACAATCCCACATATAATGTATATATTCTCTACCAGTAATTTTCTCTAGTAAACCTGATTGTAGGAGCTTTAGATGTAACTGTCCCTATACTTAAAGTTATACATTTCATATTTTTGTTTTCTTACTTGTGTGTGTTATGTAGCTTTTTGTAAGTAAAAGTTCTGCAGAGTTATAAAGCCTAAAGTACACACCAGAGTAAGCTACCCTTTCCCACAGAAACCACTTTTCTTAGCAGCCTGAAATGTCTGATTGGAATTGCAGCCATTTGTGATGTCATCTCCTAACACAATCCTTATATCTTGTTTGCAAATGACGTAATGTCACTGTGTTGCGATCTGCAGACGGAGGGCAGGAAGTGATTTTCCACATGGGAGCTCTATCACCACAGGGAGCTTTTATCAAGTACCAATGCTTTTTGTTTCGGAGGGAAAATTGGCAAGAATTTGTTACTTGCTACTTGCACATAAAAGCATACATAACTTTTATTTTTTGTTCTTTAACTATAAAAATACTTTTATTTACTTCAACTTATATTATTATACTTTGTATATTTTGTATATATTTTTATTATTTCTTTTATTTGTTATCTTTATCTATTGGTGAATGGAGGAACAGCAAAGTAAGAATTTCATTGTACATATGACAACTCTTGAATCTTGAATCCATAAATATACACATTTTTACTACATTTTACTCCTGAGAAGTGAAAACTGAAGTGAATTTTTTTTACTTAAAACATAATATTTACAAGTGAAATTTAAAAATGTTACACGTGCACCTGAATTCTTGATATCAAGAACAGAGTATTCACTAATTAAAAAACTATTTATACATGTATATCAAGGTAAGCAGGAATCCTGTCAAATGCTCTATAGCCAAGCAAACGTTTCAAATGATCTCAATTTGAGCTCAATTTACACACAAAAAATTATTTTTCAGGTTGTTCCGGCTGCTATACATGCAAATATCACAGCAACAAAGGAGGTTTTTCTCAATTGCCTTTTCTTTACCAACAAGACAATTATCTTTTTTTTTTACAGAAGGGCGAGACTATAGCCTGCATAACAAGCGTTACAAGTACACTTACGATGTCTCAAGTACAGCCCATCTGAAACTTCTCTCCAGCATTTCAAATGACACTATTGTAAAGCTAATCATCGGGCTGCTGGAACAAGCTGCCAGTTTTCTTCTGGTTTATCTTTTTTCTTTGCATATGACAACACAATTCCCCAGTTTTTTTCAAACACCTCCTCAGGAACCCGCAATTTTCTTGCTTGCAGCATGGTAATACGAGGCTATCTGTAACAGCATCCAATTCATTCCCTGAGCGTCTCACTGATTGTCTGCTTGATGAAATGTCCCAGAGGAATGAACAGAAAAACACGCTGGGCACAGCAAGCCTGACAGCTTCACTCATGCTGGCGCATGGGCCGCCACTATCATTTCACATTTTACACCAACGCAAAGCTCATTCAGATACGCAAAATGTGATGGATGGGTACAATCAGAAAGAGGGAGATGGATCTCTTTATTGAGAAGTTATCTGCCTGTTCTTTATAGAGGGACCACTATAGCAGTAAAGAGAAGTTCAATACATCATGCACATGTGTTTACATTTTACTAAGACAGTTTTACAAGTTTATTGCATGTGTAAAACATTTTGGAGCATCTGGTCTCAACTCAGCGTCTCTGTAATTAGCCCTAAACAGCAAAGAAGGAATGATCATAGAGAGGTCAGACTAACATAGAATAGAAAATACAAACTAAAGGGTTCACTTTATTTATCCCAAACTTAATTGTAGCAGTTACAACAGTAAAAACAGTAAACAGGCTGGCTGGCTTTACTTGTCCCATAGTTTTAATTGCTGCAAACCGCATGAGTAACAGCCTCAGCTCTACACTGCTTAGGCTTCAGAGAAGGAGTGAATCTATGACTTCAAATGTCTCCAACCCAACAATGAGTGTCTGCGTTTCTTTCTAACTTTCTAACTCTGTCCAAAGTAATTTCCCCAGCCTTTGAGACAGCTCCCATGGGTCCCATGTAACCGCACCAATCCTTGTTCAGAAATAGACTTGTTTGGGTTGGAGAAGTGCTTTTGTGTCAACCTGACAGGTTCCAACTACTCTCAACTGTTGTTTGGGTTCATACATCATTACTGAAATATGTGTCCGGCTTGGGTCAGGTTCATTTGCTACATCCTTGACTGCATCGCTGTATCATCCAGATGTACCATCTGTGAAGTTTCTAAAGCTTTTACATTCAGACTCAACTATAGTTTAACAAACTGTAAATACTGTTCGACCAGAGGAGGATGGGTCTCTGCTTGTGCGTCTTGTTCCTCCCAAGGTTACTTCCTCCAGTTTTGAGGGGGTGGATAAATTGTTGTGACTTCATGTTTTCATGCTTTAAAACTCTGTAAATTTGCTTTGTGACAACATCATTGTAAAAAGCGCTATACAAATAAACTTGACTTCAAATTTGCCATTCTGGTTTCACAGCCCATCTCTGACCTTAGCCATGCTGTAGTTTTCTTCACTATTTTCTAATTCCCATCTACATTTTTCTATAACAGAATAATTTCAGGCCACAGTTAAATTCAGTACCTAATTGAACGTAAGTTGGGTTCAGACAGAAATTTGTCAAGCTACAGCTAGGTTCAGACAGAATTTTTTCAGAGCTGCAGTTAGGTTGGGACAAAATTCTGTCAGGCTACAAAATGCTGTTGGTTTAAAGTCAGGTTCAGACAGAATTTTGGTTCTACTGTGTGGTGGAACAGAATTTTGTGAGGGTAAAGTCGGGTTCAGATGAAATGTTGTTTGGACAGAAGTTTGTTTGGCTAAATTTGGATTCAGAATTTTGTTGGACTACAGTCAAGTTTGGACAGAATTCTGTCAGGCTACATTTTGGGTTTAGAATTTTGTAGGACTATATTTAAGCTCAGACTGAAACTTTTGGGGCTATACTTGGTTTTAGACAAAAAAATTGATGGACATATATTCTGACTCAATTCTGTGGTTGTACAGTGTGGTTGGGACAAAATTTTGTTGGGCTACAGTTAAGTGTGGACAAAACTTTATTGCGCTATAGTCAGGTTTAGACAAAGTTTTTGTAAGGCTTCAGTCGGACAGATTTTTTCAGGTTGCATTTAGTTCAGGACAGAATTTTACTGGGCTTACATTAGGTTAGAATTTTAAACTTGGTGCTGTGGGTGCGGTTGGAGAGAATATTCCCAAGACATTTAGAGTTTCAGTCAAAAATGCCTGGCTAAACATCTGGTACACATCTCCACCAAACCTCTAATCAGTTTTTGAGTACCCGCTGCAGTCCAGGATGAACCTTCTGGCTGTCTTCATGTACAGATTTGCCAGAGCAAAGTGGCAGAGCGAGCTGAGGTTAGAGCTAAGCTAAAGTGAAGTGGTGGAGTTTATGGCCAAGGAGCAGGAATCAGCACTTCTGTAAGTAGTAAGAAACCAAAAGCCAAGCTCAGCACATTATTTATGTCTACTTACTCTTACACTTTTCCATGTCAAGATCTAGGATTCCATGTCAAGATTCACTTAAAATAGACCCAGAATGTGAGTGATGCATTGGAAGTTAAAATGCAAGCCTTAAATTAAACTACAAAGTTATACAAAATACAACACTGATACGAAGAAAATGTCTGGCAACTTTTAAAAATATGCCATTATCTCTGAGTCATGTCTGAAGTTACACCACCCTTGGGATTCAACTTTAAATTGAGTTTGCCTGATTTTCATTTACCACCTCCAGACAAATCCCATCTGATTGCTTCACTTTTAAGCATTTTATTCCATTTTATTACATACTTTCTTCCAGCAAGTCTAACAATTCTGTCTATTCCAGTCTGCGCCATCAACCAGATGTTCAAGCTAATTGTGAATAAACCTACAAATGAGCTTATTAAGTCTACATAAATTGAGATGCTTAATAACTTTTGCTCAGCACATGCTTGTAAAAACAGTAAACATGAATTTTCTTTTCTACTGTTTTAAATAGTGAAAGCGTAACTGCCATTGTGAAAAAAACTGTGAGCCACAAGCCTGAAATTAAGTTATACACGGCTGTATTTTTTTTTAAGCACCACTGTGGTAGAGGCAGACTATTAGCGCTTTAAAGTTGTAGCAGGAGTGCACTCCAGCTTCAACTCATGGCTTCTCGTAATTGCATTGATAATTATTCAACTATAACAGCATCCATTTTTGATAAGGCTGCTGAGGACCCTGCCAGCCCCTGCTATCAACAATAAAAGGAAGATATGCAGGGTTCATTCCACTCCTCCGCAGAATTCAAAGTATTTCGACAGGCATGGTAATCAAAATTCAAATGAGGGGAAAAAAGGGGAAAGTCCCTGCATCAATAAATGAAAAGTTTTACTTAAAGAACATCTCGGAGCCGGTTTCCATGGTGATGAACCAGCAATCCTTTGCTCCTCGAGCCGTGGCAGCGAAAGCTTTGCTCTTATTACTCTGAAAGCTTCTCCATCTCTTGCTGTTACTATGCAGCTAGCAAAGGCAAACTGCCACGCAATAAGTGCGTTAACATTTCCCTATCACTGCATCTCACTCATATGAACCAAGTAATGAGTGTGTGTCGCCGTTAAAATTGACGATCAGGGAACAAAACCGAGATGGCACCGCATCCTCATAACATCACGCACGCAGCCAGCCAAAATAAGCAATCACCGCTAATCAGGCTTACATTACACAGGTTTCCAGTGTGATAAACAAGCTCGCTACAAATAAACTAATGCATTCTGGTTGCCATCAAATATTCAAATTTGTCTCACCTACACTTTAATAATGTTTTTAATGCGCTGGGTAAATTAACATTATATGGTGGGGGAAACTGAAGAGGCATGAGACATACTAATGAGGCATGGGTTCTAGCGGAGTATCTCTAATGAAGTAACATTTGGCAAATGTCAGCCATTCACCTCTATAGCCCTGTAATTCAGGCAGTTCAGCTCAGTCTGAAGGAGAAGAAGAAACAGGGCCAGCAAGAATTACTTCCAACATGTCAAACCTAATCTTAAGGTCAGCTGGAATATGAAGCTTGCTACAAGCTTTCTTTCATTGACCTGCTCTTCAAAGTAGATTAACCCCAAAGCACAATTTGAATTGCTCAAATATGGCTTTAGGCTGTGCATGTTCCAACCACATTGATTTGCCAGTTTAGTAGAGCCATCTACCATGTAGCTACAAGCAGGTTCATTGGATGTACCTATATAGGTGCACTTTGTTCAGTTAAAAAACTGCAACACTGTTATTTTTGGAGCGCAACTTATCAGCCATCAAGCAAAGGGACCTCCAACCTATAGTATTAGTTGGGTGATTGATCTTTCTAGTGTATTATTGTGTGTGTGTGTGTGGTGCTGGGTTGAGTGTATTAGGCAAAATCTCACAAGTGTCACTGCTAAGTTGAAGTGGCACCACCAAAATATGTTCAGCCAGGAGCAGATTTCTAATAAAGTGGCTAAAGCGCAGTGTTTCAAAGCACCAGCAACACTGCTGCGCCTTATACACTCATACCAGTGCCACAACTCTACCATCTACCACCAACATATGACTGCTTGACGTATAGGGCAAAGGGTGACTGATAACTTCTCCGACAACAGATGGGCTACTGTCAATTGGGAAACTTATATAGTGCATTTGCTGTCAGAAGCAAAACTTTGAATACCTCCAGGTATTCAAAGACGGACAAAAAATTACAAAAATATATAATGTTCTGTTCCCTTTTCAATGGTAACAGTTTAGCTTATTTTTTCACAATATGGTCAGTTTTGAAAATAAGCACAGGCTGTGCATTTAAGTGTAGAGAAAGAGTGTAAACAACGTGTAAACAAAACCTTTACATACAATACAATACAAATACAATAAACTGAAAACTCAATATTAAAACCTTTTAAACAAAGGTCTATAAGTACTGACTAAACACTTATAGCATAATACAAAATAGCAATTACATTGTCCTGGTATTTTACAGTAAACACTTCTTTGAGTTTTCAAGTCTTCTAAACACAAATGCATTATAAGTAGAGTCCCATTTTAGGGTGTTAGGGTTTGAGTTGGTACAGCAATTAGGTTTAGGACCAGGATAGATTGAGGGTAATGTTAGAATTAAGGATAATTACAGTGAATGTAATAGTTATTATATTATGTAAGCTTAATGCAAGACAATCGCTGTCTATTCAGTGAGAACAGGAAAAAATAAAGTCAATCAATGCTAACTTCTCTGTCTTAGATAAGCTGCAAGAGTTAAATGTGTTAGTCAAATACAGATGATAAATCAGTACATGATCAAACCTGCTCGTTCAGCCCTGTCAGAGCCCTTTAACTTATTTCTCTGCCTCTCCTCACTTGTCTTGTAATAACACATTTTATTTAGCTATATTTAATTCAAGGCTTAATGAGAGATCAGTCAGCTCAAAATTTTATTTGAACAGCCGCAACCTGTAAAGAAGCTTATCATGTCTGAAATGAAGGGACATAAAAATTGTCTAATGATTAATACTTTATGACTGTTTTATGGTCACTACTAATGTGATACATTCAAATACTGCAGAATAACATCAAAACAAATATAGTGCTCTAACATATAAACTCATATTTTTATCTGTATATTGCTTCTTCACACCACGCATTCATCACTATCTTTCAAGTTTCTTAAAATGTGTGCTTCAGCTGGCTAACATCATGGAGGGCGTTTGCATTTTGAGTTTTAAATGGTATAATAAAATCCACAAGCAAAATGTCATGTATCAAAGTGTCCAAAACATTTTGCAAATACAAATAATGATAGGTAAATCATACTTTTCAAAAAGATTGCATCTCTTTGCTTTTATTTATTTTTTTGGTGATTTTACTGATACATTTGCGTGTCTAAACTCACTCTTCAATTGCTCCAGAGCTTCTAACCTCTGGCCCATTTTCACAAAAGGGGGTTGGGGGTGTGATGGGTAGGTCGGGTGTGACTTAGGGCGTTCACCTCCACTCTCTACCAGTCTTTACTTAGCCTATCCTCTTTTCTTTACTTCACATAGACTTTATAGTAGCTCGCTAACAAGCAACATTACAATACTGACCAAAAACTCATATGGTAGGTATGTATCTTCAAACTGTAACTACCATTAACTTACCATTTCATTTGATGTATTTTAAAAAAGTTTCACTAAAACTTTGTTTTACTAAACATTAAGCCACAAGCCTGTCACAACTTTAGTGTACCAAATAAAACATTGGCAATAACAATATAATTCTGTTGTGTTTAAGGATGTAATGTTAATGTATGTAATGGCTTTCATGTTTTCTAGCTTTCTAGATTATTTTAAAAAATTGGGGTTCATATGCTCCATTGCTCAAGCACCTATGGATATAGAGAAGTATGTGCCTTGAATAACTTAAGATTGACCAAAATATTGTGTTTTATGTAAGTTGTAACTTATCTAACAATGATTCTGAGTAAACAGTAAAAACACACTTTGTTTTGGCTGAACATTAGAGCACTGCTAAAGCACTGGGATTAGTAGGCTTGGTTAGTAACGATATCCTCAGAAATGTTCTGTATCATCTCCCACCACTGGTGTATTTGCGCTTCAAAGCAAGAATGCAAGGAGCGTCAAGAATTTGAACATCAGGAGGTGTTGCCCTCTTCATACTTCAACAATTACTGCAAAAAACACAGAGTAGCAAAGTGTGCCATGTGCAGCTATAGTGTCAAAAACACAACATCGGCCCAAATTAACTTTTACTCTTTGCTCTTTCTGCACCATAACCCATATTTCTTCTTCCAGCTGGGAATTTTTTTTTTTTTGCTCAGCTCCATCAACTATGTTCCACCTCAGCACAGGAGATTAGCGCTGAAAGCATTACCTAACCAAGCAAATGATGGTGCCAAGGGGGGGAAAAAACACAGTGAATGGGTTTAGAAGTGAAGTTATTGCACAGTCTGGCAGCTCTCGGCAGAAATCGCATGATTGCAGGTTTTCTCTGCACTTTTCCACATTAAGTACTCGACTATAATACCATACTCAATTTGAATTTTACTAACATGAGCCATGGGCCCCTGTTACAATGCACAGGATGATTGTGGAGAAATCGGAGCGGGATTTATTATAGAAGCAGCACTGCCCCCTGCTGTTTCTGTGGGAAACAGGTGATTTACAAGTCATAAAATGGCACACAGTTGGAAGGTTTCAAGCAAGGTCAACAGTTAATCACCAGGTTTTGAGGCATGTTTGGCAGAAAAATCAACTATGCTGGACTAAAGGCCTCCAGCCCTGGAACTGAAACCCTTGTTTTACAGCTGACAAATTACTAAGATATTATTGTCTAATCTGTACTCTATTATTTGGCTTTATTATTATTATTATTATTATTATTATTATTATTATTATTATAGTCTTATAGACCCTCTGCACTATGCAGTATTGAGTCTTCTGGACTTAAACTTGTGCATTAATTCCTTAGTTAACAAAAGTTTCAAACCATCCTTTACTAAATTTGATTGCACTACAAATCCCAAGTCATGTCTTAAATAGTAACAACAAATGGCTGTGTTAGATTTGACGATGATAGCAATAATACAATCTAGAGAAACATCCAGGATAGAAGAGAAGCTGGACTGTGTACTGAAATATGTAGCCATTGTATATTTATTCTTTAAAACGTCCTTCCAACAATCAAACACTAAGCCTTTTTAAAATAACAGCTTCAGTTTAGAGTCCCACTGAGTTAAAAAAAAAACAGAAGTTAAAACCAGCTTCAAGAGCAAAATCACACCATGTAGAGTTTAGTGTTTAAGACTACCCTAAGCTATATCTGTATATGTTTGCAAAAATTTGAACACCGCAGTCGAATTACGTTTTGTTGATTTTCTAAGTGAAAATACGTTTGTTTTTTTTTACAGTAATTGAAAAAGTCAGTTGCCTTTACATTTACATTTCATGGTGAATGGATGAACAGACAGGGTCCAAAGTTATTTGAAGAAAAAGCTTGTTTGATTATATTCCATTAAAATGTAAGAATGATTTTTTCTTCTATCGAGTTTGGAGAGACAATATGTTGATGTGACAGTGATGATAAAGGTTTGATTACAGGAAAGCAGCAGAGTTTAGTGTAAGTTGCTGTGCTGTTTTTCTTTTTATTACTGTGCATTGCATGTGTTTGCAGTTCAAGATGCAGGCACTGGATTCGGTAGTCTTGAGAAGGAAAAAATCAATTAGTTTAACTGATATTGCAACCGAGCTTGGATTTGGCTCATTTTATAAAATAACAAATATTGGCATCTCGGTAAGCTCTCCAACCCCAGCTCCCCCCAAACAATCTATTTGTACTTGTCATTTTATTTTTCTTCTATCAGGATTTTTCCACATTCCAGTTGCACCTCACCACATAAACACAGCTCTGTTAGACAGACAGAAATCCAGTTATCATCAATGTTTTTATGTTATTCAAAATCCTGAAATGAGGCTGCACAGTACCTTCTTTCTCTGTACAGTATCTGTGGATTTTGTAGCTAAAGGGAGAGTTGGAGCTCCTTTTATGCTGGACTGTAGTGATCAATCCAATATAATGATATTCTTCAAATACATACACGGTTACTAAGGTTAGCATGGACAAAGTTATTGAACCAGTGCTTTAAAAGATCTGCTATTCTACAATAAAATAGTATCTTACAACACAAAGCTGATATAGCTTTATTTAATTGATAGTTTTGTTTTGTTTAATGATGTTCCTCATATATCCCATGTTTAGTGTATCAGAGTATTTACAAATCATTTTTATAGAATATTGTCTCTATTATAATATTTATTGATGTTACTTATAGGCTAATATATGTATTTATTCAGGTTTTTAACTGGCTATAATCTACTGATGAAAATATATTCAGATTTATTACAGACCAATATCTTCTATTATAGTTTATAAGAGTATTTATTAGTGTGCTTCATAGATATTCTAGTGTATAGCTATTTATTCAAACCTGTAACTGACGATTGTCTGCTGTTGTAGGTTATAGGAAAATGTATTGTGATTAAACAGATACCTCTTGTTTGAATATATAAGAGCATTTATTGAGGTTCATTATAGACTAATATAACCTGTTCTAGTATTCATTGATGTAATTTATAGATATTCTAGGTTATAAATGTGTTTAATTGACCATTATTATGGGGTATTTATTGAGGTTCTTTATAGAATAACATCTATTCTAGTGCACATGAGTATTTGTTGAAGTATGTTGAGAATGTATATTTATTATGTTTTAATATCTGCTATTCTAATGTATAGAAATGTTGACTGAAGTCTTTAAATAATATCTCCTGTTCTTTTTTATTTGGGTTTGTTGAGCTTGATAATCTTCTATTCTACTGCATAGGAGTGATTGCTGTTGTTGTTTTGATCTTCTAAAGATGTGTAAATTGAGTTCTCGCTCTATTGGAAGTGCGAGCACGTCCTGCACAATTGGATCCCTCATATTAATGCAAAGATCCTCTCTGTACACAGGCTGAGAACACACAGGCACGTTTAATGCCAGCGGAGAAATGCTGCCCTCCGCAGGTAAAAGCTTTGATCAGCCTGCCGCGCACTCGAACTGCCAGCACCCTCGCCCTCCTCCACGTTGAGCTTAAGCCTTTGGAAAAACAGATTTCAAGCTGCGCTCCAGCAGAGTGTTGGAAGATAAAAGACTCTCCTGACCCTTTGATAATCTGCCCCAGGCTTTACAGTAGACTGGCTGGAAGCCTTTGAATTACTCCGACTCATGGCTTCCACTCAGTGACAGCCAGTCCGGCTCGAGAGAGTGGAGCTAATTGACATTACAACAATGAGCAGCGGACAGCATCACTAACACACGCAGTGAAGTGTGTAATGAGGGGGCAGGTAGACGGTGGTCTGCAACTCTGGCGGTTCCACCTTCAGGAATGTTTCACTAGCAGGGTATTGACCCATATTGACCTCAGTGAACAAGAGGGTGTCTGACATCTATGTCACAGCCCAAACACGACCATGACAAATGCTAAGCGGTCGGTGAAAAATGTAATTGATACACTTGTCTTCAACTGCATTAACATAAATTTACTTTAATAGACTTAGGCTGGCATGTTTCTCTCTGGCACGGTTCCATGTTTCCAGGCTTTTATCATCTTAGAGCTATACATGCTCTTAGGAATAAGGCCTCAAGGAAACCTATAAAAGGGTTACTGAGGTCAAGTCCTGGGGTCAGGAAAAAATGGCCAATTAGCTAGCTAAGCAAACTCTGTAATTGAAACTACTGGCCACCCAGCGTGGCCATGCCGCTTGACCAACATACCAGCATCCAAAACACAAAACATGCTGATTTTGTTGTTGTTATTTTCGAGCAGGATAAAAAGCTGGCAGAGTAAAGTCACACACTTACATCAACAATCATGTAGCCTATAACAGATTGAGTTTATTATATTATTTTCAAATATTACATAATGGACTAAATTAATCAAATAGCAGTTTTTCATAGCTGCGGCAGAAATCACCTACTAGGTCATTCAGTACACTAGTATCCACACAGACGCACAACGTCCATCATCTTACCAATGTCCTGTGACGTTGTTAAGATGACCACAAGTGCAAAGTCCTGTTATTCATTAAAACCCCATTTACAGACATCATTTTAGTCTTTGGCTTTTTGTGACACTGACCTACGTTTTTATCTGAATTTTTACTCAGACAGTGTCGTAAGTAGTGCTAACTTCTGTAGGGGCAGTTCACTAGCAGTAGCTGAATACAAACATCTGATGTACTATTTTTCATTGTGTTTTTTCTCTGCTTTAAACTGATCCACAGCTCCTGTTGAATCATGATATAGCACAGAGTGTTGCAGTTGCATACTTAAAAATGTCATCTGGGTAGCATTTGTGTACTACTCAATGAATACTGAGTATTTGGATACACTAACTACGCTCGCCTGCTTTGCCTACTGAGTAGTACAGAAGTAACATGTAGTAGTAGGCATTGTATGTGGTAATAAAACAACATTTACGAAAGAGTGAGAACAAGTTGATAAGAGCATGTCCAAAAATAGTATAAGTAGAGACGGAGTCATTGAGATTTCATTGTTTGCAAGGTTGACTGTTTTGGCAATGGTGATCAATCAGGCTTCAGTATATTCAGATTACTGAACAACTCAAATGCTAATATTTGGGATATAACATAGCTGCCAATTCTTGGCACTGCAAACAAGTTATTAAGAGTTATTATGGAAAATTAAATAAGAAAATATTGAAATAATAATGGACAAGGAAGTGTATCACATTACTCTTTTATGTGGACTGAAACTTTTTATTTACTCAGCCAAGTGAATTACTTGGCTAATTTAATTACCTTATGAGAATTAGTATTTAAACTTTTAATTTCACTGGTGAGAAAATGTTAATTTCAGAACGCTATTGTTTATCGTTTCTTTGATGGATGCAGCTTTTTTGTGTGTGAAATTAGAGCTTTTGCCAGTCCCCTTATCAAAGCACACTGTGAATATGCGTAAAAAAACAAAGTACTTGTTTTTTTAAGGCTGTTCATGAACTAGTATCTCCTACTTTAAATAGTAGAGGTTCTGTATCAGCTAATATCTCACATACTACTGTATAGGTGTATTGGTCAGGGCCTTTAAATGACTAATGTGGATTCTATTCTATTGTTCCACAGTATTTATTGAAGTTCTGTATACAATAATATCTCCCACTCTAACTCTAGTGTATGCAAGTGTTTATTGAGGTTCCTTATGGACTAATAACTCCACTTCTAGTGTTCAGGAGTGTTTATTGTATTTCTTTATAAACTAATATCTCCAGTTCTCATGTATAAGAGTGTTTATTGTGGTTCTTTATGAACAAAAAATTCCAGTTATCGTGCATAGGAGTATTGGTTGGGTTAATAATTCTATTATAGTATACTGGAGTGTTAGTTACTTATATATATAAACGTACTAATCTAGGGGTGTTGGTGTGTAAGTGGACTAATAATTCTTATGTTGGTGTATTGTAATGTTTATGGTTATCTCCAGTTCTAATGTGAAGGTGCACTTGTATTCTAGTGTATTAAAGTGTTTAATTGGATAAACAAGTGCATAGGAGTGTTTAATGAGGTTATTTATCTACTACAGTGTTAATTTTGACAGCAAGTTTTGATTTAGTTTCGGTCATAATCTTTTGACTAAAATGTCATTTAGTTTTAGTGATAATTTAGTCATCTGAATTTTTTTTAGTTTTGGTTTAGTTTTAGCCGACGGATAATTATATGAATATAAATCTACCCTAAATATCTACACTCGATTCAGTCGACTAAAAAATAAAGGGGGTAAAATGTAAACGCTTTTTCTTCAGTTCCCTTCAGTTATTTAAGTCATTTTATACTTACACAAAATGAAACATTTATTAACCAATTATGGAATATTATTTATGTTTGAAAGACCAATACGCACTCACAAACAGATTTAACAAACAACATAAATACATCCGTAACATAAATAAAGAAGTAAATAAAAGAAAACTGTTATTTTATCCTTGTAACACCTTTTATTTATTATCTCTTATTTATTTAATAATTGTTACTAGTGCTGTTAATCTAATAAAATTACATGCTCTGTGATTAACTAATCAACATTCATTGCATTTATCACTTTTTGCTATGAAAGTTTTTTTAATTGTGCAATTTAAATACATTTTATCATAACAGTAAATCAATGAATGAATAACAGCCACATCTCTGGGTCACAGTGTTCACTAGAGACACACACTGCACATTACCTGCACTAATTAATTGTAAATAAAACTACCTAATCTGTTTTGTGCACTTTCTAGTGTGTACGGAGAGATTTAGGACATGGTAATTAAACGCAGCTGCCTGGAGTTAGCTAGCTAGTTTCCTGACTCTGGTCTGGACATACTGCTCTGGACATATAGCGTTTCAGCTTCTTCCTACATACCTGATTTAACTAATCTGACCATTAACACCACCTTATTGAGTTAATACAGCATTTACAGCAGGACACGCTCTAAAATGTACAGGGCAGTGTGTACACAGCTGTACATATCAGCCAAACCAGATAAATCCAGATTAAATAAGATAGAAGATTGTGAAAGAGATATTAGACTTTGGATGCTACAGAACTTCCTTCTTTTGAACGCTGACAAAACGGAAGTTCTCCTTCTCGGTCCAAAGGCTGCTTGGACTAAATGTTCAGATTTAATGCTAAATCTTGCTGACTTCTCTGTAGTTCCTGGTTCAGTAGCCAAAAATCTTGGTGTAACAATTGACTCAGATCTGACATTTAATCAACACACAGGTAATATTACAAGAACAGCGTTTCTTCACCTGCAAAAGTTAAGTTAAGAAATGCATTATCTATGTCTGATGCTGAAAAGTTGGACACAGAGGTCGATTGTAAACTGAGATGGAGGTGCTGTTGTTCCACCACTTCACGCGATCACACAGGTTTGTTGACGGTGGAGTGGGGGGATCCCACTGTCTCAGGGTGCTCTCATGTCCATGTTACCTTCTGGTAATCTCTTCTTAGAGTTTAGGCTGTTATAGTTAGATCTGCCGGAGTCACCAGCCACACTCTAAGATTTCTGAATATTCATATTCTCTACAGTCATACTCCCGAGCCCAACTAACTCTCTCTTTACTCTTCCTGAGGTAATGACTGTCCTCCCGTCTATAGGATTAAGAAGGACTAAGCCAGCATTAGCAGCGACACTGTCTAGATAACTTAGTTCCATCATAAATAACAACAGGTCACACTCATATGGTCTTTCTGGTTATAGACCAAATTTGTGCAAGTGTGCGTTTGATTGGATGGCTACTCAGCTTGTCCCGCCTGTCCATACATGCCAAAGTAGTAGATTTGATGTTAACTCCTCCTTGCCTTTTACAAAACTAAATCAGTTCTGATTGGAGTTTAGGATGTCGTCCCTGCCAAAAACATTTTGTTTTTATTCATTGACTAAAGTGTCAATCAATTTCGTCATAGTTTTTATAATTTTATGTAGATTTTATTTAGTTATCATCTCATTTTCGTCATGAAAAAAGGTTCGTTGGCGAAAACTATGACGAAAATAGTTTGTCAACGAAATGAACACTGATCTAATATCTGCTATAGTAGTACATCGGAGTGTTTCTAAATACTATAAGAACTAACATCTATGTTCCTCATGGATTGGCATCACTTTTTCTGAGAAACATTTTCTACTAAGTAGGAGGGTTTATTAAGGTGCTTAATACACTAATATCTTCCATTGTAGTTTATAGAATGTTTATTGACTAACAGTAAACATTCTTCATAGCATTTCTTTTTCTAATGTATAGGAGTGTTCACTGACGCTTTTTATGGACAAATCAAATATCAGCTAATTTAGTTTATATAGGTGTTTACTGAGGGTTTTTAATGGACTATTACTTTTTGTTTTTGTTTAGATGAATGTTTATTCATGTTCATTGTGGACTAAAGTCTCTACTTTTAGTTAGTAGGAATGCTTATTGAAATTTTTAAATAATATCCACTTAACTGCATATGCGTGTACATTGGGTTTTTTATGGATTATTGTCTTTTAATATCGTAGAATATTATCTCCTATTCTAGTATATAGGATTGTATGTCATAGCTCACTGGCTGAAGAAACGAATGCTACAAATCTTTTATTAGTCCTTTCCTTAGAATATATTAATGTGTCAATGTATCCCAAGTTCAACTTACTGCATAGCATTCCCTATTAAACCTAATCAATTAATTTTACAATTTATTAATTCATTAATAATGTAAGAAACATGACATAAATAAGTTTAATTGCTAGTGGCTGTGCAATTTTAAAGTCAGTCCTATAGTTTAAGCGTTATGTGCAGTACATTAGTTTTGGGTTCAGTTTTGCATAAAAAGGTTACGCTTAGATTTGGATTAAATTACATAATGTCAATGGGGAAATCCTCTGAAAGTCACTTTGAATTTGGAGTAGGCTTAATCAGTATTCTGAAAGCTGATCCCGTGTGGTGAAAGTAGTGGTGTACTGCTAGTTTTCACAGGGGAAAATCTACAGAGTGATGTGACTCATTCGGTGTGAATAAGAAGGACACATGGGCATCCGTCTGCTTGATGAGAGACAACAGGGACAGGCAAGGTCCTTTTTAACGCGAGGGCCATGCATAAACACAGCTTGTTACAGGCTTCCCTACAGCGCTTTATGGCTGACACGACGCACGTCGATTTTTAATGCCTCGATGATGTGCCTTTGGAAAGTCGGCACTACAGGGAGAACCTGTGACAAGGTTTGAGCCAATTAGAGGTGTGTGTGTATATGTTTGTGTGTGAACGCCAGCGCCTGTCGTTTTCAGGGGAGGAAAGTGGGTCAACGCTTCCAAACACCTCCTCTAAAAAGAGAATACAGCCTCTGAAAACTTTCCGCAGTCGACAAATGAGACCGCGGGGAGGAAGGAGTTTGCGTTCACTTTGGGGGTGAAATCGTAATCCTAATTGGTGCTGCAGACAGCTCGTTGTTATGCTAAACAACATTCCCCACCAAAAACGGCCTTGTCATAACAAATCATGTTATTCTAACAAGAACTAACAGTTTAACACCTCACGACTCCAGTTTTGCCACCAACAGGCGCCAGTGATTTAAAAAAAATTACAAAAATACTAAGTGCTAAAGTAATAGCGAGCAAAAGGCCACTTAGGACCAATTTGTGAGACAAGAATTAATCCTAAAACTACACTGACTTGACACTGGCATTACAATTTGACAATCTGGTGCGGAATAATGCGGAATTCATGACCAGAAAACTAGCCTAATAAATGAACAGGGTAACTTGCACATAAAAGCACACATAACTTTTATTTTTTATTCTTTAACCATAAAAATACTTTTATTTACTTCAACTTATATTATATTATATAGTATATTATATTATATTATTATACTTTGTATATTTTGTATATATTTTTAATTATTTCTTTTTTTTGTTATCTTTATCTATTGGTGAATGGAGGAACAGCAAAGTAAGAATTTCATTGTACAGTGTCTGTTCTGCTGTACATATGACAATAAAACTCTTGAACTCTTAAAAATAACAGGCAAAATTAACATAAAACAATAAACTATATACAATTTTAATGTATAATAAAAAAAACGTGTGATTGTTGGAAGGTGCAGTTAATGTTTGTTTTGGGTGGGAGAGAAAGCCACTCTACTCAGTCAGAGAGATTAAGACCAGTTATTTTCCCCTGTACACCCAGTCATGGATGGCCCTGGCATCTTTTGACACTGTTAAAATGAACCCAGCAGAAGTCTATACAAATTATTCTTAATGAAAGAGAACAGCGTTTTCCCCAGTATCAGCTATCTCAGCCATTACAAAGCTATTTCTATCATATCAAACTACAGAGCAGAGAAAATGTAATTTAGCACATCATTGTCACACACTGTGTTACAACCAGTGATGTGGAAAAGTCACCTAGGTATGATGTTCCTTTTAAATTCCTACTCCAAATCATAGAGGGTGACGTATCACCTAAAGGTTTTGGTGTCCATCGCTATCATAAGAGGGAAGGAAATGCCTTTTTTCTTAACAGTCTACAAAAAAACCCCTGTAAGCATCACTTCATTTCTTTATTCAACACGAGTGTCTCCAGAAATGGAAAGCAGTGTCAATGTTTCTCTCGTTTCGCTTCTATTTATATGATTTTACCGCAGAACGTGGTTAATTGCAGTAAGCGAGCAGATGTGGTGATAATGGTCCAAGCGACTTTCTACCATTGATACTCTTCTACCATTGATACTCTTCTACCATTGATACTCTTCTACTATTGATACTCTTCTACCATTGATACTCTTCTACCATTGATACTCTTCTACCATTGATACTCTTCTACTATTGATACTCTTCTACCATTGATACTCTTCTACCATTGATACTCTTCTACCATTGATACTCTTCTACCATTGATACTCTTCTACTATTGATACTCTTCTATCATTGATACTCTTCTACCATTGATACTCTTCTACCATTGACACTCTTCTACTATTGATACTCTTTTACCATTGATACTCTTCTACCATTGATACTTTTCAACTATTGATACTCTTCTACCATTGATACACTTCTACCATTGATACTTTTCTACTATTGATACTATTCTACTATTGATGCTCTTCTACCATTGATACTCTTCTACCATTGATACTCTTCTACTATTGATACTCTTCTACGATTGATATTCTTCTACCATTGATACTCTTCTACTATTGATACTCTTCTACCATTGATACTCTTCTACCATTGACACTCTTCTACTATTGATACTATTCTACCATTGATGCTCTTCTACCATTGATGCTCTTCTACCATTGATACTCTTCTACTATTGATACTCTTCTACCATTGATACTCTTCTACTATTGAAACTCTTCAACTATTGATACTCTTCTACCATTGATACTCTTCAACTATTGATACTCTTCTACCATTGATACTCTTCTACCATTGACACTCTTCTACCATTGATACTCTTTTACCATTGATACTCTTCTACCATTGATACTCTTCAACTATTGATACTCTTCTACCATTGATACACTTCTACCATTGATACTCTTCTACTATTGATACTCTTCTACTATTGATACTCTTCTACCATTGATACTCTTCTACCATTGATACTCTTCTACTATTGATACTCTTCTACCATTGATACTCTTCTACTATTGATATTCTTCTACCATTGATACTCTTCTACCATTGATACTCTTCTACTATTGATACTCTTCTACCATTGATACTCTTCTACCATTGATACTCTTCTACTATGATACTCTTCTACTATTGATACTCTTCTACTATTGATACTCTTCTACCATTGATACTCTTCTACTATTGATACTCTTCTACTATTGATACTCTTCTGCTATGATACTCTTCTACTATTGATACTCTTCTACCATTGATACTCTTCTACTATTGATACTCTTCTACCATTGATATTCTTCTACTATTGATACTCTTCTACCATTGATACACTTCTACCATTGATACTTTTCTACTATTGATACTATTCTACCATTGATACTCTTCTACCATTGATACTCTTCTACTATTGATAGTCTTCTACCATTGATATTCTTCTACCATGGATACTCTTCTACTATTGATACTCTTCTACTATTGATACTCTTCTACCATTGATACTCTTCTACCATTGATACTCTTCTACTATTGATACTCTTCTACCATTGATACTCTTCTACCATTGATACTCTTCTACCATTGATACTTTTCTACCATTGATACTCTTAAACCATTGATACTCTTCTACTATTGATACTCTTCTGGTATTGATACTCTTCTACTATGATACTCTTCTACTATTGATACTCTTCTACTATTGATACTCTTCTACCAATGATACTCTTCTACTATTGATACTCTTCTACCATTGATACACTTCTACCATTGATACTTTTCTACTATTGATACTATTCTACCATTGACGCTCTTCTATCATTGATACTCTTCTACTATTGATACTATTCTACTATTGATGCTCTTCTACCATTGATACTCTTCTACCATTGATACTCTTTTACCATTGATACTCTTCTACCATTGATACTCTTCAACTATTGATACTCTTCTACCATTGATACTCTTCTACCATTGACACTCTTCTACCATTGATACTCTTCTACCATTGATACTCTTTTACCATTGATACTCTTCTACCATTGATACTCTTCAACTATTGATACTCTTCTACTATTGATTCTCTTCTACCATTGATACTCTTCTACCATTGATACTCTTCTACTATTGATACTCTTTTACCATTGATACTCTTCTACCATTGATACTCTTCAACTATTGATACTCTTCTACCATTGATACTCTTCTACCATTGATACTCTTCTACTATTGATACTCTGCTACTATTGATACTCTTCTACTATTGATACTCTTCTACCATTGATAATGAAGAACAAAGCTTTGTTCAAAAAACTAAGTATTCTCAGCACTGCAGTGAAACTGATGTTAGAGTGTGTTAAGCTGGTACGAGTGGACCAGACACAGAAGTGCTGCTGGAGTTTTTACACACTGTGTCCACTTTCTGTCCACTCTAATAGACACTCCTACCATGCTGGTTCACCTTGTAGATGTGAAGTCAGAGATGATAGCTCATTTGTTGCACAGTTCGTGTTGGCCATTCTCTGGACGCTGCCCACAGAACATTGGATGTTGCTGGTTGGTGGACTATTGTCAGTCCAGCAGTGACACTGAGGCATTTGTAAACTTCAGCAGCACTGCTGTGTCTGATCCACTCATACCAGCACAACACACACCAACACACCACCACCATGTCAGTGTCACTGCAGTGCTGAGAATGATCCACCTCCCTAAAAGTACCTGCCCTGTGGTGGTCCTGTGGGGGTCCTGACCATTAAAGAACAAGGTAAAAGGGGATGAACAATGTATGCAGTCAGATGGACTACACTCTGTAATTGTTGAACTACAACGTGCTCCTATTGTGAGTGGAGCTGATGAAGCAGACTATGTGTGTAGAAATATGGTGGTGGTTTTAATGTTATGGCCAATCGGTGTATCTGCTTTAGGATAAATGCATGTAAGGAGTCTACAACAGAGAAATGACTACGGCAGCGGTGAACTCAGGGAACAGAGGGAGGCAGAGGATAAGCATGGATTGATGTGATAGTGTGAGAGTGTCCTGAGGGCGCAGACAGGATCATTACGGGCTTTTTCTCTCACACTTCAGACAGCTCTCTGCAGCGCTGTTGGAAATGCATGATACATCACTCATCCAGCACAAAAAGCGAACACCGAACATCAATTAATCTCTTCACCTCTCTCCCTCTCTCTTTCTCTCAGTGTCACCTTTCACTGAATGTGACTCTGTCCCACTGTCAGTCTAGTGGGAGGGTGTGTGGCTGGAGGACAGCTTAACTGAAGCTGAAGGTCAGCTCTGTCAAACACAATAGGATATTTAACAGTTATAGGCTAAACTTATTCAGTCCAGTTTCATTTTACAAGTCTGGCAGTGCACTATGGACAATGGACATTAATCTAATGCAACGTCTGAAAATAATCAGCACCTCACTGCAGCACTCCTCCAGCCTCCCATCTCTTGTGTCATTAGAAAGTTGTACATGATTGTATTGTTAAACACTAACAATAGCTCAGATGCTGTTGTTATTGCATTCACAAACTGCTTTGAATTGGCAAATTTCATCAATGACTCTCTTGATAAAAGTTATTTCCAGCTACAGCCATGTTGTGAATTTGTTTTTCGAGCAACAACGCAGGGTGGATGCTGGCTATATAAGTAAATTAAGCACGGGACCAGACTCTGCTGTACAGTGCTGCAAGAGAACTATAGATAAATCATAAACTTGCAAAGAAAAGCAATATCAAAGTTACAGTTCTCCTCAAAATAAGATGCAGCATTGCACGTGAAGCCACAATTACTGATGCACTGGGACACGTGACCATTGTTGCTCTCACTGGCTGTCAAGAATGGTAGAGAAAAAAAAGGTCATGCCAATTTTAAGTTTCACACCATGTTCATGCAGTATTCGTGTTCAAGTTACATTCTGGTGAATCTTATTTAGTCCACTTACATAGCTATAGAAAAATACACTGCTTTTGAATGTAAAAATAGTTCCATATGGTCAAATTAGAGCAAATAAGATGCATGTAATAAAATAATTGGTTTCATTGTTAGTTCCCAAACACATTTACATGTTAATTGTATAGCTGTGATTAACACAGAATTTATGAACATTCTATGATGAGATTATAATTGCTTTAACTACATCACAGTGTTTCATTAACAAGTCTTCACAAGTTGTGCATCAAACTGTTTATTCTGGAACCAGGCTCAGGCACCAGAACTATAGCCAGCCACAGGTTGTTAGCAATAGCATAACAATGACAAACACCCACAGTATAACCTACATGAAGCACCACTCCTCCATAGTGCCCCTTGCAGATTTTTTTCCTGTGGTCAACTTCACATACTCCAGTTACCACTCGTGTGCTAATAGCTCCCCCTTGTGGAGCTTCTTTAACCTGCTAAATAATACTGAACGAGTTATATGCCAGTAAATTAAAAAATAAATTGTAAGTGTTTTTACTCTGAGGACTCTGTTCTAAAGACTGATTAGTGGAGCACTGAGGTGTTGCTCATGTTGTGCAAATTATAAACAAAATTCATTGACTGTTTCCATCTCAGCAATGCAGATTTCACATACTCTGCTTGTCTTCAGTGTGGATGTGGATAAATGTGATAAATTATATTGTTTTTCTAAAAAACACATTTACAGATCTGGTAAAAACCAAAGCTATTTTGTCCATATGTGAATTTTGTCCATATGTAAATTCCAGTACAGTACAGTAAATTAATAAATGCTGCTGGGTTGCATTACTTTTATTTATTATTTTGGTTAAAATAAAGGCCTGTGCAAAGTCACATTATACAAGTGCTATTTACTGTAATTTGCTGTTAATATGGTAAAAGAAATACTGTGAATTTTCGATGGCCAGCTAGCAATGCATTGTATTTTAGAGTGATTTTTTTTTTCAAAATGTTATAAGAAGGTGTCAAATAAACTTAGTGGAATCGCCCTTCTTTTCACCTCCATATATATATAGAATAATAACATCACAATGCAATCACACTTATTGGTAAATGTGCACTGCATTAAGCCTACACTAAAGCCATATATGAAACATATGAAAGTGTTTCTCTAAAATCAACAAACATGGATCTCATGCCATGCTGCTACTACAAAAGCCTAACGGGCACATGCATGGTGTGTTATTGGTAAAGAAGTTGGTACAAAAACAAGAGTAAAGTAACAACTCACATTTATGTAAAAGAATCTGGAAGTAGCGATCCGAAAGAAAGAAGCCCAGCATTGTTTAGTTTGTTCCGTTAGTTTCTTCCTGTAATCCTGTGATGTTCTGAACTCACCTGGCGCAGGAAAGTTTGCTCTATTTCTAAATGCGACATTGCCCGGAGCCTCTCCAAAGTGTGACTGATCACTAATAAGCTTTACCCTGAACATGTCACTAACTCTCTCTATCAAGCCGCACCCGGCAAAAGTGTCTGCTGACATCACATATCTGCTCTAACCCGTAGCAGTGTCCTCGTTTTGCTTAATCTTGCCTAAAATAAACCCTCTTTTGTCACACCATCCAATCCGCCGGTGCCGACGCTTACAGAATTGTTTGCTAATCTTCCCATTCCTCTGGCAGATGACACTGGCTCCACCTTAAACAGAGGATGAGGCAAAGATTGAGCTTTTGCAGCCAAGCTACAAGTCAGGATTATATAACACTTCATACACTGCACAAATGCATTTTCTGGGAAAGGCAGGTAACCTGCAGCGCTAGCTTACTTAGCCAGTTAGCTTTCTTAGCATCACATGGAAGTCCCTACAAGTTATGCCAATTTAACTTATGAGGTGGGCAAACTACATGCATACCGTTCATTACAACATCTGGGGTGTTTCTAGACTGCTAGTTGCACAATTCCAATTTCTTTGCAAGTCAGTTGTTGGTGCAATTCTGCATTATAACAAACAGCTGCGTCTTTATTTTCTGAATAATCTAATCTAATAACCTCAATGAATTAAAACTCTCTTCTGCGGCAGTATAAATAGATGCATTTCACAACTACACTGTAAACACTCATATAGCCTCATTTATACAGAACATACAAGCATGTAAAATTAGAAACAAGAAAAACACAGTAAAGACCACTCGCTTAATTCTATTGTGATCCATATCAAAGTGCTGATTAGATACTAGTCTTAATTTCAAGTCTTAATTAATGGTCTTATTTTTGCGCTCAAGACAAATCAACTGCAATACCTCCATCTGAGGGAACTGCAAAACCATTACTGAATATGAATTCTACTTTCAAACAGAACAGAACAATACTTTCTTTGCATGTTTAAATAAAATCTGTTCGCTGGTGATAAAGAATCTATTCGATCTTTTCCATAACGATTAACTGGGTATTATATGTTTGTTTATATTCATTGGATGCGAAATTCCCTGAGGGCTGATCAGAGTGTTAGTAATACTCTTGTAGTGATACTCTCATTTGTTAATAAAAAATTGATGCAGGCCGTTTGGTTTACTTACAGTTGATTTTAGGTGGTGACCCTGACAAAATTTTAGAGATGAAATGGCATAAAATAATCTCACCATCACTTACTTCCAAAAGCTAAAATGCAAAGATTACAATAAAATCGTAATAAATATTTTAGGCTATGTAATGTTTAATGTTTATATTTTACAAAATATAAAATATAACAGTATCGGTTGATATCTATCATGTATAATGAGTAATATATCAACAAATATATGAATAAATGAATTTAAATATAAGTGATATAGGATATGAATGATATGTTGTTATACTGAAAAATATCTGGTCTCAGTTGTGACTCAGACTTGACGACTTCAAGGTCTTGGCCTTGACACGCATGCAACGTGTCCAGGTCTTGACAGCAATACTAATGAATACATGAGACGGTCCTATTTTTTGTCACCAAAGTCTTTTCATGCTTCTCACACTTTGATTATAAATTCAATTAAGCTATGCGTTGCTAACTAATGCCTAACTAATATGTCAAATATATTTTTGGTAGGCTACAAGTGCTCAGCCCCTAACCTATAGCATTACTCTGGCTGCTCTGTGTTTGTATTGCTGTTAAATAATATACCTATGCTGGTAATACTTCATCAAATATCCAATATGTAACCAAACATCCCATATGTAAATCTGATTATATGGTCATAAATACACTAAAACTGTTCAAAATGCAAGCACATATATGCAAATATCATATGTGAAACATAAATCAATAATAAATAGATAATTTATATTTGTCTGATACTTGGTTACATACATTCCAGCATTGCTGTTATTATTACTATATAATCTTGTGTGATATTCAAATGTGTCAGAGAACATCATTTTCATTTATTTCATGCTGTTATGATTTCATGCAGTGAAAACCAATCAGCCACACCCTAAACCACAGAAGAGCATTTTGTAGTTTTACAATAGTTCATCTGTTTCTCTGCATCCTTTGTTATCCCCCTTTACCCTGTTCTTCAATGGACAGGACCCCACAAGACCACCACAGAGCAGGTATTATGTGACTGGGGTGGTGGTGGTGTGTTAGTGTGTGTTGTGCTAGTTCGTGAGTATAAGACACAGTGGTGCTGTAGGTGTCCATATGTGTCTAATAAAAGTTAAAAACTAAAATATGCTGAAATATGTTGAATATTTGAAATCCACCTAATGCCAACATCAGACGGGTTCATGGGGACTAAAAGCAAGGAAAAATGCTGGTGCACTGTGGGAAATGTAGTATTTGTAGTGAATCTGTTATGCTTGCACAGAATGCTGATTATATTATAGATGCGGTCAGTTCCTCTAGAACACTGAACAGTTAGTTAGAATTATGGAATAATGATAAGATAAGATTCCTGTAATGTTATTGCACAGAGTACAACAAAATTAAGCATCAATCCTTACAGTGCAATAAACAAGGCGTTTTTAAAATTACATAAAGTGTAATTTACAGGCTGTAAAATGTAAAAATAGAAGGTATTGCACATTGTCTACATATTGCACATAAGTGAACTTGTACAGATGGTCAAATTAAGTCTCGGAGTATAGAAATATCAAATCTAAAAGATATTGCACATTGTGAACTGATTCCTAAAATGTAACAACATACAGTGTCCTTGAGTTGTGTTGTTCCTGTACTGTCAGCACTGGGTCTCAGTGTCGGGTGTTCTCTTATTGCACTAGGATAGAAACTGTTCTTAAGTCGATTAGTCTGTGATGTAATGGATTTGTAGCATTTGCCTGAGGGTACTAGTTCAAACAGATGATGTCTAGGATGGGATGGAGTTTTAGTATATTGGCTGCTCTGCTGTGACAGTGGGACCTGAATACATCCTCCAAAGAGGACAGTGGGCAGGCGATCATCTACTGGGCGGTGCTGATGCCTCCCTGAAGGGCTCTCCTATCTGCTGCTGCCAACGAGGTACACCACACAGGGATGCACCATGTTAACACACTGTCAATGGTGCAGCAATATTAGATGGAGGACAGTAATGTGCAGAAAAGTTCACTTTATGTTTGTTTCTAGTGTCACCTACAACCTAAATACTCTTCCCAATACTCTTCCCTAATTCAGTATTAAATTCATTGCTTGTCATTTCTAAAGCCTAGGCTATGTCTGTGTTGTAGAAGGATACATATATTCTTTTTTAACCTTTCTTTAGTTGATTTACTTGTGTGCTTTGGGTCATTATCTTGCTGCATCACTCAACATCTATTCAGCTAGAGGTTAGGATTGTCTGTTGCTCTTGGAGTGATACTAACTGGTATACAATTTGTCTAAATGTGTATTTATGTGCACCCAGGTTGTTAGTAATGCGTTTGTATTAGTTGCTCTAATATATGTTGTCACTGTGTCGTAGTGGTTTAAGAGACTTCTACCTCAGCACCTCAGTCATGACTGATGCTCTTCAGCAGTTTGCATATAGAACTAACAGGTCTGTAGAAGATGTCCATAACCGTCTCTCTTATACATCCTAGATGGCGCTAACACTTTTGCTTGTGTGTTTTCAGCTCTTTTTAACACCATCATTCCTGACATTCTACTGCAGAAACTGTGACAGCCCAATGGCCCATCATCTGTCTGCTACTGGTTCTACAACGTCTTGTCTAACAGGAAACAGTATGTCAGAGTGGTTGACCACATTTCAGACCCTCTCTGGTTCCACAGGAATATGTGCTCTCTCCCCTGCTCTATTATCTCTACACCAGTAGCTGTACCTCTAACACTGACTGTGCTAGGCCTAAGTTTGCAGATGACACCACTCTGGTTGGTGAGTGCATGTACCAGGAAGAAGTAAAAGGCTGGAGTCATGGAGCGGAGCTAACTGGAAATACACAGCTCCACAGTCAGCAAAGCTGAGTCTTACAAATTTCCAGGCACCACCATTCAGCAGGTTCTCAAATAGGACAGACACAGCACTGCAGTTATGAAAAAGGCCCAACAGCATTTATATTTCCCATGACAGCTCAGGAAAAACAGCTGAAGAAACTGTAGTCAGTGCACATATGCACTTTATAAAAGTTTATACAATTATTTTTATTTATGTTTGCAGCTCAATCATCTTAGCAGTACATACTGTATACAGTACATAACTTTGTAGGTTTTATCTGTATTCATTTCACATTGCACATCAACTCTTGGAGAAGTCACTTACTTTTTCTAGTCTGCAATGTGTATATTTTCTCAATGTCCTAAATAAAACACATGAAAAATATTGTTAGGTATATTAGATTGAATTTGTCTATAATTGTGATTTAGATAACAATTACACCATATTTTTAACTAATCAATGCAAAAATCTAGTCAATTCCAAAGGGTTCAGCTTTGTATCATGGTAGTCGATAGTTGACATTGAATATTAAGCAGTTAGTCTGTACTCCAAACTAAATTCATTAGGTTGAAAGTGACTATTACAAGCATTCTATAACCACACAACAGTTTCTGTATGTTAAGTATGAGAGTTCAAATATCAAGAGCTAGTGTATAATAACTGCAAAAAAATCCCACAGTAACCAGTAAGTGATTGTATGTTGGCTCATTATGGGCTCATTTTATTAATTTATTTGTAACTTTTTTATTCTCTCTCCTCTGCCTAAATGGCTTATTTTAGCAAAACAGTTTTGCAGGTGAAATGTATTCATTCCAACTTGTTCCCAAAAACGAAATATTGTGATACATGTCACGTATTGTGAAAATGTCTTCAAGCATGTGATGTTATATTTTTGCCACCCTTATGTCAGCTATATCTGATGAACAAAAACACGCCTCCAGTTGCAGATGATGTCTGGCGATGTGCCTTTGTGAAGCCTCAGAGTGCAGCATTTTAATATTCAAGACACACACACTGAGCACAGATGGGAGTGCAGTGTGTGTCTAACAATGAGAGATTCTAATGGCGGTCTCAATTGAGCAGTCTCTTTGCATGGAAACACATGAAATTAAAAAACAGCAATGATGCATGTTTACTTAGCCAGGGCATATGGTCTCTCTATCCAACAAACAAGCCGTCCATGGCCACAAAAGCTAGCAAGCATATAGTTTTTAAAGGTTAACTCTGAATATAACTCTTGAAAGCCCTTTTATGATACAAACTTGAGGTCAGCCCATATATTATTTAGGGCTTACTATCCTGGAGACACTCATGTGCTGCGTCAAAACGGATATGATTTAAACAGTGCTCCGTCTTTCTTATACACAGTACTATCAGTTTTTTTTTTTATTTTCCTATATAAATAGTTGTGCAAACAAATCTGATTGAATTTCTTGAGCCCCATTACTTCTGCCTTCAGATTGAACGTGTCCCCTTGTTTGGCATTTATAAAAATATTGTGTTTTTGGGTCTACGGTTAATTAATCATAGTTTTATCATCACTGTGATAAATCATTAAGGGCTGCATTAACAAAATGGCTCAAATGGCTCACATGATTACTATAGTAGTAATATAGCATTTAAAGGTTCCCTGGGCTGGACTTGAACCCCTTTCTTGTACATGCAAAGTGAGACTATCCTTGAATACTTGGCTGCAAAAATACTTTCAAATGAAGACTTTTCTCAATATTAGAATTATGTGTTTCATGTATAAAGCAGTATACAACACCATACCAGCATCACTGTCTGAAATTAAATAAATTTTTCTACATTTTTAAAAACTTACAATAACATATTAGATTTCAATAAGATTTCTGTTCAACTGCACAGCAAAAAGGCTGCATTTGCTGCAGTCAGAGACACACATTATTTTAGTCCTAGACATAACCATCATCATCACAATATCCAACAACTTTGTTGTATCCAACAACAATACTGGACATTTTGTAACACTGCATTTTATATGGTACAGTCGTAGCCTTGGCTACTGTTCAAGATCCATTTCAAAGAGACATCATAGGCTGAGCCTCATCCCAGGAATAGAATTTGCAGGTACCACAAGCTTATCACTCTTGGACTCTCCTTTTGGTGCAGTTTTAGCTGTCTACTGATATTTCACCTCAGTAGCTAGAGTACATTGTTGTACACAGTGTTGGATAAAGCAAGAAAAAAACAGAAAATCTTTTTAATAGGAACATTTTTTAATATCTTGAAAAAAATGGTTTGTATGTACATTTTCTGATTTTCTTCTGAAGAATAATACAGGTTTTCCAAAAGGGAAAGGGAGTGATGTAAGCATTTTTCTCTGCATCTTTAAGCATTAAGAAATACACACCAGCAGTAATGTAGATATGCACATTTCAAAATGCAAAGGTTTATTAACTTAAGGTAAGGCTCACTGTTATAATTCTTTCATTTTTAGAAATGCGTTATTATTAAAACAGACTAATGATATTGTGTAGAGGTTAAAGATAGTTCAGGCAGTAGGAACAGCAGGGGGTGCCTCAGCTCCCAAACCTAGAGAAGTCTTTGTGAGGACTTGTGTACATTGCAAGCTCTTTCTTCACAGACAGCTGGGATTGTTTTCTAGTGTTTGTATTACTTAATGGACTACAATTATCATAAACACTAGAACTTAACCTGCCTCACAGCTCACACGACAACGCATGCACAGACAGAACAGAGAGAGAGATATAACCATGTGCTCACAAAGATCTACGACACTCTTGTGAATGTGATCTTTCTTGTATTCCCACAGGATTCATTTCTCTTACATGTGCAATAATATTGTTACATTGTATTTAGCAATAAAAAGCAGAGAGATTTAATAAATGGTGCAGATTCTAAACTTTCATTTCATATCAGATTTGTGTTTGATGCCTTATTATATAAAGTCTTGGTGTATAATTAGTTATGGGATTACTTAGCCGCATTTGAACAGTACAGCAAAATAATTGTAATAACTCTCAAAGTCTGTGGGTTAATTATCATTATTAAATCAGATCACATTCTAGGAGCTATTTATACTTTTCTCCTGAGTGCAGGTAAAGTGAATACACGGCTGACTATATGAAGAACATAAAAATAAAATGAAGACATATTGTTGGTCTAACTGTTAGCAAATCCCGAAACAGTACTGTGTGCAAAAGCAGTAAAAATGTTCTGTACGGAAAGAGGATCAGTGCGATCTCCCGAATCAGACAATATGAAAGCTCGCTTGAGTGCTAAAGCATGAAGAAAAGCTAATCTCGAATCACGCAGCCCGCCGGAGTACAGACACACGCTAATAAAAATGTACAACAAAGCTTCTTGTACCATTAAGAAGGGAAGCAAATTACAATCACATCCATTTGCAGAACTCCAGAGGGGTGTGAAATTGGAGCAGTAGTAACACTGAGAGAGAGAGAGAGAGAGAGAGAGTGCGGGCATAAAAAGAATAATCAAAAAATAAACTGCAAATTTGATTTGCTGATATAAACTTTACAACTATTCCAGCCATACAGCCACAGTAAGGTCCGAATCAGTTTCGTTCAGTGCTATGGGAGTGAGGTCTTATACTGTGGTGTGATGATTTTGATCTGTTAAAAGAAAATTGCATGCTGACATTTAAAACCAACTTGCTTTTCTTATAGAAGGCTGAAAGCTGAGTACTTGACTTTGTATCTAAACTAAGGAGCACAGCTTGGCAGAGACAATAAGTCTAAGTTAAGCTAATCTATTACAGAGAGTTTTTGATGACCTGCAGTATGTCAAACGCATCCACTTCTAATTAGTGAAATTAGCTACTTACTTACTAAATCAGGTACAACCACTGCTGACACAGACAGATGCACGCACACAGCTTGTATAATCTACCTAGAAAAGCATTGCCAATACAATGGAGCATCTGGAGCAGTTGTATATAAGTCTATGGTCACCATGCCCAATGCCAAGCATCATCTAGAGCAGAGGTGGGCAATTAATTTTCCCATGGGGCCACATAAGAAACTGAAATGGTTTTGGAGGGCCAGACTAATACCCTGTTTCTACCTGTTTCTTTTTTCTCAGGACAAATTTGCTCTGTAGAGTCCACCAAACATTCTTTGACAAACTCCACATCAGAGAACGGCTTACTGCTTCTTGCAATGGAGTGGGTTGTTACAAAGCTGGTCCTGACTGCTGCATCCCTGAATGAGTGGAGTTTTCTCAGCCAAAATGCACTACAGAACGCCTAGAGGTCATTGCTACCAGTGGCTATCAGACTTCTCCTTTAACTCCTCCTTTAACTCCTCCTTTAAAGTACGAAACCTTTCACATGTACAGTAATAACAATAGAACTATAATTAAATTATGTGTGCAACAACTCAAATGTGCAATAACTTCTTACTTCTAAACTCTTACTGCTGTATACAGTATATCTGTACTTATTATTATAGCCACAGTCACTTTACACTTTATTCTTCTATTGTATCATAAGACTTATATATGTGCCACAGTCACTTTACATTTTATTCTTCTATTGTATTATAAGATTTATATATGTGTACATATTACACATTTCTTTTGGGGGAAATTATTATTAGAGTGTTTATTCTTCTACATAACCGGCTGCTACTGTAAAAACTGCAATTTCCCCCTGGGATCAATAAAGTATTTCTGATTCTGATTCTGATTCTTCTTCAGATGCCCGTTTCAGCTCTGCATCGGTCACGTTCTTGCTTTTCTTTGCGTGTTTAGTCTCATAATGGCGATTCAAACTGTAATCCTTAAACACAGCTATCCACTTTCCACAAACTAAGCACACAGCTTTACCTTTGACTTCAGTAAATACATATTTAGAAAACCAAACTCTGAATTCTGCGTCAATCTTTATTTATTTAGCGTTATCTGACATATATAAGGGTTAAGAGCTAACTTCTTAAAAGCTGTCCAGCTTAAATAAAAAAAAAAAACATTTGCCTTCAGAATAAAAGTAGTCTAGTTGTATTTCGTCAAAGTCCTTGTTTTCTTGCACCTATCACAGTGTAATAGGGGCCGTAGGTACACATTTACTTTTGACTTCAAATTTTCTCATGCAATCTCACACAGGCTGGTCAGAGATTGCTAGAGGGCCGTATGTGGCCCGCGGGCCATACAATGCCTAGGTCTGATCTAGAGGGACATAAAGTCCAATCTATGGAGGAGTGGAACTGTGTTCTCTGGAGTGATTGAGAACCTGTGTGATTCAGAACTTATCATCCAACACCGGTACCTGACCTCATTAATGCAGTTTAGGCTGAATGCAAACAAATCCTCACAGCAGTGCTTTAATTTTTAATGTAAATGATACAGAAACAGAGGGCAATTACTACTATGGGAAAAAGTCCTTTCTAATATTGTTGCTTTAGGGGAAAAAACTGTCCACAAACTTTTGGACATACAATATTTGAATACATAATTACATACATACTTATTTTATTTTAACATTAGGAACACTACCTTGCAAAATGTTTAGCTTTGCTGATTATGACGTGTCTTAACAGCTTTTTTAACTTTTTATGTGAATAAAGCTGAAATTTAGATGCTCAAGTTGCTCTATTGTACAGGTGCTCATGAACAGTGACATGAGTATTGCAGTCCAGAAAAATGAGCTCAAAACCTAAATCTAGATTACCCGTAATCTAAGTTTACATTAGACTGTGATAAAACAGTGATTCAGAAACTACGTAATTATTTCTTCCATCCCCACACATCTGAAAAATCCAGGTTTCCTCTGAAGTGGTTTTAGATGACAGCACATTTGCATGCACGATGTTGCGTAGCTCTTCCATTATAACACGTTTTGCCAGCTGCATCTCTGAATATTCCATCATATGTGTCGGCACCAATCAGAGAAGTCTAATGCAACGCGGAGCGTGTGTGGGCACAGATATCCAAAACTAATTTCAGCTTTCTAAAAGTAACTCTCCACTTCCACAGAGTTTCACTCCGGTCTCATCATCCAAACATGGCTGATTCTGCTCAGGGTAAACAGCATTTGGCAAATACTCTACGGATAGCACATTATGCAGTGAGGATGAATTGAAAATCCTGCTTGAAAATCGTGCTTGAATAAAATCCGCACTGAAGGGTTCGCTGCCCCCAGCTCAGAGCCATCCAGAAGGGCGTTGCATCACCGTATTCATTGTGGATTACCAATGGAGTTGTTCAGGTTTGACACATACTCAAATTCAAAAACACAAATCCTCTATAGACCCTCCTTAAAATTCATTGAAATTGCCCAATCAAGACATTCTCTGCTTAAGACCAAGGCCCGAGGCCTGTCAGCATATTCATGGCCTTAGCAGCCACTGAAGTGTAGTTTCTGCCAATTAGGATTAAAAGTCTTGATTTCTTTGCTGGTAGCTCGTGTCAGAGATAGTACAGCCAGTCAGTTTTCTATGGACTTATTGACGGCTTTCCAACATGTCTTGAGTCAATCAGACACTGTTGCAATACAGATTGATAGAAGCCTCAAGCCTTCCGATAAATGACACAGAAAACAGGCATGTCTGTTAGACATGAAAGTCGATGATCTGATGCTTGTGAAATTCAATAAGAAGGATTTAGACACATCTCGAACACTTTGTTCCTATTTACCCTGATGGAGTGACTGCAAAGCCCTCTGAGGAAAATTAAATGATCAATATTATGTGATGCCACTTTGTTTCTCTTTAAAAACTATAAAGCTTTAAATTGAGCTTGTTTAATGCGGACACCTGAAGTACTAACAATAGATAGGAGAACTGCCACTCAGTGTCTGCTGCTCCTGAGAGCAACCATTATCAACGGGGATCCTGTGGAGCCTTTGTGCACCATTGTCATTTGTAAATGATCATTCATTACACTGACAAATACAATCATTTTCTCAACACAGCAAAAGCACAAAATATTTCAAGACTGCTGTCATACTTTTTACATTCTGTTCAGCTCCAGTTATAGAGCTGTAACATGTAATACTGCTTGAGATCCAATGATCAGCCCACAAACAAATCTGCACTCAGTAGCAGTGATTCTAGCACGCCACTGTCAAAAACCTGTTTGCTGTAGGAAAAGGATTTGAAATAATTTACTCTTATTCTATAAGTGAAAATTGATATCATTATTTCTGGGAAGTTCTAAAGGATAGGCAGAAAATCTTCTGCAGCAAAAAATGAAGTTACTTTATATATGAGAAATTGTGGAATTTGCAAGTTTGTACACTAAACCTGTTATTAAGTTAGTACTATGGTAACATACCCTTTGGAAGGCCTCAAAGCATAATTGGTCCAATCCTATGCTTAACAGCTGTTTTCATCGAATGCTCTTTCTTCCTTTCCAAACACACTGTTAGCTAAACAATCAGCAGTTGTTTTTAAAATCCATCTGGTTTATGTAGATGTTTGTGTATGTTTGTATCAGCTCCACTTTACTACTGCAATTTATATGTAAACTTTCAAATGCCACCTCTATGTGAAATGACCACCTGTGGCTCTAGACAGAATAAGACAGCAGACTTTGACTAGCTGCTTTCAGCACACACCTAAAACCATTTCCACCCCAAACACCAACAATCACCAACACTCCAAAGTTAGCAGTTTGTTCAGTAAACAATCAAGAAACCAAATGAACCAGTGTGAACAGGGTAGAACATTCAAGAAACTTTTAAGCTATCAAACCATTTACTGACCCGTTACTAAGATCACTAGTCTAGTTACCTGTGACACTATTGGCACATTGTTTCTGTGCCATCTTTTGGAAGCCCATAAAAAAGAAATATCATGATACATGTTGTTAAAGTGTTTAGTATTGAAATATTATATTTTTAACATATAAACTATAGCTGAAAAGCACTCTAAAAGAAACACGGCTTTTCGCTATAAATATTGTTATATATTGATATCTATTCCTATGGAGCTTCAATGGGGTCACTTTTAACAATACAAGTAGTGGATATAAAGAGTAAAATATTCTGGTTAACTTAATTAACCGACGTTTATTTTTATAATTCTATGGGATTAATGCAATTATTGTTATTATGTATTGCAGTTGTGTATTAAGAGGTATATATGCAAGTATGCCTTGCAAAGAGATATTGGAGAACATATGATGACACATTAAACATTGTCTTACATTACTGTAATAAGCATGACATTTGTTAGATTACAGGAACACCCTGCTTTTATCAAAAGACCTACAAAAATGCATCTGGGACTGTGATTGGTCAATATATTTACAACTCACAAAACAACAAAAGCAGCATTGTTGTGCTTAATTGTTGTGCTTAATTATATTGTGCAGCTCAGGTTCTGGCTCTGAAGCTGCTTTCATCATCTTTGATATATGACGCTGAAGCAAGAGACAAAAGAATTTTATGTTTTTTGTTTGTTTTTAAATAGTTAAAATGTCCTCAAACAATTAACAACAACAGCACATTTGGTTAGTTTTTAGCACAACCAGGTGTGGATAATCTAAACCTAAAGAAAGATTCTGTGGCTAATAGATTTTTTAAGATTCAAACTGGAGCTACAAGGCTTGTGTAGCTAGTAATGACAGTAACTTACTTGACATGATCTGAGGCAGGTGTTTGATGACTTCAGTTCTCTAGATGTTAATTGTTCACCTTTTCTACACTCTAAAAATGGGAACATCCAAATGAGTCACACAATAATTTCATCTGTGATCCAGTATAAGCACGTTTGAGCCTACCGTGCTGTGAGGCATCTAATTTGTTATATTTATACTAAAGGGATTTAAGCCTCAGACCTTCTTGTCATGAACGTGAGGCATTTTAGCACTGAACTGCTGTTCAGAATTCTTCAGATGCTTGTTAGCATCTCTACAGTAGCACACATCTGCTAAATACCTTGAGGAAACATTCAAAAGCCAGTAAAGATTTTACAGGTTTCAATGTACAGCAGAGATACAACAAACAGAACCCATTTTCCTGCCCACCCCATTGTTCAGCCAAGAAACTGGAGCCACAATGCTACTGTAAATACACTGAATTAAAATATAATTCAGCCATTTCTACTGAAAAGACTTCAGACTGAAACACGGGGGGAAGGGGGCTAGATGTTTTATATCAAACTGGTGCAAAAACCTAAAAGTATATTAGCACACTATACTGCATACGCTGTACACTGTAAACTGCATGCCTAAATCATCATACACTTGTCTCAGCTCACATTGGGTTGCTCAATAACCTCAAATAGACTGGCTTGTGTGGTTTCTGAAAAATAAAAATAAAAAGGGTACAGACAACATTCAGAAACCAAGGTGGCCGCAGTTAGATAAGTGACATACTTCTATTCATGTTTTGAGAAGTGAGCAGTGTTCACTTCTAAATGTTTGTCTATCAGTCAGTACTGTGCAGAAGTCAGAGACAACCACTTATTTATTTCAATTTTAGTCAGTTTGGGCATTAAGGACATGTTCATTTTGAAGTAGCAGAGAAAAGTAGAAGCAAAAATGAAACAGAAAATCATTCATATTAATATAATATCAGCATTTTTTAGATTTTAGCATGTCCACACTTCAATTACAACTTCCATTTCTTCAGGGAGGCTTGCGTTCAGTTGTTCAAGGAAATCTGCAGGGATAGCTTTCCACACCTCCGAAGGACGTATTTTGTAATACACACTTAGTGATGCTGAGGTCTGGACTTTGGGACTTTGACCCCCTTTTTCAAATGGTTTGCAGCTTTTCTTTTTCTCAGGGTTCTTTTTAGTCTGATAGCAGTTTTTTATTATAGTGGAAGGATGAATACACGTACGAACACATCAGGATTTTCAGCAGCAAGAATGTAGCTGGATTTAATTTAATCGTTTAAAGACTAAATCTATGTCTACAAGGTCTTGCACAGTTGTCAGCAGTCCAGTATTCAATGTCTATACATGTTTACAATCACTAGTCACTTCATTAGGTACCCTTTCTTGTTTATACACTAATTGCCCATGTTATCAGCTTCACTTACCATATAGGAGCAATTACACACTGTAGTCCAACTGATTCGCTGCACACTTTGTCAGCCCCCTTTCACTTTGTTCTTCAATGGTTCTGCAGGACCACCACAAAGGAGGTAAGTGGCAAGAGGGTGTATGTATATAGATTGTTTGTACTTAATTAGTTCATTCAAGCATATTTGAATATTAATGCCTTGTACATTTAGGTAACATTCTGTGTACAAAGTATATTTTGTGATATGTGGTTGCGTTTGGTTGTATTTACGTGATGTGGTTGTGTATTTATCATTGCTTGTTATTTGTATTGTTTCTGTCAGCTGCCCGTCCACTAAAGCAAGCCACTGACCACTTCTCCACTGTGGAGGTGACACAGTAAAAAAGCCACAGGCTTTAAGACAATTCTGCTGATCCTATTTCTTTCCTACTGTCAAATCGGCGCAAGCCGGCGGTGCAGAAAGGTGACTCGTTTCTCTGCTCCGAACAAATGGTCCTGGCAAGCGCCTGCCTGGTGTCTAACAACGGCAATTTACCAGCACAGCACGGAGTGTCTTGAACGGGAGAACAGACAGGGGAATACAAATGTGCTTTTAAAGTGATAGTTTAAAAAAAATCTAACGAGCACTAAGCAAGCTGCTAGCCTAAATAGTCATGCACATGCCTTAAACTGTGTCAAGATGTTAAGTAAACTCAAACAGACTGTTTATGTGATTTCTGAGAATCTATAAATATACATGCAAGCATGTTGCCTTTCAGCAGAATTCATTTAAATGTACATTTGCGGCATTTAGCAGACCCTCTTATCCAGAACGACTTACATTAGTGCTTTGTGTTTAGTCAGAGTATGTATCTCTAGCTAGTACAAAGTCCAAACTACTCTTGCACTCAAATACTGCCACAAACAAGGGCCAGTGTTGATACCTAGAAACAAAACAAAAAAATTCAATTTTAAATGATAAAATTTTATGATAGCAGTGTAGTTTTTTGGTATGGGTTTCCTGCTGCCCATGAGAATTCTGAGGAAGAATTCATCTCCCCCAGAAGCAGATGATGTTCATTTATTCAGCCAATCCACAGATCTGTTCAAAACGGTTGGTATGTATAAATCATCATTGTTTGCAATGAAGACATGCTGATACATATTTGTCTAATACTATATACGTGTCTAATGCTACTTTCCGTGCATTGTTCTAATCTCTGTGCGAGCTTAATGACTGTCTATCATCTATGCAAATGGAAATCATTGTGGCGCGAGCATCTTATACAGTCAGTATATACATTTCAGCATAAAACACATTTACCTAATGTATATGTGCAACATATTTAAAATAGACTCTATTTGCTACTGTTTTAGACTTGTATTTTATTGGGGTTATTTTGAAAGAAGACACTGTCTTTGGATGTTTTTAGATGCAAAGCACCTCATGGACCCGGCGTCTTTTGACTAAACCACTCACTCATGCATGTTTAGCAGGCTGAAGATTCTCTACTAGTGGGAGCATTTCTTTTGGTGCTTTATACCTGCAGTGCCTAGCATCACTGAAATGATGTGTCTTTGTTTGACCAATAAGTAAAAATATCTATCAAGCAGTGAAGTTTTACTTTCATGTTTTTCTACAGGACCAAACCTTCAGCTCCCCTCAAAAATGTGATGTCACATGTTCACTGCTCAGGATTTTGCATGTCTGTATATAAACAGGCAAACGTACAGATACAGGCATCAAGACGTCAGTCACTAATGTTTTAGCTGTTTGATCATTTGTATGGGATTGCTTATTAGCCTCATAGCTGGCTTCAGGCACCAAGCACGCATTGGCTGACTGATTGTATTTGGATAAGCAGAAAAATCCGCAAATTTGTTTTTGCCCAAACTATTGCTTTAATTTATTCCTCTGCTCTAAGTGCTATTTGTTAATGTGCACTTGTCGAGATGACATTATTAAGACAAAACAGCATTTATGATGCAGTTAGCAAGCTCTCTTAGAAATGAGAGCATGTGAACCGAGCTAATGATTTTTTGCTGTGGGAGGGCAGGAAAAAACAATTTAGGCTAGGCAAATGCAGGGCTTCTTTTTTCAGTAATAACAGATTAGGTCAAGCTGTTACATAAAACAGTTCAATCTGCCAGCAGCAGATATTAGCCAATCTAAAACTGCATGGCTGTTGTTGCCACTATGGCACATAAATACTAAGCATGGAAATGTTTAATATGTAAATGCTTATGTAAGTGCCCCTCTGCCGTTTCTGCTGGATTCAAGCAGAAAAATTTCTGCACTTCTTACTAGAGCACTACTTATTTCCACAGCTCTCCCCCGTCAAACAGCGAAGGCTTACACACTGTGAGCAAAAGAGGCCATCACAGATTTGGAGCTTGCAAAGCAGTCAGAACCTGCAGGTCCAAATCATAGCCAGCAGGAAAAGTGAGCTGTGTTATCGGGAACATCTGTGGACACGCGCGCACACACTCTGCAGTAGGGATGTTAGAGTTGCTGGTATTAATGATACAGTGCAGTAGAAAACATTTCAAACTTTACTTCAATAACAGTGTAGGATTAGTTAAAAAGGAGAAAGTAAACTATTCCTATATTCCCCTCAGTATATCATATGTTAATCAGTATTGTGATTCTGATTAATGTAAGGTTCTTGGATATTTATGATCCAACAACTGTATAGCTGTATGCAAAACATCCTGGTATAGTAAGATGTTCTATTAAACTTGAATATGGCATTTTTGCCAACTTCAATGCACAGTTAATAAATATTGAGTTTAACATAAAGGGGAAAAAAGAAAAAGTAAAATATATGTATGTTTCTTATAGAGTCACTAAACATTAATCTGAAAATGAAATAAAAATGGGTCAAACTGAATTTAGCGACATCATTTCGTTTTATTACTGTACTTTTGGACCAACAGGATGTTTATGTAAGGTAGTAATTAACGTGCTGATGGCAATTTGTTGGCCTATTTTCTCATTTTATGAAAAATAACATTTTTAACATAAAGAAAAAACAAAAAGATTATTTTCTCTTTGCTCCTTTGGACCAAAGAGAAAATAATACATGAAAATAAATGAAAAACAAAGCAAGGAGATAAAATACAAACCTATATGCATACCTTGTGAATAGAAGCAAGACTTATGAGAGAAATTATAGTCCAAACGTATTTGGTGGCCTGTTTTATTTATTGTTCTTTTATATGCATTTGGGTGTACATGGGTTAAAATCTGCAGAAGTGTGTTTCCTATAGAGGATGTGTTAACTTATTGTCACTTAACAAATCAAAGCATATGACTGCAATCACATCAAGGAGGCTCTCATGTAAAATGGTAATAACTGTGTAAATCCTGTCACTGGGTGGTACATTAAAGAGTAACGTCTTCAGTGTCTTTACCCAGCAAATATAATCATACAATGTTCCATTGTAATATTTCTCATTTTATTTATTTATTGTTTGCTTGTTGGTTGATTGTTTTTTTTTTTTTTAGTTTTTTACAAGATATATATCACAATTTGTAACAATATAATTGTAATCTGGTATTTCTTTGCTAGAACTATAAATAGCTCCATTAGGGAATTATCTTGTAACATTTAGAATTATTGTTTGTTTTTTAAATATAGCCCTGCAAAGCATGCACCATTATAGTTTGATAACTTGCTAGTTTGTAAAAATTAATGTTTTTTTTCTGTCCTAATCCAATGATAGACATCTCATTTTTGGAGGAGGGAAGTGGAGAAACTAGTATAAAATCTATATCATTAATATATAATAATTACTCATTTATTTTGTTTTTGTTGTTATATTTCTGTAAAAAGGACACAGTGGTGACACCAATGCTGCATTACACCGTATGGGGGGATAGCCTGGTTTCCCCTCTCTGAACAATGTGCACTGTTACTCTAATAAACAGAATCAATTTAGTTCAGCTGTGGCTTCATCTCCCTCCTTATTTCCCATCTTGGCTTTAATGGAGGACTTCAGCACTGACACCATTAGGCAGGGCTAAAGCAACTAGAAACACTTCATTAATACCACATTAAAACTCCAACAGCAAATGGAGTCATTCAAGTATATTTCAGTCCAGTTTGGCTAGTCCGCGATTTACTAAAGATTTACTTAGAAACTGCCAGAAAAAAAATCATAAAATAACAGAGTAGATGACATGATCACCTTGCACTGGATCATTGAGCTCTATGTCCTTTCAAATGTATTTTATTATTACAAGTAACAGTATCATAATGAAAGAAAATAAAATACTAATTAAAAGCACAAAAAATGAAGTCAGTTACAGCTCAGCACTGCTATTATTCTGTGCCGTAGAACATGATAATGCCTGAAAATGGGGGAAAGAACCAGTTAGTCAATTATGCAGATTCTGAAAACAGCAGTTTATCTGGTTGAGTGGCATGGCTGTTTTCAAACTGTTTTATGATCATTGGGGCTTTTTTTTTCAAGTTTTGCAATAAGACTGCCCCTCCTACTTTAGTTGCGGCCTAAAATTCTAAATCCGTCCCCCCATCTTCAGCACATGCACCCCCCACCTTTTTTGTCAGTTGATATTCTGGAGTTATATAGAAATAACAACAGGTTAAATGAAAGGCCTGTTTAAGCTGGTTTGATTTAACCAAATGATGTGGTGATAAAACTAGCTGATTAATGTAGGATAAATTATCTGTATCTGTGTATTTCCCCAAATTTCCCCAGACAACCCAGATCTAAACGCCATAGCCCAGATGTTCACTTTTTATTATGATTAGCAATAGGATTAGAACTGAGCAAAGGCAAAACAACAACAAAACAAACTTCCAGTTAAGACCAGATAAAATACCAGATAGAAACACGCAATGCCCTTTGAGAGGCATGCAACGTTTTAGACATAAAATTTTCATTCTCTTTCTAATGAACCCATTGCCAAAACCGTTTTATATTACAGTAGTCCTCTTTTGAATTTGAGGTTAAAGGAACTGTGAGCCAAGAGCTCCTTGTTAGCGGTTTGCCTGATTGAATCAACCTCATGGTAATGTGATAACAAATCCTGGTAATAGATGTCAACACCTCTGTTTTTTTAGCATCTATGGTTAGCTGCTGCTGTGGTGCTCTAGGTTTGAGGAATCATGGAATGTAGTTTACACTGGAATTATTTCTCTGCAAAGAATATGGTCATTGCAGATTCGTACTGAACCGCAAATCTCATTAATAATCACTCAATCTCACTGATAATCACTCAATCTCAATGATAATCACTCAATCTCACTGATAATCACTCAATCTCAATGATAATCACTCAATCTCACTGATAATCACTCAATCTCACTGATAATTACACGCTTCACTGATAATCACTCAATCTCACTGATAATCACTCAATGTCACTGATATTTACAGATTTCACGGATAATCACTCAATCTCACAGATAACTGCAGATTTCACGGATAATCACTCATTTTCACTGATAATTACAGATCTCACTGATAATCACTTAATCTCATGGATAATCACTCAATCTCACTGCTAATCACTCAATCTCACTGATAATTACAGATCTCACTGATAATCACTTAATCTCATGGATAATCACTCAATCTCACTGATAATCACTCAATCTCACTGATAATTACAGATTTCACGGATAATCACTCAATCTCACTGATAATCACTCAATCTCACTGATAATTACAGATCTCACTGATAATCACTCAATCTCATTGATAATCACTCAATCTCACTGATAATTACACGTTTCACTGATAATCACTCAATCTCACTGATAATTACACGTTTCACTGATAATCACTCAATCTCACTGATAATTACACGTTTCACTGATAATCACTCAATCTTACTGATAATCACTCAATCTCACTGATATTTACAGATCTCATTAATAATCACTCAATCTCACTGATAATTACACGTTTCACTGATAATCACTCAATCTCACTGATAATTACAGATTTTATTGATAATCACTCAATCTAACTGATAATCACTCAATCTCACTGATATTTACAGATCTCATTTATAATCACTCAATCTCACTGATAATCACTCAATCTCACTGATAATCACTCAATTTTACTGATAATTACAGATCTCACTGATAATCACTCAATCTCACTGATAATTACAGATCTTATTGATAATCACTCAATCTAACTGATAATCACTCAATCTCACTGATAATTACAGATCTCACTGATAATCACTCAATCTCACTGATAATTACAGATCTTATTGATAATCATTCAATCTAACTGATAATCACTCAATCCCACTGATAATTACAGATCTCACTGATAATCACTCAATCTCACTGATAATTACAGATCTTATTGATAATCACTCAATCTAACGGATAATCACTCAATCTCACTGGTAATCTCAGATCTCACTGATAATCACTCAATCTCACTGATAATTACAGATCTCACTGATAATCACTCAATCTCACTGGTAATTACAGATCTCACTGATAATCACTCAATCTCACTGATCAATACAGATCTCACTGATAATCACTCAATCTCACTGATAATTACAGATCTCACTGATAGTTACATGTTTCACTGATAATCACTCAATCTTACTGATAATTACAGATCTTATTGATAATCACTCAATCTCACTGATAATCACTCAATCTCACTGGTAATTACAGATCTCACTGATAGTTACATGTTTCACTGATAATCACTCAATCTCACTGATAATTACAGATCCTATTGATAATCACTCAATCTAACTGATAATCACTCAATCTCACTGATAATTACAGATCTCACTGATAATTACAGATTTCATGGATAATCACTCAATCTCACTGATAATTACAGATCTCACTGATAATTACAGATTTCATGGATAATCACTCAATCTCACTGATAATTACAGATCTCACTGATAATTACAGATTTCATGGATAATCACTCAATCTCACTGATAATTACAGATCTCACTTATAATCACTCAATCTCACTGATAATTACAGATCTCACTGATAATCACTCAATCTCACTGATAATGACACGTTTCACTGATAATCACTTAATCTCACTGATAATGACACGTTTCACTGATAATCACTCAATCTCCCTGATAATTACACGTTTTACTGATAATCACTCAATCTCACTGATAATCACTCAATCTCACTGTTAATTACAGATCTCACTGATAATCACTCAATCTCACTGATAATGACACGTTTCACTGATAATCACTCAATCTCCCTGATAATTACACGTTTTACTGATAATCACTCAATCTCACTGATAATCACTCAATCTCACTGTTAATTACAGATCTCACTGATAATCACTCAATCTCACTGATAATCACTCAATCTCACTGATAATCACTCAATCTCACTGTTAATTACAGATCTCACTGATAATCACTCAATCTCACTGATAATCACTCAATCTCACTGATAATCACTCAATCTCACTGATAATTACACGTTTTACTGATAATCATTCAATCTCACTGATAATTACAGATTTCACTGATAATCACTCAATCTCACTGATAATTACAGATCTCACTGATAATCATTCAATCTCACTGATAATTACAGATTTCACTGATAATCACTCAATCTCACTGATAATTACAGATCTCACTGATAATCACTCAATCTCACTGATAATTACAGGTCTCACTGATAATTACAGATCTCACTGATAATCACTCAATCTCACTGATAATTACAGATCTCACTGATAATCACTCAATCTCACTGATAATTACAGGTCTCACTGATAATTACAGATCTCACTGATAATCACTCAATCTCACTGATAATTACAGATCTCACTGATAATTACACGTTTCACTGGTAATCACTCAATCTCACTGATAATTACAGGTCTCACTGATAATTACAGATCTCACTGATAATCACTCAATCTCACTGATAATTACAGATCTCACTGATAATTACACGTTTCACTGGTAATCACTCAATCTCACTGATAATTACAGGTCTCACTGATAATTACAGATCTCACTGATAATCACTCAATCTCACTGATAATTACAGATCTCACTGATAATCACTCAATCTCACTGATAATTACAGATCTCACTGATAATTACACGTTTCACTGATAATCACTCAATCTCACTGATAATTACAGATTTCATGGATAATCACTCAATCTCACTGATAATCACTCAATCTCACTGATAATTACAGATTTCACGGATAATCACTTAATCTCACTGATAATTACAGATCTCACTGATAATCACTCAATCTCACTGATAATTACAGATCTCACTGATAATCACTCAATCTCACTGATAATTACAGGTCTCACTGATAATCACTCAATCTCACTGTTAATTACAGATCTCACTGATAATCACTCAATCTCACTGATAATTACAGGTCTCACGGATAATCACTCAATCTCACTGATAATTACAGGTCTCACTGATAAACACTTCATCTCACTGATAATTACAGATCTCATGGATAATCACTCAATCTCATTGATAATCACTCAATCTCACTGATAATTATAGATTTCATGGATAATCACTCAATCTCACTGATAATTACAGATCTTACTGATAATCATTCAATCTCACTGTTAATTACAGGTCTCACTGATAATCACTTAATCTCACTGATAATTACAGATCTTACTGATAATCATTCAATCTCACTGATAATTACAGATCTTACTGATAATCACTTAATCTCACTGATAATTACAGGTCTCACTAATAATCATTCAATCTCACTGATAATTACAGGTCTCACTAATAATCATTCAATCTCACTGATAATTACAGGTCTCACTAATAATCATTCAATCTCACTGATAATTACAGGTCCCACTAATAATCATTCAATCTCACTGATAATTACAGGTCCCACTAATAATCATTCAATCTCACTGATAATTACAGGTCCCACTAATAATCATTCAAATTACAGCACCTGCCTAGGTAAAACTAGTCCACCTCGAAATGGAATTAAATCTATAAACATAAAGCCTGTAGTAAAACCATTGCTTATAAAACATTTTCCTAGGCTTTAAGAACAGCTACCACTATTCAATCCCAAAACCATGCTAAACGTGATCAGTGATATCACCCTATCACTGTCCCATCGCTACTCCGCAGCAGCTAGCCACGGATGCTACGTCAGCCCTGGGGATATACAAGCCGCTTGGATCTGAGCCTCGCTCATGCATACACTTCTAATAGCAAGCAAGAGACATAAAAACATAAAAGCACTGCCTCGCCGTCTTACTGAAATCTTACCAGGGCTTTTTTTTCTTTCTGTTTTCTTTTTTTTTCCTTGGGTTCTTGAAGATAATTTTTCAAAACATTTTAAGAGCAGGCTAGCAAAGGCTCGGTCCAGAATGCTTTGATCAGTGTTGAAAGAGAAAATCAGCTAAGGCAAAAAAAAAACAAAACAGTGCAGGCAAAACACTATTCCAAGCTGCTGAATGCCTTTGGACACAAAGTACAATGAAGATGTAGTTATTTCGGGGCAGAAAGTGGACAAAAAAATCCCAACTCCTAAATTCAATGCATCCGCCTCATTGTTTATAACCGGAGAAATTTCAAGGGGAGGACAAAACAGCAGCACAACATGTCAACTGTGTTCAGAGTGAATGACAGATCAAAATGCTTCAAACTACAATATCACATTATTATGGATGATTCAGAATGGCTGTGCATGCTGGGAAAAGACGGAGCCGAGCGGCTCTCCTCTTGGTAATACATATTTCAGCGCTGCTCACGCCGAGCTGCTGCAGAGGAGGCTCATCTCCAGCACTTCAAAAAAACACACATTTAGTAAAGAGGCTTTCAGCACTCCAAAGCTACATGCAGAATATTAAACATACAGATGCACACATGCTAATACATTCCTGCATGCCAAACACAGCGGCTAAGCTAACGAGTTTGCAGATACGACCTAAAACAAAGGGCATTATTTATAAAAGCCTTCATTACTCTTCACGCCAGAGGAAACCAGAGAGCACGGCTGTTTTCACATTTTCATCCGTCCCAACACCAGCTCTCTGCAAAACGTGATATATACATTCATCTATACTTCCGCACACAGAGTAACACTGAATTCCTGAATTACAGCAGAGGAAAAAGGAACCGGAAAGAAACTCTGATAAACATTGTTAGCTTAGGGGTTGTTTGTTTGTTTTGTTTATTTGTTTGTGTGTTTTTTGCCCTCCAAGAAGATGCTGCTTTCAAGACATTTCCTGAAAGTGTTGCTGTAATGGCCAGGGAGACTGAAAATTGTTTGCGAGACGAGGGCTGATGGAGCATGTGGTAAGTGGGGTTGTTTTTATACAGCATAAGCCTTTTAATGTGCTGCTCCATTTTCTGAATCAGACCAGGGAGTTCTGAGACACTCTGTACTTTTACCTACACAGGGAATCATCAGGAGTAAGTCAGTTGACCTTTTAATGCTTTTAAATTCATTCTGTTTTACAAATGTTGGTAAAGCTCCCATTTAATCTCATTAAATATTGTAGCACAGTCAAGTTCGACCACACATTGGACCACTAGTGTTTGTTTACATTTGATACACACTGTAAAAAAAAACAGCAATTTAATTGTTTATTTAAGATACTCATACTATAGTAGAAAATTATAATGTAACTTCACTGTATTTATAAATGTATTTCTATATTTGTAGATTTTTTCCCATGCTTAGTTCATACATGCTCTAATGTGCCTCCACAGCTGTCTGGGGCATGTAAATATGTGTACTGAAACAAAGCAAATCTACATAGCTTGAACATTCATGTATACTGATAATCATGTAAAGCAAAGAGGACCATTAAGCATTTTCTTTTCACGAGAGTATAATACTGTTTATTAATCACACCATGAACCGACTATCATATTACAGCAGTTACATAGTTACACTGTTATACCAGACAAAAAGTTTAACAAACACCTTTTAATTCTAACATTTTGTGATAAACTTGTTCACTAAAACACTAAATACTATAATGGTTGGAACGTCAAAGCATGTAAAAAGCTTTTAAATATATTTTTGGCTTAATACCTAATTTAAAAAAATCTTTTAAAACCAGAAGAGATGCTGAAAATACCATCCTTGTCAATACAATATTCAAAGACAAGCTATATATATATTCAAAATCAAATATTTTAACTTACTTTACAAACAACTGGACCAGTAGAGCACCATTTTGTGCAATAATACAAAGCATACAATTCCTTTGAAGTTGACGTGGGAAGTTAGCTGTGGGAAAATTATCAGGAGGGTTCAGATACAAACAGAACCCAATATATTACCAGGTCATAAAGTGCTGCTTTAGATTGTGACCCCTTATAATTTGTGACCTAAATATGATCACATGCTCATTTATCTCATAACACCAGATAAAAAGAACCAGATTAAATAAATAACACAAAAGCTGCATAGTTTTATTTTCATTTATTAAATTATACAATCTAAGATTAAAGTGTGTTTTATTGTCAGAAGTATGTGAACCTATTTGCGGGAACTGGTGTGGCCCCTTGAGCAGTAATGTCTTCAAACTGCACATTGACTTGGAGAAATCTTGTTCCATTTCACCTTCAGGAACTGCTGGTGGACTTTCTTGGATGAATGTCACACCTGTAGCTCTGCCTTAACATTGATTTTGGATTAAGTTCTGGACTTAAGTTCTGACTAAGCCACTTTAAAATGTAACATCACCTCAATTGTTTCTAATCCATTCTTTGTAGGATAACTAGTGTTTTAGGATCAATGTCTTCCTTAAGCTCCACCATCGGTTGAGATGGATGTCCTAACATCCTCCTGTAGATTCAATCCAGAATTCATAGCTTCATCAAATGGTATTAAGCTGTTCTGGCCCAATAGCAGCAAATCAGCCCCAAGTCGTGATACTGCCGCTACAAACACGGCTGACTGATTGACAAAATGCAGTCCAATAAAGTCATATTAAACACATGTCTCCTCAGATGTATTTATGTACAGTGTTGGTGTTTGTTTTGACTTGTGACCCACTCTTTTGAGGCTCAGATAGCCACCTTTGCAGGCTAACATCTTTGAAGAACATCAAGCTGTTTTCAAAACCAGTTTATTTGCTAAAGTCTGCTGTAGTTTTGTATGGAAACAAGTTAGTACTCTATTAACAGAGATAACTGTCATCTATGTGTATCACAATAATAGCAGGAGATATAAACTTGACATAAAATTTGCTTCTTTTAACTCCTTTGAATATTTCCAGTCACGTTGCTAATGCTTGGTCAAAATTCTGCACCACTCCATGTGCAAAATTCGCTCATCGTCTGTTATTAGCAGCAGCTTGTACAGCAGTAACATTATGAGCATCTTTAAAGAGAAAACTGTTACAGCAAGCAGATTAAGCAGACAGGACAGCTCTCTCTCTCCGTTGTTGAATTTTCCTATGAACTAACACGGTTCAGGTGTTCAGTTCAGTGCTCACATGCTAAAACAGATCGAACTAAAGAGTTTGACAGTTCCAAACCAAACAAGATACATCTGAAATCAATCTTAGATTAGTGGCAGCAGTAAGAAGTATTCAAAATGACATTAAATTCACACAGTGTGCATTAGTTTGTGTAACACACTAAAACTTTTAGATTGGTGAGCTGCAGCTGAGCTGAACACAAGCTCATTACAGCCGAAATGGTGGCTCTGATTGGTTCTGCCACTGACATGGAGGAGGCTCTGATTGGTTCTGGAGCTGAAATGTAGATTTTGATTGTTTCTGCTGCTGAAACAGAGGTTCTTATTGGTTCTGCCGCTGAAATGGAGATTGCAGTTGGTCTTGCCACTGAAATGGAGATTCTGACTGGTTCTGATGCTGGTTGTCTGTGTGTACCAGTCAGGCCTTGATGCAGTAAGCATCCTGAATGAGCCAGAAAATAGATGGTCTTTGCCCTAGTGCTCTAAAAAGTTGTGGGTCTAATGCCTGTTTGCGGCTGTTGTTCCAGTGACCCTACAAAGTCAGGGTAACAAGGATGTTGAATTTTCTCCTATAGTACACAACTTGTCTGAGAGTGGAACCTCTTGGAACCTCATCCAGCCTAATTAGCATTGGCAAATAAGTTTCTGAGATCCTCAGAAATGTAATTTGACTAAGATGTGGCACGTACAAACCAGTGTGTTTGGGAAAAAACAGGCTTGGATGGTGGCTCAGGTTCATATTTGTTAAATAGGGCAGAGTCTGATTGTAAGTCAAATGACTGAACTTGCTGAGCCCGATAAACCCTTATACTCAACTGTTCATTAAAGTGGTTGGTTCTACAGGACACGTTAATTGTTTGTGTTATTTGTTCTATAGGGTTCTCATTATCTATTGTTATGAGTTATCATCACATTTATGTATGACATAAGTTTCATTGACATAATTTCAAGCAGTACTGCACTGTACAGTGACATCTAGATTACAGCTGCCAGCGTGGTACGTTTCTGTGGTGTTTTGTTTAGTACATTTTGTACGTGAGTCTGGAAAACCTTGCATGTATGGCCCCTACTTCACGAAAGCAATGCAGGAGAGCCGGCAAGGCGGATTTGTGTGCAGCTTCTGGTTTAGTGGATGGAGTTTTCAGTAGTCACAAGAGAAAAAGTCACTGGAGAGTTTTTTTGCACATGATTAAAAAAGAAAAAGAGCTGTTGGCTATTTAGGCTGAGATGCTCACACCCTGTTTAATGTGACTTTGACAGCAAGCTTGACTAATACAAAGCCCGAGTGTTACTGGTAAAAGAATCCCATTAATGCTTTGGGTTTTGAGTGCGAAAAGAGCTTGAGCTGTGCACTTGAATTTTTCATTAGGTGGAATTGGATTTTTGCCAACCTACTGAAAAGCTTGTCCAACTTCACAACAGTAGCTTTGAAAGAGTGCATCTGTGGGCAGATCATGGCTACGCAAATGTTGCAAATGCTAAAAGAAATGGCAGTCTTATTCCATCTGGGCCATGTTTACATGCATCACTTTTAGATGTGTCTGAAATACTGGTTTAGGACCAAAACCTCCTCGCAGGCATGGCTGGATTTAGCTTCGCTGTTGCTGATGTTGTGTGTGTAATGCGTTATTTCTAAAACCCCTTTAATCTTATTACTTTGACGGAAATATCTCAGCTAAAATTGCTCATGCAGGTGCCACTGAAATGCTCAAATGAAGGGAAGACTTTGAAAAAGCTAATATTGCTAACAATGAATGAAATTTATTGGATTTCATTTACTGCTAGCTGTGTTAGCATGTTTGAGCTACTGGGCTATTTTAAATAACACATCTAGGCTGCTTAAAAGCTAAAAGGCAAAACATCAAACATGTCAACACTCTTATCACTCTGACTTATCAAGACTGGAATTCATTGCTAAGGCAGCAGACTTTGAAAAAGCTAATATTGTTAACAATGAATGAAATTTATTGGATTTCATTCACTGCTAGCTGTGTTAGCATTTTTGAGCTACTGGGCTATTTTAAATAACACATCTAGGCTGCTTAAACGCTAAAAGGCAAAGCATCAAACATGTCAACACTCATCACTCTGACTTATCAAGACTGGAATTCATTGCTAAGGCAGCTAGCCTTAGCATTTTCGCAGCCCGTTTATGTCATAAGTGAGAAATAAGCCCTGTCATGGCGTGTGCACTGCGTCATGTGTTCCGGAGCTGATATACGCTCTTACTGCAGCCTGCTTATTTAGCACTCATGTTTTTCTTGGCTGCGAGTCAAGATTTGGATAGGAAAACTGCAAGACTATTTCAGTTCATTTTTAAGAATGGCTCTCTGGTGGGAAAAAAAGCTTCATGAAAAAAAGATAGCACCTGCAGAAAAGCCATCTGTGAGACGCAAGTTGAAAAATTCGGCGTGATTTACTAATACTGCTTACAGCGCCACACTGGGTGATTTCTTTCCAGTGCATGCATAATTAAACACCGCTTAAAAGGTCGATGGTGTTCTTTTCATGTCAAGGAACATTTAAAATGTAAAAAGGGAACATAAAGGAAAAGAGCTCCTTTACTACACATCTGCATTCATACCCACACAGCACAGTCTGACATGTTAGAGACGAGTGTGTGTGTGAGACACATCCTCCCAGCCTCTTTATATCTCAGTTATAACAGCCGCTGTGTCCACATGCACGCAGGGACAAAGCCTCTGGGACTAATCTCCCGACTGTGTGGGGAATGAGTGGGACTTATTAGCAGCTTCAAAACTACAAGCGGGCGCTGCATTGCTGTGCATGTCTGTGTAAGCCGACTAGAAATAGGACAGTATGAACACTTGCTGCTACGATAGGTGACCAAAATAATGAAGTGGTGCTTAAAGAGCACTTAAACTAGACCTGCTGTTTGTTGTATGAATTTCCATTTATGCATTTTGTAGACAATCTTATTGACTTTTAATAATGTTGATAATAAGGTTATCTTAAAATGATCAGATAGCAATGTCTCAGGCATTAAAGCAGCACATTAGTAACAATTTCATATATAGTCTATGAGGCAGCATTCAGCGGCTATAAACTCTTCAGACGTCTGGTTCCCTTCACCATCACTCATCATCACTCAATTCTGACTCTCTAAAATGGAGCATTTCACACCAAACCATTCTGAATCACTTTGTTTACAGAGTTCAAAAAGTGGCAAATCAGAAGAAAAGAAGCAGCCTCTGTATCTAAATACAAAAAAGAATAGCAGGAGAGTTTATCATCCTGTAAACACCTAATCATAATTGATTTAAGCAGAAAGTACGTTTGGAATTAACAAGTGATAAACGAGTTCAGTCTAGTAATCATAACAGCCCTAAATACTTGAATTAATTGATTCATTTCACTGCAGATATTTTATTAACTTTTTAATGAGCAATTGTATTTTAACAAAAAATAAACAAATAAATATTAAATTATTCTCAGCACGGCTGCTGTTTACTCTTCAGATTAAAACATGTGTTTTCCTGCGTGCTGTGGAGGGACGCTGTAGCAGTAGGATGTTTACTTTCAGTGTTACTTTTGAAAGAGACACTAAACACAGACAGTTATCAGAATTATTAACACTTCGAATGTTATTTTAACGACACATTAATGATCATGCGGCTGCTTGGTTTGAGTATGAAATTCAAGTGTGTGTGTGCGTGTGTGTGTGTTTCCATGATAGGTAGATCTCCTAAATCAGGCATGTTAGTTTCTGGTGTAAGGCTTTCAGTAGTGTCTGACTGTTAACGTGTACTTTATATTGATTAATGTACATTATTCCTGATAAACAAATAAACTATAAATAAACAGTGGGGTTTTCATTTGTTGTATTGTAACACGTCTAGTTTGGATTAAGCACATTCAGTACTTGCAGTTGGCCATGAGCTCATGAAAACAGATTCATGAGCAAGTACCTCTGTTTTTCTCACTGATCGCCTGTAGATGAGAGCAAAACTCTGCACAGGCCTCCAACAACCCAGTAAATTAACCTTGCAAATGGTACTGCTACATTTCCCCTCACTCAATTATTCACAGCATTAGACCGTGGCCGGCTGAGATTGGAGGAAGCAATCTTAAACAAGCTGAACCAGAATATAACCAGAACAATGATGTTCGGTCCAATGTTAAGGCTGTGGACAGCACAGTAGCTGATGTCATCACCCCATACACACAGGTGTTTCAAGGTTCAGTTCTCTGTCCACACTCTGCATCTCCTCATAGTCTTCCAGCCACTCTGCAGCCATCTTGACCATGCCCCCGGGCAGCTATTTCCAGTAACACAAGAGCAGGCTCATGTATTTGATTGAGGAGAGACCTACAAACCCCCAAACTGACTAATGTTTTAAAAGCTTTTTTCACTGGGCACTGGCCTCATAAAACCTGCATAAATACACGGTGGTCTTTGTTTTCAATTTCAATTTAAGCAGGCTATCCTTTTGCTTAGGACTTCAGTAGCTGAAGAACAGATCCAACGTGTTATATTAACTGTCAGCATAATCGCGACAACCAATCAATTTTCTGATTTTCAGCAGGTGGGACCAAGTTCTGAGCTCAACACTATTTTTTTCTACTGAAACAGTTACTGTGAAACAGGCACAAAGTAAATTATATCCTAATATGTCTGTCACAAGATTTGCTGTTTTTAGAAGCTTTAAATGTCTGTGTTTAATTCCAAACTGCCCAAAAAATGTCATGGAATCACCATTAGCTGTTAACAAACGATTAGAATCCTATAGGGATAGCAGCAAAAGTTACCATTATCGCAGTGTTGGTTTCATTTATATTCAGGTTTTGTTTGTATTCTGAATTGAAGGCCCAGCTCTAAATATCACAGTTCGCCACTGACTAAAAGCAGCACCAATTACTGGCAGTCTATTGCCAGTGGGGGTAGCAGGTTATCTACATTGGACTTACATGCAAATGAACACAAGACCAACTGTGTAATCAGCATTTTACCATGCCAATTGTATGTATGCCTGTTTTGGTTAGGTAAGAGAAAAACATACTTGTTATCTGTCTGTTTCAGGATCAAACAGTGACTCATTAGCTTGAAATAATAACTTTTTTTCTTAAGACTTTGATTCATATGATTACAACGTCTTTATAAAATGAGAGAACATCATTATTTCAACATAATTATTTTGAGAAAACAAGACATTTGAACTAAATTTTTGGCTAGAAGAGATGAGCTGAGCCGTGTGCCATTGTATAACACCTGTTTAACTTTACTGATTGCTCCACAGTGCACACATTAACCACAGTTTGTACAGAGACCACAGGAATAACAACAAGGTAGTGACAGCAATCGTTTAAAAAGAACATTGTCAGGGCGTTCATTTTAAAGTACTAAGAAATAGCAGTTTAAATGTTGTTCTAAAACTATTTAGTTTTAAAGTGATTTTATTTCTTTTATTAAAGATAAAGATGTGAGACGTCGTGGTTTGAGAGGAACACCTTTATAAATGTATATTATTGTTTTATAAGCTATAACTGTCCAACCTGTTTATTAAATTGGATAAAACAGACATTTTTTAACAACAAAGTGAGTTTGTGGCAGCATAAAACATTACTAAAAAGTCCTTTAGTGAGGTCATGTACTGACATTGGATAAATGTCGCTTTAGCTCGTCTCAAAGGTATTGGATGGATCTCTTCAGAGAATGCTTTTCCACTATTCCACACACCAGTGCTAGGGGGCTTTTCACCCCCATGCCTGGCTTTAGGCATGATGACTCTAGGGTCATGTGAGGCTGCTCCACAGCATACCATTCTAGCAATGCATGCATAATTGAACTATGTCAGCCAAGTATTTGAAATCCCTAATTGTGGTTGTCTGGCTACTGTTGGGCACACAGTGCATATGGTTTCTAACTGTATGACATACTGTTGGCTAGAGAAATGAACAAAACCACAGACAAAATTCAGGCTTCAAAAATTGTTCTTCTTAGCCACATGGGGTTCTGTCCATTTTTATACACACCGGCATGTACGAGATTCACACTGATCATAGAAAATAGAAATGGAAATGTACTCACTGGCTTGCATCAGCTGTCCCTGGCGTCCAAACACCTGGGAGAAGGTGGCAGGGCTGCAGGTGAGTGTGTCCTCCATTGCTGGTGAAGGTCAGCCTCGTCCTTCACCTTCTAGCAAGGCAAGAATGCGGGGTGTCTGTAAATAAAGACGGTGAATTTGTATTGTTTGTTTATCTCTCTGATATCAGCCCACCCTGCGGATCACTGCCGCTGCCAAAGCTGTTGGGGAAGAACAACACACAGCGACTACAGCTCAGGACAGCAGAAGCAAGTACTCAAACACACATAGACAGAATAAAGCCAGGCTGTGTGCATGTGTCTTTCTGTATGGATGTAAGAATGCATCTGTATGACAGAGAGAGAGAGAGAGAGAGAGAGAGAGAGAGAGAGAGAGAGAGGGAGAGAAACTGGAGTAATGAAGCCTTTCCTGTAAAAACCTCTTCGAATTGACACCAGATGTCCAGTCCTTACTCCTCAACTTAATAATAGGTTACAATTTGCTTTCTTTTCAATGTTAATGATAATAAGGTGATACAGATTGATGGCATGCAACCATGCTTAAGGGGTTCACCTCTTAAATGGCCAATGTTATAACACTAGAATTTATGTATTCAGTAAATAATAAGACTTAAAATTTCTAAATCAGTAAAACAACTACTGATGCCTCAGAATCCCATTTCTCTTCTTTACAAACAGAGCATGAACAAGATAAAATAAAACCTTAAGAATAATAAGAATAATCACAAAGACATTCCGTGTTGATTGATGTGAAATTTAACGACTAAATCAGGAGATGTAATGTATCCACGTAGTCTGACAATTCCAACTATTTTATCTACTATCCTAAATAACCAGTGAACCTGGTATTTATGATTAATGCTGATGGTAAAATAGAGGCATGTCAGTTGTCTTTCATGATGGCATATCTGTTAAAATGTGTTAATAACTAAATAATGACCCAGCAAATGAATTCAGTTCAATACAATGCAATTCAGTTCTATTTCTGTTTTTCAACAACTCTTCACTCTTCGTTCACAGAAGACATGCGTGTGTTTACAGACAGATGTGGGATGTACTAGGAAAAGAGTCAGATTAAAGAAATCTAAAATGATTTCTAAATACTAACAGTAAAAATAAACATGTTCAAATGTTATATAATTTTTTATAGAACAAAAATAATATAGGTTACATATTACAGGTTGTCATAATTTTATTCTCTGCAGAGAATGTGGCTTATTTTCACTTGGTGAGGATACAGTGTATATATCAACGCTGTCCAAAGAAAAACAAGTTTCTCAAAATGACAACTTTACAGGAAGAGACAAATACCGTCTTTACTGTTAATGTAAGTCAATGGAACCAGAATTTCAGTCTGGTTATTTAGGAATATTTCTAGGTTTCTTAGGAGCATTGCAAGGTGAATGGCAGCGGTCATGTTTAAATGATAATATATATATTTATATTAATGTGTATCTTTTAAGACAAAAGTAAGTTGGCTTCAGATTTCTCTTTGACAGCTCCAGCCATCCAGCCATCCGGCCAACACTCCTGAATAAACTTTAACATTAACTTTAAGCAACGATTGAGACAGACTAAGTGTTGGAAATGGTTAAGCTTACACATTAACTTCAAATTGTACTGTTTATTTATTGATATTATTTGTATTTAATACCATTTTTTTCTGTGCAAATTAACAAACAGACATTTGCACAATATTTTATTAATATTATTCATAATATACTTGTATATTACACGTAATAAATTCTTTACATTCTTTATTTGTACATCTATGAGAGAGGGAGAAAACAGAGAGAGAGAAGGAGGGAGAAAAATTGAGGGGGGGGGGGTTAGTAGGGGTGATGATGCCTTGTCTGTTAAAGCTTTAGCACTTCTCTCTGATCAATAAAGAAATAAAGAAGCTGCAGTTTAAGAGTTTTCTGTTGCCCACAGTATCAAGCGCTCAGGACAGCAATAACCAACTCCACATACACGCAATGTAACCAGGGTGTGTGTCAGAACTGATGAGAACAGTGTTTATATGGGAGAGTAAGAGACAGATTGAGAGAGACAGAGCGAGAGATTGTGCACGTGAAGACAAATGACTTGTATACGCAAACACATTTGGACAATGAAGCCTGGTTTTGATTTGGAGTGATGATGTCTTGCCTGTTAAAGCTGCTGCTACTGCTCCAGAAGCCTCTCTCTCTCTCTCTTTCTCTGATCGTCTGCTGGATTTCTCACCTCACCTCGTTTCGCCGCAGTCCAGTCCAGTCCAGATGTCTAGAAGTGGACAAAAGGTTCCTGGAGCTGATCCAAGTGATCCAGCACAACAAAACTGTCCAGCCTTTCAACAGTAGTGACGGAGAAAAAGCTGTAGTCCCACAGGCTCACACACTGCTGTAGTGCTGTGCTGCTGTGTTGTGCTCTAATCCAGGCACAGTGCCCTCCTCTCTCACTCTCACTCGCTCTCTCAGCCTCACTTCACCCCTCCCTTCCCCTCCTCTTCTCTCTCTCTCCCTCTCCCTCTTTTCCCCTCAACCACAAGCACCAAGCCCCCATACCTTCCCTGCCTCTCTCTCTCTCTCTCTCTCTCTCTCTCCCTCCCTCCAACTCCATGATCCATCTCAGAAGCAGGAGCAAGACTGCTGCAGGGAAACGATTTTTTTTTTTTTGCAACTCCAGCGCTTCCATTTCTCCCCCGCGGAGGGGAAAAAGCTGCGACTGAGGTGGAAAAGAAAGAAAAAAGGGAGGGAAAAAAAGAAATGCCAATTTTGTAACTTGCTCAAAGGCACCTGACAGAAGAAGGATCAAAAAAGTCTGTGTACCCGAAACGCAATTTACTTTAAAATGTCTGTGTTGGACAAATGTATCTTCAAAAGGTAACAAAGAACTTATGAACAGAGCTTACATAAAGAGAAAAGGTATATACAGGGCCTTTTCTCAGAAACTTTACAGAGATTATTTTATTAAATTTCAGTATAACTAAATGGTTAGGCTGCAAACAGCACCATTATGAGTGACACAGAATGCTCAATTCTAAAGAAACTAAAGCAGAACTAAAGCAGAACTGTTCAAAGTGGTGGTGACAGGAAGCAGATATGCAAAGAGTTTAAAGTGTATAAAAACTACCTTACAGAAATTAATTTTATAAAATTATTACTAGAATTATTGCTGATGCCTTAGACATCATTTACAATAGTTTTGTAATAAGGGTTTTGGCCTAAAATGTTTAAAAAGTCAACAAACTCAAACTATATATATATAACTATATATAATATATAGCAATAGATGGTGTAGTGGTCAGCACTGTCGCCTCACAGCAAGATGATCCGGTTGGATTCCTGGTCCGGGCCATTCTGTGTCGGGTAAGCATGTTCTCACCGTACTGGAGTGGGTTTCCTCCCAAAGTCCATAGACATTGCAAGTTAGGTTGATCACTCACTCCAAAATTGCCCATATATATGAGTCTCAATTCATTATTGCTAATAGTTTACATAATACTCTATAGGTTGTGAAGATAAATTAGTATGCATGCCCGTGTTTCTGATCGCTTCTCTAGGCTTTAAAGTGAAACCCCATTGCAATACACTCGTGACCCCTACAAACCCGGCTACCAATTCACTTCCTCATTAGTCAAACTTTCTCAAAAGAAGCCAGTGATCCCTGAGCCTGACTAATGGCTTCACAAGCAGCCCTCCTGAGGACCCACATTTCTACATCACATTTTCATGTGGAGAAAGAAAGAGAAACAAGAAACTTTTCCGAAACAAAAAAAGAAAAATGAAGGGAACAGATCTATTTTTAGACAAGTGCTGGTGTTGTTTTGTTAGTTTTGCACTAACTTTGCTAACAGGTGATGGGAGCTTTTTATAAATTAGCATAGTGAAACTGCCTAAATATCTAAATCATCACACACTTCCCTCAGACCTTGTCAAATTGTTAAAGGTGAAGGAATGCAGTGCTGCATCATGTGCTATATATGCTATTATATTCTAAATTCTGTGTATTTCTGCCTTTCCTTATATGGTTGCTTCTGTCACACCTGTGCTTTGTTGCTTCTAATGTTGGCAAACGTTGAAGCCTATATGACCACAAGTCTGTCAGCGGATGTTTGGGTCAGGTTGTCTGTATGACTGTGCACAGAAGAAATAAAGATCTATTCTGCAGACGTTCAGCTTCCTGGCTTGAAATAGGTTTAGATTCAACAAAGAGAAACCTGTGCAGGGAACAGTGTGCATACTATTCAATACTATTCAAATATTACATGTAAACCAAAATGTTTATTATCAAAAAACAAATGATAAATTGGAACATTTTGCATGGTTATTATGTCCGTTGTAGCGGAATCAATTAAGACGGAAAATCAAGGAACAAGAACGTTGGAGGTTGGAGGGACTGAATGTTATATAAAGAGACATTCAACTCGCCATTCCTCATTCAGTGGACAAGAAAGAGAGAGATAGTTTGATGTGGGATGAAAATGGTAACCTTCAAGTGAAAAATGGCTTTGTCTGCTTTTAATAATATATAAAGTATTTTTCTTGTACAGCACGTTTAAAATGGAATGGATATGTACACCATGTTAAGGCCCATATGTCTGAACAGTCAGAGATTTCTGTAAGTATTCCCAAATACTGTCTTATGTGTATTACACTGTATACCATATGGTTATCTATGAAATACACAAAGGTCTGACACGACTTTGGCTTGTAGATGTAAAAACAGTGGACAAAGCTTACAATTCCAAATCATTTGCTTTGTTTTCATCACCAGTTGCAACTATAAAATATTTGTAATATAATGTATTAAATATTCCATGTGTTTTTGGGCATTTCACAACTTATTACCATTAATCTTATAATTCTTTATTTCACATGCTGCGTAGAAGGATCTGCGCTAATGTCCTGGAACTGAAAAAATACTGTTGCACAAATGGCCAGAAATGATCTATACTGCACAAAACATTTGCAAAGGATATGTGACATTTTAAACAACAATGTTTACATTTTAAATATGAAGAAATTAAACTCTTTTCCTGCAGCACTGCACTTACCACTGTGTTGCATCACCTGTCCACTGGATTACATCACCTTTCTCGAATGACACAACTTTCCATTCCATTCCATTTCCATTTCGCTATGAAACTTTAAATTTAAGATGATTTGACTTTGATTTAAAAAAGTGGATAAAATCAAACAGCATGACTGCTAGTAAATGTGTAGTGTTAGTATGTGCTAGTAAATGTGTTAGTAAATGTGGAACTGCTCCACTTCCCCTTTCCTTGCTCTACAAATTCTTGTTATTGCCCCAGGTTTGAGAAACTGTCCAAAGTGAAAAGTGCACAAAGAAGTTCTTGAAAGTAAAGTTGTCCAGGATCTTATTAAAGTCGTGAAAGCCGAAGTTTGCTTTCTATTCATCAGGTTGTTTGAATTTCCCTTTTCACCTTAAATGGTGCCTCAGCTACATTCTAGCATGTGTACAAGCTGTAGCATGTAAGGTGAAATGGAACATTACATTAAAAAGCAGACAAATAGGAAGCCATGCTGACAATTTCTTCAAAAAGGTATGAAAAGTGCCTTCAAAGTCTGAAAAGTTACATTTCTGTACGTACAGACCACCAATGCTGCTCTGTTGTTGTTGTTTCCTGGTGGACTAGAATGTGAGCTGGTATATGTACATTTTGGGGGCTTCATGTTGAGTGGACTCAAGACTATTACATAGCAATCATATTACAAGTAATCTGTATTCTTTTACCAATATGGGATTTAAAGAAGACAACAGTTTTTGAGGTTTAAGGTATGTCAGTTGTATACAGGTATGTAAAGCATGAGTTGCCCTGAAATACAAATATTGCATATATTTTTAGTATTAAAGATAGTTTGAGCAAAGTAAAGTGTGTAAGGACACTTTATCCTTTGCATTTGTGGAAACTGTGTTTACTGATGGTTCGCAGTCAAAGTATTCCTGACAGATGGCATCAAATAAATAAAATATATATATATAAATTGTTGGATTATTTGCATTATAGCATTAAACCACCCTGTTTCTGTTGTTTTAAAGCGAAAACTAGGAAGCTGACATAGTACAACATTAAATATATTGCTTTATAATATATAAATACTTGATATATAAATCAATTTTGTTTGCATTTTCCATACTGTCACTACTGAGGTTAGTATGTTTTAAGTTCCTCTGCAATCATTCATATTGTTATTTGTGCTTTTGTTAATGTAATGTTTAATAAATGTACATTGTATACATTTTTTACTGTATTGATTTGCACGTCAGACCTAAAGTTCTGTTGCTTTACTGAATAAAACTTACATCATTTGTTTATGATATTAACTACTATGATATTAACTGATATGACTAAAAAGGCAGTGCACTTCTTGGTGCAATAAGAGGCCCTCAATCCTCTTGATACTTGCTTATTCTAACTACAAACATTCATTTTGAACTGCTAATGTTAATGATGAAAATGAAATTTGACAGATTTTACTGGAGGAATTCCAGCTTCTTGTGCTTTAACATTCAAATATTAAAAAAATAATTACAGACAATTTTACATTTATTGATTTCTAATGAACCAGTAAATGCTTTAGTGCTTTTCCTGCATCAAAGGAGGTGATAATAAGATGAAAGGTTTAGTGTTTAGAGTTTGAGGTTAACTTCCATTGGGGCTCTCCGATTTTTTGCTACTATGAAAGCTACTGGTTTTTGACCCTTGTTTTTAAAGACACTTTCCATTTAACTATAAACACATTCTCCTGCTATTCTATTTTCCTACCTAATCCTCTTCATCATGATTCTTTATCATCAGTCTCTTTTTGTTCAAGCGGAAACAACAAAGCGATCAAAATCTGCATTTGATAATTACAAATAAACATAGACTTCTGGGCATTTTCATTATGGTAGCTAGATACCGTATCTGTTAATGATCAACCAAGTCCACCGTTTTTATGTAAATAAAGTCCTGTACTGTAGCAATACATCCCCCTACTCTATGATCATTGTCACAAAAGACTTTTTACATTATCCATTGCAATAAAACACAGAAAATTTACTAATAAATGTTCTTACATTTGCATTCAGGCCATGAATCTCTGGCTTAGTGACAATAGTTGATGCCATCAAAAGCTAATACGAGACTCAATTGTCTGTAAATGCAAAAAGTTTACCTTAAAATTTTTTGATATCATATAAGCATTACCTCTCAACATTTAGCCTAGTAACCTGATATGTAAGAAGCTTAAGTGGCCAGTTCTGTATATTATGCATATTCTGTATATTATTTTATATGTATATTATTGTACATTTTTTTATATTGTACTTTTTTAGTCAGTTTAGTTTCACACTGATCTAAACTGTTGTCACAAAGATGCATATAACTGTCTAAAATGTACTTGTATATTGCAGCATTTATATGACCCTTCATAATCCCTCCTTTATCACTTTAAGTTAGCACTAGAGCTGGGCGATATATCGAGTTTTTAAGAAATATCGATATATATTTTTATATGAGATATAAGATGAGACAATATTGTTTATATCGATATAGTCTGTGTTTCGCTGCAATAACACTTGTAGATCCACCAGTTCGCCTCTCCCTCTCTCCCAGTTTGTCTCAACTTCACACTGCCCGGCCTTTCTCCCTCACAAAACTCACCCCTCTCCACCGCTTCACCCGTAAACATAGGCAGCGACAACATGGCGACGGATAAACACACGAAAGAAGCTATCGAAGAGGAGCCTGTGGAAAGTAGTGCTTGGTATCGCAATTCGATAGCAAAAAGGTACCGACCGAAACGTCTTGGTACTACCGAGTACCACAAAGACTAAAAAAATTGGTGCCTATTTTCTGTACGTGACGCGCACCATTACTTGCAGAAACATGGGGAGCACACACAGAGCTAGTTAAACATGTCGAAGCGCTCACAAGTTTGGCTCTACTTCGAAAGAGTCTCTCTCAGAGCAGCTGCAGCAAATGCTTCAAGATAGTGGCTTAAGGAACAGCAGAACTACAGCGCTCTTTTCCAGTGATAAAGTATCATCAGGTTATCATCAAGTTAATAGTTTGCTGTGCGGCTTTCTTGCTCTGTGAGAGAAACTAACACTCTTACTGCGCCGTCTGTTAGCGCTGAACAGCGGTTACGATTCCACTAACGTTAGCACAGTACCAGCACGTATTAGCTAGCTAGCAACATGGCTAACATTCAGTCAGCATATGGATATGCCTGTAACGCTGTTGGGTATCGCTCGTGTTCTGTAAGTGTAACATCAACTAACAGTTACTTGTGTATCGATTTACGGAGAAGCAACCTCTTTCACTGTAGCAGAGAAGCTGAGGATGTCGGCTGAGAGAAGTGATTAACGCCACAGAGCAGTAACCAATTTTATTCTTAAAGGATTGCATAGTTTTATAGTTTAAGCATAAGTAATGCTAATGTTTTGTTCTTAATAAAGCAGCACAAAGATGCTCATTGTTTGAACAAGATCCAAATAAAAAGAAAAAGATTATGGTGACAGTATGAGACTGACTCATGTTTTCTGTTAAATACATACATTTTTGTATTTTTTGTTACAATTCAAAAAAAGGTATTGTATCGGTATCAAATTTTTTTAAACAATACCAAGCCCTAGCCACAAGTGCCTGTGTGACATTTGGGACGTGTAGCTTTGACGCAGAAGTGCCTTTTTGTTATTACCTTATGGGAAGACAAAAATATCAAGATATATATCGTATATCGCCATTCAGCTAAAAATATCGAGATATTATTTTTGGTCCATATCGCCCAGCTCTAGTTAGCACCATACATTCTTTTGCCATTTGCCAAATCCAAATTAGTTCATCAGCCTGACAGAAAGTAAAACTTTAAAACATGTTTTTGCTGCTCCAGAGCTCAGTGGCAGCATGTTTTACACCGCTCCAGCCAATACTTGCCATAGCGCATAGTGATCTTAGGATAGTGCGCTACTCTCGACGCAGAGTTAATAGTGCTAATGTTTCTACCAAAGGCAGTTTGTAACTTTTTGGTAAGTGCAACAGAAGATATTTGATTTTAATGCTCTGCATGCATCGGCAGCTCTGCTTTGTATATATTTGGTCTACTACTTCATTGTTGAGCTTCTGTTGGTCCTCAGTACAACACATTGTAGTGTTTGTTTAAGGAGATTGTCTACAACTATGTGCTTGATTTTGTACAGCTGTTAGCAATGTATTGGTATTTTGTGCACATACTTTTGGCCATATAGTTTATTTTTTGTTGCCATACATCCCACCTGAAACTGTGTGCATATGAAGGTAGTTCTCTCAATGGCAACATATGCAAGTGTAAAGTCAATTGTTATATATGAGAATTTATTCACAAACCTTTTTTTCAGTGACAGGTTTTGACTTTTAATGTTGTACCATTTACCAACAGGGTATGGGCAGGAAGAACAGACCCAACTGACTGAATGGAAGTGAACAGAAGCAGTTTTGCTTGGGTAGATATATACTGGATCATGCAATTAATATACTGTCCCAATTTAACATGTTTTCTCGTGCCTTTCCAGAACCACAATGTGATTAAAGGGAAAAATGTTATGATTAATCATATTTCAATATTCTATGTTTTACACCAGAATAAGAACTAAGCTGGACAATGTAAAGTTACACATTTATCCGGACAGTTTACAAACAGACCCAAACTGCACTGATTTTCCTGCTTATGTACTTTTATTTTACAATTCTTACATGACTAATGGTACATTCATGTTGTAAATCTTCTAGTAGTGGACAGTAACAGAGATCATAAACTGTTCCTTCCACATCATTCTTCCATAAATGTTACTCATACAGTCAACCAGACATCAAACTATCTAAAGGACCTTCATATTAATGTTGGCTACATGATGCCATACCATCAGTATGATAGCTAGTGAACTCTCTCATACTGGCTGTACTACATCATGTGAAGAGAATACCCAATAAAACATTACTAATAGCTACTTGTCAGGGTCGGAAGCTGGATCGGACACAGGCGCGAGCTTTAAGTAGAAAGTATCTTTAATTGAATAAAAATACACTAAAGACAAACAGACTGGAAACCAAAGCACGAAACAACATACCACTAGATAACCTACACATATCACGAAAATGACCAACAAAGACATAGGGCAAACACTGGCTATATATACACGGGCTAACAAGAGGGAACAGGTGACGAGACTAAACATCGATGGGGAACAGGTATGCGAGGCGGGGCAAGGGCGGAAACAGGGAGCACGTGACAAAACAGAAACACATGGACAGGACATAAACAAGGGCACATGGACGGGAGGCGTGACACTACTATAGTTACCACAGAGCCTTAAGCCTATTGGAGCTACACTAAAACATGCTGATTTAGCTAGCTACAGTATAGTGGTCTAAATAAAAATAAGTGATGGGGTTTGCATTTTACAAACATTTTAATTTACACTTATGAAATTATATTTTTATAATAGCAATGTTGTATGTTATTCTGCCTTCTGCCTACCTAATGCTGCGATAGGCTCCAGTGCCCCTCACAACCCAGGAGGACAAGTGATTTAGGTGATGAATAAATGGATGAATGATTGTTATATGTTAGTTATATGTTAGCCTATTAAATGTGTGCTTTATATCTAAACATTTAATCTAAAGTTAATCTGATTACAGATAATCTGTTACCATGTTACTTGTACAGAGATAAACAGGATGTGCGGTAAAGTTTATGGCTGAACAAATCTGTTCTGAGGTCACCTGAAAACCAGTCACAGTGACGATGACAATGTTTACAGAAAACAAATAAAAATTCATTATTCTAAAAAGGTGGCATAATAAATATTCTGCCCCATATGATTGGAAAGGTCAAAGAAAGCTAGCTACCTCATAATCATAATTTGTGATAATGGACTTGCGTCAAGTGGATGTTAGGATCATGACTGAGGGTTTTGGTTAACATACCTCACAACTGAATTTCAATATTCACCACCAATATGATGTTGGCATGTGGCGTTGGCAGACGTTGGATTTTGGTTACTTAACATCAGAGGTGTCAAGTAACGAAGTACAAATACTTTGTTACCTTACTTAAGTAGAAATTTTGGTTATTTATCCTTTACTGGAGTAATTATTTTTAATCTGAATTTTTACTTCTACTCCTTACATTTTCACTCCATTATCAGTACTTTCTACTCCTTACATTTTAAACATAGTCTTGTTACTCCTATTTCATTTCAGCTTATTTTCATTCATGTTCATTTACATTCCAGTAAAGATTATTGATAACCTGCCTTTGAAGTCTGTCTGCACCATTACAATACTTGTAGGCAACTAGTCATCATATCTTCCACGCCATGAAACACATGTTAATGTTCAGTATAACACATATATGCTTCTTTAATATATTTGCATTGTACTAAAATACAAAAAGGGTGTATATGAGGCTGAAACAGGAAGCCGTAACATTTACATTTTAACATTAACATTAACATTTTAAATATAACATTATAGTCATTATGGCTTTTAGAAGAATGCTCTTTTTTAGGGGGAGGTGGGCTAGGGCACTATAGACCCCTGTGGTGTGGCCTAAGCTTTTGCCCTTAATGGCATTTTTTCCCTTACATTACTTTTACTTTTATACTTTAAGTAGTTTTGAAAGCAGTACTTTTACACTTTTACTGGAGTAAAAAGCTTGAGTTGATACTTTAACCCTAGTATCTATACTACCTGAGTAATGAATGTGAATACTTTTGACACCTTTGCTTAACATCACTTAAAAGCAACAAAATATTAACATTAGCTGTCGTCAGTATTCTATGTTAAACAGACGTTGGCATTAAACGTCCTGATTCCAAAATCAACAACTTTATTTAGTCCCTGCAACTGAAGATAGCACTTGGGAGAACTGAATTCTTGCTGGAATGGTTTGTTTACTTTTGCAGTACGTTTTAGGCCATCACTGCTCCATAAAGAGAGGAAAATCCAGTTTGCCATCCTCCGTAAATGCAGCCCTACGGTAGTATTTTTTCCCATTACTGTAGCTTCTCACTCGCACCCAAAAGACAAGCTGGGCAACCCTACTTGTGAGAAATAGAATCACCTGTAGGGGCCTCAGTTCACACCAGGACAGTCAGCAATAGTCAGGTTGGAGAGGTTATAGAGTGATTCAACTTTTTCATTCTCCCGTTTCTCTCTGTCTCTGTATCAGCAAAAGTCTCTGACACATCGCAAGCGGTGACATGAACTTCACAGCTTTCAACTGACAGGCGCGGAGCAGGCACCGTGCGGCTGGAGCCCAGCGGAATTAATTCCCCCTCTGTAACCAAGAGTTCACTCGAATCAAATTCTCTTTGAACATGAAGCACAGAGACACACAGATAGTAGGCTGTCATCTGTGCTAGAAGAGCAGCTCCGCCCCTGCAGTTCCACCGCCGCCAAGGACTCCTCTACTCTATTCAGCACAAGAGCAATTCAGGCCTTCACGTCTTCATGCTCCCTTTTTTTTTCTTTCTCTCTTTCTTTTTCCCCCACTGTGAAGCTGAGGGGTGTCGGATAACAAGCCACTCAAGCACAGACGTTTCCTCAACCTCTTAAAACCTCTATTCATATCAAAAAAGCCTAGAAAGACTGCTGGAAATATATGAATGATTCATTACCTTTGTGCAGAACTGTATAATACTGTATAATACATAAGCAGTGAATTAGATTATGTACAATGAAAACAACTTCTGGAATTATTTCTAGCAAATGTTTATATATATATATATATATATATATATATATATATATATATATATATATATATATATATATATATATATATATATATATATATAAAACTGCTTTAACTGTATAAACAAGACCAACTTTTTCAATAAATGTATTGTTTCAACATGACGCAGCAGTGTAAAAGTGTTTTAACAACCTGTCAATTGCATACTCACTACAAAGTATGAAATCTCTCCATCTTCCTGTTCAGTTCCTTCCATTCTTCTTGCTCAGCATCAAACTTCATTTGTGTAACCATCGGTGGAAGCCGATGTTAACTCTTGTTTTGTTTCTATTTATAACACTTTTTTGATTTTTGTTGAACGTGGATTCTTGTCGAGAGCATGTGTGGCGTGGTCACTCTAATGGTCGCTTCATCCATCAAGGCAATTATTTTTTATTCACTGGCAATATTTTATACAACTTTGCATAATTTGCACACATTAAAGCACTGCTGTAGCCTAGAGGCAGACATTTTCCCAACCCCTAAAAGAACAAAGTGCACTCTGTGGCCAACAGTATGTGGACACCAGAACCAGAACATCATATTTAAATGTTCTAGTACAGAATTTCATTCCAAAGCTTAGAGCACTGATATGGAGCTGGCCCTCCTTTGCTGCTGTAATAGCCTCAATTCTTCGCTTCCATTGAGTCGCTGCTGTTTGGTGATAAGGTCCAGAGGTGCTGGAAGGGCTTTGTGCAGGACAGTCAGGTTTTTTTTTCTCAAGAAACATCAACAGCAAACCGTTTCTGTGTGGAGCTCGCTTTGTGCAGTAGTTGTATTGCAGTACTAAAACTTCCTCAAACTGTTGCCAGAAAGTTGGACACTCAGTTTTCTGCAATGCCACTGTAGGCTGTAACAAGACTTAGTAATCGTTTGTTGACTGGAGACAAAAAATTGTTTTTTGGTTTTTTTTGCCATTCATCTCTTCCATTACTGTGTTTTGCACATATTTACAATAGATGACAGATCTGCTGAACTACTGAATGAAGATCAACCTTAAAAATAAAAAGAAGCACTAATAGTAATACTTCTATATCACATTTAAATCACATTTAAATACACTTATAATGTTATACACACAGCTAACATTAAGGACATTATAGAAGCAAAAAGGGAAAAAGAGTACTAGCACAGATAAAGCTTACCAAAGGCTTACTTAGGATTATCAAAAAGGGCTGCAAGGCCTCTGCGCATGTACATAAAGTGCATATGTAAGCACATCTTTGCTTCACTGCTACGTCCAAGCTTATTTAGTGCCCAGACAAAGTCTATGGCAATGCGTTTTTATTAATAGTTGCAGGGCACCTTACACTGCAATCAGGACTAAGTGTGGTGATATTTCATCCTGACAGGAAGGGCCTGGTATAAACACACACACACACACACACACACACACACACACACACACAGCTCAGAGGAACCATAAACCTTGCGTAGGAATTATAAACAACAGTGCCATGGCATGGAGTGGGGGGCTCACAGGATCAGCTCACAGTATTTCAAAAAAGTCTACATTCAATATTTAGTTCTTCATTTAAGCTATGTTAGACAGTTCATATCAATTACAGTTTACAGCAGTAGTTCACTGAAAAAATCTAATTTGGGTCGTTGTCCCATTATCTAAAATGTGGGAGCATGTTTGGAGACCAACGTTTGCTTTTTTGGTTTTATACTCAAGCTACAAGTCCAGCGTAGTCAACACACAATGGAAGGTTGTACTGCAGACCATAGGCCTAGGTAGCTGAGCCTGGGTTGGCTACTTTTCATTTTGAAAGAGTGAAGTACATCATCAAAGGAGTACATCATCACCTCATTCATTAAAACTGCCACATATAGATCTTATGCTAGTAACTGTGTTTGGATAAGCTACAGCGCCACTCCAGTTGTCTCCATGCTAATGCCAGAGGAAATAGCAACTGATCAAATGAGTAAATCATGTCACCTGCAAAAGTTGAGAGGGTTACAGCGACTTACTACCATCTCAAGTGGCATTACAAGACAGGATGTGCATCATCAAAAGAGGACATCATCACCTCATTCGTTAAAACTGCCACATATAGATCTTATGCTAGTAACTGTGTTTGGATAAGCTATAGCTCCACCTTAGTTGTCGCCATGCTAATGTCCAAATGAGTAAATCATGTCACCTGCAAAAGTTGAGAGGGTGGATAAGGATATACCAGAAAGTTTAAACTCATGCTTTGACATCTGAATACAAAAAAATCACATCATATGTGAAGGCTATTAGCTGTACAGCTAATTGTTCCTTGTTAGCTACTTAGCCTCATAGCTCCAGTGCTGCTGTCAGGGAGCCATTTAGTGGGTCCCACAGACCAACAGTCATGCCCCACTAAACCCACTAGTTCTTATATATGCTTCTATATTGAAGGCTGTGAAAAAAAAACAAGTGAAGAAAACATTTTGTGCGCTTTGCTTCTGCTCGCCACACACCAGATAACAAAGGGTACATTACAGGAGGATCTGAATGTACCTCCCTGTGTTGATGTGCTGTAAGATTTTGAACCTTGGTGATTTGCTGTAAATATAGCTCTCCAGTTGATTCTTGATTGTGGCTCATTTTACCGAGTTACCATACATTTCTTACCTCCTTAACAGTCTTTTTTGTGGATGCCAAACATGTCATGACTGTTGGATTACATCTAGGGTGAGGGGCTACCTTTTCCTTTTAACCAACCTTATTTCCAATCCTAAATTCCTTATTTCAATGAATTTGGGGCAGGCCAAACAGCATGCTAATAGTCATATAGAACTAAATCAATCAGTGAAGAGTGGGGATTTGCAGACAGGTGGGAGTGCATTTATTCACTTTAAATTCAGGGAATTTAGCTGGACGGTCAGATAAGCAACTCTGACAGGCTTTGTAAAAAACACGGCTCTGCAGAGAGAGAGAGAGAAGCACACCAGCACTTTCATCCCACACTCATGAGAACAACAACACCAGTAAGACATCAGCAGGAATCAGGCTGGGGGTCTACTGCGGTTCCACACAGGCCGCCCTGAATCAGTGCTGAAGCTTCACATAAGATTCTGACATTATATTGCAGCTTTGGTACACTTCTGTTTGAAAACAGGAGAGAGATGGCACTAAAGGGACTGTGATGGATTGTAAAGAACAGAGGAAGAGACACAGTGCTGTGGAAGAAAGCCCTGCAACCACATTGGCTTTGAATTCAGCAGCCTCACATACTGGCAGCGGGAAGTTTTTCTCTATATTATACTTAAAGAGCCCACGGAAAGCTTAAGTTTTCTTGCTTTTTCTTTTTGTAAATGAGTTTAATTAAAATATTGTAAAGTTTTCTAAATGTACTGCTCACCAGGCTGCAGAAACATCCTGTTTTAAATTGGTTAAATTTGGATTTACATATTAAGGCCATTATGTTGGTTACTAAAAAAAATGTGTTAATTCAGATGTTGACAAGTAGTTTCACTGACAAATACTGAGAGGCAGGTATCAAAAAGCCCTCACTGAGTCATCAACAAAGCCACGTTAAATCAGAAGAATGAATAAGAACAAAAACAGAAACAAATTAATACAACAAGCATCAGGTTTGGAGATAATTAGTAATTAGATAATTAGAATTAACATGAAAAAATAAATAAATACTTTTGTGAGTCATCTCGTGATTGTCCCCTTAAAAGACTCTGAGTGGCTCAGAGTAAAAGTAATTGTTTAATAGAATTTTCATTTCCCGGTTTGTTTTTATTAGTCAGCTTGTTGGTAACCAAACTCAGTCAGGTTTAGAATCAAAGATGTACTTTACTGTCTCATTCCAGTGCTCAGGCATTGACATATGGGTTCATACAAATATTACATAAACTTCAATTCCCCAAATTTTGGCACAGTGTGTGGAAAATAAAGCAGTCATTAGTAAATACACTCTAATCTGTATTTAAAACAGTATTAAATCAAGATATTTAATGTTAGTGTCTTATCAGTTTTATTGTTTGTGGTAATTACATGCTCACTAAATTGATCTGTTCAAATAAGTAATGCAAATAGGTTTGTATACGTATACAAGGATGCAGGAAAGTTTTTGTAAGAACAAAATTGGTTTGAGAGTTGCATCTGTGGGTAATCCAACAGAACTATGGTTTCTCAACAAGTGCTTCCAAGGATTCTATGGAATGTTATGCTCTATGGTGCAGAATATCATCAAAGACCTGGATTCAGAAATAATTGAACAAGCTATTGGCAATAAACACTGTTTGCCGCTGCATATGCATGCAAAGTAAGACTGTACTATGCGTAGCGGAAGCCATATGCTGATATCCACTGACTTAGGGCTGAGCAGTCTAATGAGTCAGCCGTTCAGATTACTGCATTATGCAGCACCCAATGACAGCAGTGGCTTTCATACCTAAATCAACTGGTATCTTCAGTCAGTAAATTATTTTTAAAAAGAAATGTAACGTAACAAAGTGGTAAACTGAATCAGAGTCACTTTAGTTCAGGAAGAATGTTATAAAGAATGGAATGTGTTTTTGTAAATGCATCACAGGTAACATACCGAACAGACCAGGCAAGCACACGACTAGTAACAAATATCTCTGTAGGGACAAACAACATAATGGAAAACAAAAACAGACATTTGGTCATAAAAGTCATCTTAGCCAAATATTAAGTGACTTTGGGCCATGTCTTCAAAATGTGGCGGCAGCATGAGGGCAGACTGACTGAAGTAGTGGGGAGAACTTGAACTGGACTTCTGGGCGTCTTCTACATGTAACATGAGGGTTGAACCCCTCTTGTATCTGTGGAAGGACTGATATGTGAGGAACAGAAAGGAAATGGGTTGGTGGTGGGGATTGTGAGAACCTCTTACAGGAAACAGAAGGTAAGGATGTGAATATATAGGGTGCTAGACTGGAAAAAGAAGGGGGGAATGAAACTCCATTTAGCAAACATGTTTCGGTCCCACATTTTTAAAGTCAGATGTTGGTAAGTAAGTTTACTAAATGAATATTGACAGAACAAAAATAGTAATATGGGGGAAATCCCTTAACTAGGGCTGATGTACATGAAAAGCATTTTTAAGGTGCATATGTAAATATATATTTTCAGATGAGATACAGGATGAGACAATACCTTTTATACCAATATAGTTTAATGCTGCATTAAAATACATTACCTGTTTTTTCACTGTATATTTGTCAATTAGGAGATTATCGGTAGTACCACAGTGCTTATATCACTATGACATAATTTAAGCTTCAGCAGGTTGTCATAACATGCTACCCCATTTCACCCCAACAAGTGTTATAACACAACCTAACGTCAGAAAAATTAATAATGCCACCTGATATAGGTCTTATGTAGGTCTAACTTGCCATTAAATTTGCCTAATCAAAAGGCCAGCAGATTCATAACCATTTTATCGGTTAACAATTTATTTATCTTAATTATATTCAACTATTCAACATTCTAAAATCAGAACACAAAGCTGCCCATGTTAGGAATTACCAGATAAAGAAAGCCTGGTTTTTGTTATGATCTGATTTACAGCGTGGCATAGCCATGTGTTAAAGACAACTGGTTGGATACTTTTGAGTCCATCTGCTCCACAGCCCACACCCTGGTACAAAAGTAAATAGCTCTATAAGACCCATTAGCTGACCAACTACAATCAGCAAACAAAGACTTTAACTATTTGAGGAAGAGCTGCTGATGTAACCTCTGAACCTCTGTTACATACATAGACATTAACTGTAATGCATGCTAATAATGGCGTTTATGTAGGTATAGTAATGTCTATCCAAGTTGTCATGAAGGACTTAGGTAGGCATCAATGTATGAACTCTGCTCCTCTATAAAGTGCTACAATAAACTTCTAGCTAAAAATGTGAACATGCATCCAAAAACCCACAGTGGGGACCAAAAAGTGTCTGAAGCAGAAAACGTATTAAAATTAACATTCCTATCACCGTCTCTCCCACAGAAGTAAACTCATACTGATTCAGAAATCATAAAATATACTTTAGATGAACACCTTATAAAAGTTTTAGAGCGTATTGAGGCCGAGGAAAGGCGGGAACAGAATACAAAAAGAACTCTGGTTAAAAGAGACTGCATAAAGGAACACAGCATAAATGAGTTATGGAATAACAGGTCATAGACTTTTAACAGAAGAAAAAGAAACCTCCTCCAGACAGCAGGACATAAATGCTGTACAGCGCTGAAGGCGGTCTCGCTGGGTCCAACATTTCTTTCATTCTTGCTTTGATTTTGGACATTAGCAGCAATGGCTGGAAGGTACTGACTGTCACTACACAAATACAATCAGGAATGTGATCACTTTATGAATAATAATGTCCTGTGTGGTTGATACTTGAGTAAAATGACAACAACTGCCTCAACAGTATCCAAACAGAATGCTTTGGGTCTTCCTCTTCTTCTATTTCATAAATTTTAAATTCATCTGTGCACTGGGACGTCGACAACTGTACTAAAAAGGGAGACATTCAAACATGATGGGATCCCACGTCTCAGACTAATAACTGTAACTGCATACAGCACTATCTGTCTGGGACAATGGGGTTGAGATGGAAATCGGCATGGCTTATTATGCATGCCTACCTAGTCAGAATATATTATCATTTTAATCACCATGTGACATCCAAATATAACTTCAACATATCATCACTGGCATATCAAACAGTCATCGCCGCTTTTCTGCCTTTTATTTTTTAATAAATGTGCCTGCCCTTCACTTTGTGAGTGAGTAAACCAGCAGTAGTGGCCAGGAATGCCAGGACGTTGGGGTGCTGAGGGGCTTCAGGATTGTTTAACACTAAGAGCCAGCAGAGCTGCTTTTTCCATTTCTGTCAGAAAATAATAAGCCATGCATTTTAATAAAACATTAAAACGAGTGTTCTATCATTTCCGTTATCTGTCTAATTCACTACAGGCCAGTGTTCAAACCTGACATATTTGGTTCGATTAAAACACAAGTGAGAACGTTGCCATGAAGCAGGCCTGTCTCAATTAGCTTTAAAGTGAATTCCAGTGTGGGTCCTTTGAAGTAGAAATGCAATACGAAGTAAAGACAATGGAAGGGGGATTCGCCAAAGACCCCACGATAAGTCACAATACGATCTTATCACAATATTGAAATATCAGGTTTTGTCTGTTGTTCTACTTTGGAAAACATGAGACAGGCCTCTCTGAGATAATGTGCTGTCACATAGTCACATAGGAATCCACTACCCATGACATCGGTGTCTCACAAGTTCAACCGTGGTTATTCCTTAACGTTAAGCTTCACGTCTTTGTAGAACTTGGGTACAGATGTCTCAACGTTTCACAAGCCTGAGAGAAAAATTCTACATTTTCCCCAAAAACAACTTGCCACCATCTAGTGTCCTGAAAATGCAACAGATTCTGTTATTCTGGTACCATCTGCCTTCATCTGCATTTACAATTTCTATAGTAGAAAATCAATACTTACTTTTGTGAATCAACACAATATCGACATACAAAATACTGTTTTTTTTTCCACCATGCTCTCCGACTCTTCTTGGGTATGTGGAAAAAATGAGTTTCTAAGGCTGATATTACACATGCATATGTTTTACCAGCAGTTCGTAAGCTCGGTATGCATAGTTGCATAGTTTTGGTTTTAAAACAAGCAGAGGCAGGTTTGAAATTGTTATAAAATACTCAAAAGGCACCTTTGAATGCACACTACTCAAAAACTACACAAATTATATTATGCATTACAAGTAGTTAGCCACTTGAGGCTATGACAGAGATTTCCTTTGCTTTGCAGTGAGCAGAACTACGATAATGGAGGGAGTGTCATGGCTTATTGTCCTAATATTACAAAAGAGATAAAACATGAATAGAAAAGACATGAATAAACCCCAAATACCTGCAGAGAACAGAGAACAGTTTGATCCAGGTTCAGTGGATGATATTGCACAATACAAAATAGTCTCAGTCAGTTGTGACCTTTTACCGCCATGACTGCGGTTTACATATTTTGGTCTGATTTTAAATAGGCTACTGTGAACGCTAAGCCAATCAGAACCAAAATGCAACAATGTATTATTCTCTGATGCACCTTTAGATCATCAGATTACATAAGCACAACCCAAGGGCTGCAATACGAGAACATCCTGTCTTTCCCCTTAAATTAAGTCTGAAAAGGTCAAAATAAGAACTAATCAAAAGGCCAGCAGAGTCATAACCATTCTGTAGCTTATATGAAACATCCATATTGTCGGTTAACTATTCATCTAATTATCTTAATTATTTTCAACTATTCAACATTCTAAAATCAGAACACAAAGCTGCCCATGTTAGGAATTACCAGATAAAGAAAGCCTGGTTTTTGTTATGATCTGATTTACAGCGTGGCCAAGCCATGTGTTAAAGACAACTGATTGGATACTTTTGAGTCCATCTGCTCCACAGCCCACACCCTGGTACAAAAGTAAAGCTCTATGAGACCCATTAGCTGACCAACTACAATCAGCAAACAAAGACTTTAACTACTTGAGAAGGGGCTGCTGATGTAACCTATGAACCACCCCTGTTACATCCATAGACATTAATGTTTGTCTATGTGTTCTTGTGTTTACATATGCCAGCTCAATTTTTACAGGCTTCACACTTTTCTTATTCTTACTAAAAGTAGTAATGTAGTAGTAACGCAACTGCAACACCATCAATTACATCACTGTGCCATCCAGATTGTCCAGCAATGAGATAGGATGGGACTGTTTCAATTCACTCCCACTTTTCATAAAGACTGCCTCAGTCAGAGACTGCCTCTACCTGTGCAGTTTCTAAAGTTTTGCCACCCAGACCTCAAACAGATATTCTCTTAGCTTTTCTTTGGAATTTAACTTGTTGGTATTGTTGTAACTGTCTGTTTTTAAACTTCTGCAAGCTGCTTTGAGACATTGTTGTGAAAAGCGCTATACAAATAAACTTTTAAATAAAAATAGTACAACTTCCATTTTTTACTCAAGTTGAAATGCCAAGTGAAAATATTCTTCTAATTCTATGTTGTAAAACAGATTGTATTTGTATTGAGGTTTGGGTTTATTTATGGTTTATTGTGGTTTATAATAGAACACAAATGTCCACATGCCTAGAATAAAACATGTTTGACCTTTACAGACTGAGATGGACATAGTTGGAATCTCAATTAGGACATTTGTTTTAATTTAGTGGGTGAAAAATAATAAATAAAACAACCTTTTAAACTATAACGCCCCAACCACTGCCCCAAACCCCCCCAGAAAACATTTCTTAAGTAAAGGTAGATTCCAAAGAATTTACTCTTTGACTCCAACATGTAGTGGTCAACTCTTGTTTTTCATCATAACTGGCATTTTGCCAGACAAATAAGAAAAAAGACTAACTCTTTCATTACATCCTGCAGAGCAGCTCCCTGATTTCTTCTTGATTTGGTCTCAATTAACAATTTTAAGGATTAGTACAAGGACTGAAAACCAGAACAAACAATGATTTTTATAGATCATTCGGAAGCTCAGATTTGCTCTCTTGTTCAGCAACTTTTTAATCAAATTTCCACTCCACCTTAAATGGTTCTGCGGCTTTGTTTTGGCACCAGTGCACCATTTAGGCAACTACTGCATCAGTTAAGGTGGACTGGAAAAGTAAGAAAGGAGGTGGAAATACGAAGTCAACTTTTAATTTTTTAAATTCTGACTAGAGTGATGATTTTCCTGGTATAGCACACTGAGTTTTCCTCGACTGCCCCTCATTCGCATATAGGTGAGGTAAACTGAACCTGCTGACATGACTGTAATCTGTAGCTAAAATTTAAACAAAAGATGTTTCGAATGGTTAAGTCTCTGCTGTATCCCTGTACCAACAGCTCTAGGGGCTGTATTAAAGTTAAGTTGAAGGAACAGTAAGTGCTGGCTTGACACTTTTACTTTTTTGGCTTCGCATCTGTTTATTTTTTTTTATTTTTACTTTTCCTGTATGAGCACTGCAGGGCCTGTATGCCTGCAAGTAGGCAATCACAGGTTTATTCTGCTCCTCTGAATCGAATTGAAAATATTAAGTAAAAAGTATGTGACAGAAATACTTAATTACCTAAAAAAAAAAAAAAATCACCTCAGGACAGTAACTTGCTTGTACTTCCCACCTGTGAATATCAACAGCAATTCCGAAATCCTAGATTCCTGATTGGTTAATATTGACACCCCCATATTGACATCTATTAATGGGGCCACAGCAATAAAAATACTGGACTACATGGACAAATGTACTGCTCCAGGCTGTGAAAAGGATGTCACCAATTTTTATACCCTTTCCAAGACACAGAATGGTCAACAGGCATGGACGATGTTCATCTTTAAACAAGGCTAAATATGGCTTCCTTATTGCCAGCTGCTCAAGTGAATGTTCCACCTTCAACACAAAACTGGCAAAGCAAGCTGGCGAATAGGAAGCCAACTTCAGCTCCCATATCTTTGACAAGATCCTGGACATCTTCATTCAAAAGTTTTCTCTGCACATTTTACTCAGTTTCTCAAATTGCCTCCCAACAGCAACCTCTAAGTAGCAGCCATGCTGTGTGATATTATAGGTATAGGTATAAAGGTTATAGGTATATAGGTAATGTTAGCTGCCAGCAAGCCTCTAGTAACAAGCAACTATTAACTTTTAATAGTTTGACAACCTAGCTTATTTACAGAGGTTCATTTTATTTCCTTGTCTGTGTGTTTTAACATTGCTTCTGTAAGAGCCATGGTGGTCTCTTGCTGTAAACCAGCAAATAAGAGCAGAGCCCATTAAAGTATAAATTTAATGATTGTGTAAATGTAAATTAGAGTGTGTAAATGTGTGTAAAATCCCACCTGGGAATTATTTGCCCCAACCAAAATCAAATACCTTCTATGTAGACATCTATGTTTCTATTTAATTCATTTAAATGGCTAAATACATGTGTTCTATGGCACCCTAAAGGCCAAGAGCAACCCTTTCTTCTGTTTAATTCCTGAAACTTGTGATTCTAAAGGCTGCTGCTATGTTTTTTCATCTGGTAAGACGTTTCTTCAACATGACTAAATATTAGATTTTTATAATTTAAATGTATTTGTATAAATGCTTACAGATGCAAATACTTGCATGCTCGCTAAGAAAATGACAGTGTATCCAACATTTTATGTCTACTGTACATGGGTTAAGAAGTATTTGGTCCCTTTAGTATTATCAGAACAACTGATATGGAATTATCTGAGGTGTGAAAGCGATAAGTTCTGAATGTAATTACATTTTTTGTAACTGCAGCAGAGAAACTTACATAATAAAGCACTCTGTCTGTTTACACATGAAGACACCTAAAACTGGCAATTAACAGTAGCTGTTCCCAGCAAAATCTAAATCTGTATAAGCCAGTAATAAATCACAATGCTGGTCCTAACCCCTCTTTTAGGGATGCAGAAGACAGATTATGTTCTCTCTAAGCAAATTCTCAGGTCCAAAGGCACAGCTTGTAAGCATTTATGAACTCAGTGGAGGAAGTTTCACTTCAATGTAATGAGCTTTAGATTAATTCTACTTGATGCTAAAATTGGTCCTACGGGGCGAGACCGTTTCGGAAGTGAATTAAGTACCACAGCCAATGGGCTGGGCTGGTGGGTCCAGGATACTGTGGCTGCTTATTTTCTGATCATTCCCATGAGAGTTTGTAAAAGGTTTATAGCAGAGCTGTCAAATTTTAGCACCGGAAATAAACGCCTTAGTGCTTTCTCCCTGTTTTAAAGGAATACACTAGCAGTTTGCAACCCAATCTATATCTGTTGCTTCTAAAAATACTGTTGATTAATACATACAATACCTATTACATGCTTCCCTGCAGAGAGTAAAGAGCAAAAAAAAAAAAAAGATTAACCCAAATCACACTTACAATACAAAGCAATGGGCCACTCCTTCTATTACAAATTGAAATTGTCTATGTACAACTGTACGCTCCAGAGGCAGTAAAGAGATGAAGTTAAAAAAGAAAAAGTAATATTCCTTAACGTGATGTTTTCATGTATTTCGTCAACATCTAAGCATTCAAAGATATGGTTTGTATATAGTTTGAAAAGAAAGTTGTGGCCTACAATTTCAAAATCCATTCACAGTACAGAGGTTGTAAGTGAAAGGAGTCTTCATCGCAGCTTTACCACATTCATCTATTTTGTTTACATCTCAAAAATTGATTTACCCAGAAATTTAGAAAAAAATGTGGAATTTCCAGTTTAATGTGTCTGATTTGTGTCAAATATGGCTGTGTGAAAGTGAATTTCACCAATTTCACAAAAACATCTACACTGACAAAAAGTTAAGATGTAAACAAAGAATAGTTTGACCCAAAACGCTCTGTTGTAGAGTCAGAAATATTCAGTAGTAGTAGTAGTGATAGGAACCAAACATCTCCCTAACAAACTATAACACAAAACAGATATGCACATGTCTAATATGCCTAATGTCTGAGACATTGTTTTGAGAGAAGGTTACAGTATAAAATGTGTTTGTTAAAATACATTCATTCAGGGCGCTGTGAGATGAAATAGTCCCCAAATACAGCGATTTACTACTTATTTACCATCATCAGCATTCTTTATAAAAATCAGGAGACCCCTGGTTCTTATCACCACCAATGTAAAAAAATATCTGAGATGGTATGTTTCTTGAAATGAACCCTTAGTGAGGCCCTTAGGGATTTGGCATAATTCCTGACAAGTCAGTATAATTGGATGAGTAAGCAGCTAACATTTTATTTTCCAGAGATTTTCAATAAATCATTGACTCGATGGCCAGTATTCTGGCTATGGCAGCTACTAGTTTGTTGTAAATACGGCTGATCAACTGCAGAAAGCAAGTCAAGCCTAATTGCATGTGACAAAAACAGTAAATTTTACATTAATGATAACAGGACCACATCCTCTACAGAGAAGACATGTTCCTCATTTTAATTGAGATTTATTTATTGTTTTTAAACATATAAAAATGCAACCTGCGCAAAAGAATCATATTTCATATGAAGTTAAACTCACAAAACTGTTTGTAGAAAAATTTTACAATTTAAATTTGTTCCCTGCAGAGGATGTTAATACTGTCACCTCCCAGATTTTCAAACACTTATAATCAAGGAATCATAATTTAATGACTCCCAGGCCTAGGATTTATTCTATATATTAACTACAGTGCATTTTGTTGCTTAACATAGCCAAGAGAAATGCAATTTCACAGACAGGCTGTTTTTGTTTGTTTGAGGTGTGGCAGTAGGTGACTTTTAATACAGGGCTGCATCAAAAACAAACCCACACGGAAAAATTGGTATGAAAACTTTTTGATAACTTTTATAAACGTGATGCTGTGAAATTCAGCATCTAGTCCCACAAAAGCAGCAGCAGTTTTGTTTTCTATCAAACAAATTAAACACAGAAGTTATAGTCTATCAGAATGCAACACAGAGATTTTAAGGTGTGGTCTGTATTTGAGGTTGTACCCTAAGCATCAGCAGTGTATTAGAAGTTTCTAGAAGTGATGTGGTGGTTTCATTCCATGGAAGCTGAAGGTTATATTTGCAATTAGCCTTCCCCTTATAAGAATCCTGATGTGATCATAGACCACAAAGTCAGACTGTTAAGACCTCTTAGACCTTTGGTGTCAGAGAAGACCCTCGAAAAATCAATACTATCATGTAGGCGAGCTAACGTTTGGTGTTACTCAGGCTTAACACGGTCACAATCGCAGCTTCACTGGCGCAGCTTACTGTCCAGAGTGGCAGGTTAAGGGCTGGCTATGTTGTTACTGCATGAGAGCAAAAAAATGATTCTAAAAAGCCAATCAAATCTGAGAAGGCATTATTACTACAAACCATGAGAATGATTCTAGTTATGTTAGTCGTAGTGTTACTCTGAACTAACAAATCAGTTTTAGTCACACAATCAGAAAACATTTGTTGGGTTAAATAAGCAATATTTGTTCGATCATCATTTACCTTCTGACTTATATACTGATTGTATCAAGACCAGTTCCAATATAATTTGAAGAAAATCCTCATACTGATTTGAAACGCTGTTTTTTGGAAAAACAATAATAGACTGAGAAGACTTTTTATGAATTTTATGAGAAGACTTCACTGCAATGTATGACATGTACCCACTCCACAAGTGAACTGGAAATATCTTTAAATTTAGTGTACATTAGCAGTGTGACCTCAGTAACCAAATCTTTTGAAACTTTATTTGTTAATATATTTAACATACCATTCAAGATTCCAGATGATAAGTCAATGTTAACTTTGCCACATACATGCTAAAAGCTGATTGACCAATAGTTGTATTTTTCCTCCCCAAGTACGAGGTCATCCTTACATTCCCTTTTAACGTGTAGCTCAAAGATGCAGCATGCAAAATTTCAGCTTGGTCAGATATATAGATGCTAACAGAAGAAACAGATACTTAACTGTTATGATGTCCCCTTTAGCCATAAACGGTGGCAAAATTGACAGCTTACCTTAATCAACTCTCCAAACCTTCTCTAAAGAACTAAATCAGACACTGTGCCAGAGTTTCAGCTGTTTTAGAGTAGCTTTGTTTTGAACTTTGCGTTTGAGTGTTCATTTGCATGTCGCCAAACTGTTTATAAAAAAAAACACATTAAACACATTTTAATCATTCTAAACTTGTGTCTGATAGGTGGATTAGAAACTTATGGTCATGAGAATCAAATGCACAACAGCTAATCGACAGCAGATCATTCACAATACATACCAATTACTGGTATATTAGAGTTAGAAATTAATTTTGCTGTCTCATTCTATACTCATATTTAAGTCTATGGGAGGTCATGAATGGGCATAAAACGCCAAAGCTGCTTGCACCCTGACATCGCTCACAGACATTACATACATATTACATATATATATAAAAAAAAAAATATATATATATATATATATTTCAGCAAATTACAGCTTTATACATCATTTGCTATTTATAACTATTTTTATTTGGGGAAAGATTTACATATGTACATAAAAAATATGTACAAAAGTCATGTAAACACATGACTATTTTCTAAATAACCATGAACACAAATAGGGAACCAAATACAAAGATCAATTGGAATATCTGAATGACCACAACCACCCCTATACTAGGCTTGGCAAGTAAAAAAAACAAAACAAAAAAAAAAACAAACAAAAAAAATGCATATAAACTTGTCATTACACCATACCTGGAAACGTGTAAAATATGAGCTATTTTTCCCAAATGCTTCAGTGTAATTTCACAAAATTCATAAACAAAAACCATAATCCACACCGGTCTTATTTATCATTCCTCAAAATCACCCTTAATATCAGCAATCAGTGTCTGACATAATCAAAAACCCACTTTGGCATCCCCTACTTAATATGATGTGGAAAACAATGCATTTACAAAAGCTTAATAACAAAACATGTTTTTGAAACCTCAAATAATACATTATCATGGATTTCATTCAAGGCAAATTTTAGCCCGAATAAAAGGAGTTTCATCTCAAATCAGTCAAGCAGACCGTTACATCATTGTAAGTTCCATCATGGCACTAATTTAATGTCCTCATATGTTTGAGGAGCATCGGAGGATTGCTTATTCTCAGGTAAAACAGTGTTTTTGCACGGTTGTATGTTTTAGTGTAGTTATAATGGCCAGCAGCCCTGCTGTAAATGCTACGGATTATAAAAAAGTACTGACAAAACAACAAACAGCTTAAGGGTTGGCTTATTCAGGCATGGATAGAATATCCCATACATCCAGCACACCGTTATTGCCCACTCATTCTGACTGTATCAAACAGTTTTCATTACTGTGATCACAAAAAAATACACAAACATAAAGAGAAAGGGACAGAGGGTGGGCGTGAGAGAGAAAACAACCTCTCTGAATGTGACAGATTCATTTGAACAAATATTGCATTCCCTATGGAGCATTACATTAAATTAAATATCCATATATAATCTTTTTCATTTTGCATCAGTAAAACAAGAGCAGGACAAAATAGAGTATTGACATAAAAGGGTCAGTCTAGCTATACTGTATACATAGCACATGCAGTAAGAGACTGGTGAATGCTAAAAACTTCATAGAACAAAGAAGAAAAAGAAACAAACAAACAAACAAACAAAAACAGAACCACGGAATACCAAAAACGGTTGTGTTAACAACTGATAAATGATTGCCTTTTTGCAATACAATCAGCCATCATTCTTAACGGAACCGCAGGGCCATTATTTATAAATCAAGTCATATTACTTTTGATATAGATACATATATATATATATATATATATATATATATATATATATATATATATATATATATATATATATATATATATATATATATATATATTCCTCATAATCCACAGTCCTCTTTTTCTTTTTTGGGGTTGCACATCCAACAAAAGGCTCATTTATGAAAAGTGCATTTAGAACATGCTTCTGTCAGAGGAAGCATACAAGGAGAGATAAGGCTCCCGATGTCTTTGAATATTTATTCAATCAATCTAATAATCCAATTCAAACAGATCAAGTTCACCAGCATGTCTCACCAACAGTCCTGCCTGGAGTTTTTCTAAAGTCCATTGAGTTTTACCAAGATACCGGGGGGATTCGATAGGGACTCCTAAAAAAGAAAAGGAGAAAAAAAAAATAAGAATGTGAAACAACGCAAGCATTATTAGCCATATTTACACTACAGTCAAAAGCTTGAGATACTGCCTTTTTTGCAATTATGATTCATTTTCACAATAACATTTCAATTCAAGTCCCTGCAAAGGTTCTGTTAGCATAAAACCATTATCAAAGTGTCTTCGTTGGTATGAGGGGCAGGTTTGTAATAACAGTAATGAATTGAAAGTGATTTTTCAAAATGATTACTTTTCAAAGCCTGTAAAAAGCACAAAGATGGTTTAGCCAGGGATGGTTTTAACACCTGAAACATCTGAGCGGTGATGTGTGCTGACAACAAAACAAGATTTTTCAATTTGTCAGTTTTGCAGCTTTTGACAAATTCTTGGCTTGTAATGACTTTACACAAAAATAGCATTTTATATTTTTTATATATATTTTTATACTATATTTCATAATTTGTATACCATGTTTGCCTGTATATAGCATGTATGGTGCTGATTACATACTAATACATAAATATGAGTTTGCCCATGACAGAATCACAGCAGAGATTTCTGCAATATGTCCATCGCTCTATTGAATAAAAAAATAATAAGCTACACCTTTCAAATGGATTTTAATTATATGTCATTAAATGTTTATCAAATGCCTTTGTGAACTATTGCCCTGTGTACAGTATACAAATTTCAAAATAAATGAAGCAAATAAAATGACTAATTTACATGGAAAAATGAATTTACGAAAGGTTTTCTTTTTAATATAGTTATCATTATTGGGATATAAGGTTTTGTTCTGAAAGCAGTGATATATAGTGAATATACTGCTATGAACCCTTTATGTTTCAAGATATTTTCACTTAGAAGTGTTCACATCTACAATTTTAAAAAAAGGAGAAAATCCCTGGATTTATGACCAAATTAGACCCTTAAATTATCTACAATGAACCTTTTACAGAATGTTTAACTATTGACAAAAATGTAAAGGTCTAAACACCCTATTGGTAATTCAATATGCACTTAAAATATACAACAAAATATTGTGGTAGCTATGAAAACGCAGTTTAAATGAGTGACTGATGGCTGGCGTAAAGCTTTAACTGCAATCTGTGGCATTTTTGATTGTGATTTCTTTGCAAAACACTTAAGAAATAAAATAGAAGAAAATTCTGCAGTCTAAGTTTCATAAACTCATTTTTTGTAACTGCAGTAGAGTTACATCACTGTGCAATGTTTGTAGGAGAGTACCTCATTTATTAACACCTCTCTTTTCATGACTAAGCATTGAGTTTCTTTTGTCTAGAGTTGCCTAAGTTGATTCTTATTAATTCAAAGCACCTCAGGAGTGAGCAGTAGGTGAGCCAGGCTGCACAAAGTTTGAGGGATAAACTGGATTTTTTTTTTTTTTTTTGGAATGTTTTATTCAGATGTGTTGCATATTATCACATCACATATTATACATCTCACCCTTATAGTCACTGTCCAAGAGTAAACCCCAACTCCCAGGTGGGATTGGAATTGAAGAATGGATTCTTTTTTAATCGACTTTCCAGCACAATGTGAGACTGTCTAGCATCAAGTAGCATATAAATGTGTTCAAGTTCACTTTTACACTTGTTTAAATTTAAAAGAAAAGAGATTTAAATTTAAAAAAAGAAAACTTAGCCTGCCTGGAATCAAGTTTGCTACCTCTTCACATACTAGCTTTTATCCAGCTGAAAGATACCTACAAGATACGATAGTCTCTAGTAATGACAAAATTAAACACTGCTCCAAGTCGTGGAGTTTCAGTGATGCACAGGGTGCATAATTTTAGATGATTTGTCTAGTGGGACAGGGTTACAATCCAATCGGACTTAGAAAAGACAAAGAGCCAGCTGCAGAAGGACGTCCACTGACCAGGATGTGGGAGAATGTTTTCTAATGGCAATGTGTGCTTATCTTAGACTTCTACATGTTAATCACTTTTAGTCTGATTAGGGTAAGAAAATGTGGTGCTCAGAGTTGAAATGTCACCCATGTAGCTAGCCTATGAAATGCATATTTTTTTCGAGAATGCAGTCAAGAACTCACGTCTTTCATTGCAAAAGGGATTCAAACATGGATCTAGAGGGTAAAACATATTACCAGTTTCAAAGAAAGTTTTATAGGCAAGTGTTTACTTGCCTATACAATTTAGGGGTTGAAAACATGACTCACTTGAAACCCAGCATATAACGAAGGCACATTTATTCTTGTTTACATTCAAAACCAGGTGTGTGAAATACACTGAAAATGGCATGGGCACGGGTGCCTAAGATGGTGGTTATAGGGGGTATAGGGGGTTGCACCGCTTTGCTGTGATAAAAAGAAAATTCCAACAGCCTGTTGAATTGCATAGCGGTCTTTGAAACTGTCAAAACAGGAGTGATTTCAAGTTTTACACTTTCTTGAAGTGAAGATACAGAGACACGCAATGCATAAGTGAATTGGCATGTGATCTTTGTCTCCTTTAAAACCTTCCTGAAAAGTTAACCAAGTCCCCCCAAACTTCTGATGAGCAGTACACGTTCCATATTTATTAGGCTAAAATGTCCTACCTTTTATTCCCCAGGTCCGGACTCATTAATTGCGGGGTCTTCATTCTTCACCTCAGAGTTGGCCAACTGCAGACTGCGTGTAACTGGACCACCCACTCGCCCCCGCATCCTCTTGGAGAAACGTTCCTCTTTCTTAATCTGGACTGGCACTTTGGTTTCTGCCTCCTTCTTCAGGACCCCGTCTTTACCACCACGTTGAGCTTTTGTAGCTGGCCGCGCCACAAGATCATTTGTAGTAGACGGCAACGAGGGAGCTGGAACTGGAGGCTGAGTGCTGCTCTTTCTGCCCTTCTTGCTTTTGGGTGCCGTGCTGTCTGTATTAGAAGTGCTGGACGCTGGTCTTTTAGCACGCGCCTGAGACATCCCTGTTTTACCTTTGCTAGCTGCTGTAACTTCATTCTCTAATGGCTCAGAGTTCCGGGCACGTGATTTACCAAGAGGTCGCCCTACATTGCCCGAGTCGGCTTCTTGTTTGATTTCAGAGTCGGTGACTCTTCTTCGAAGACTCATATTTTTGTCTTGAGGTGTTAACGCACCTTTCTTTTTCTTGGCAACTGGTTTCTGAGGACAACTGCATGCAACATGCTTGGAAAGGCTGGCGGGGTATGTAAATTCTCTATTACAATACGGGCAGACATTTGTGGGCTGTTCTTCCTCCTTAATCTGAACAGGAGCTTTCTTTGCAGAAGCAGCAGCAGCTTTGTTCTTCTGAAATATTGCCTTCTGGACAAGCTGGTTTTTCTTCTTGTTTAAGGCGGTCATTTTCATCTTGGAGGGTATCTCGTGGTTGAAGTTAAGTCTTTTGGGTTGACCCATTCTACGGAAGGCATTCTGCCCTCCGGAGGGTGCTGCAGCTGTGGGTGAAATAACACCATTCTGGGGCTGTTTTACTATCTGCTTTAAAGGAATAGGGTTCTTTTTGGGAGTGTACCGCCTCTTATCACTAGCATTTGCACAAGCTAAGATGTGCTTGTGGAGTTCAGGCATGTTGTCAAAACTGTTGCCACACTTGGTGCACCTGATTGCTGTGCTGAATGTTTGGGGGATGTTGTGGGTAGTGAAGTTAGTTGCAGATGCAACAGAGCCAGCAGGTGTTCGGTTGTGGTAGGGGAATGGTGGAGGCTTGAAGCTGGGGTAGTGTTGATTAATGCCAAGGCGCACATCTGGACCTTTAGGCTTTCCGGCCTCAGACGCCATAATCTTTATTGTAGTGTAGAGCTCTTCTGTGGGGTCCTCTTGCCCATCTAAATCATTGTTCTCTTCCTTTTTAATATCAATAGCACTATATACCCCAGAAGAATCAGAAGCAACATCTACAGTTGTGTCCGGGGTTGAACGCAATGAATTTCTCTCCATATTTGCCTGAGCAGGATCTGTGTAATTCTGAGGCCTGAGCTTGCCGTTTTCAACTGAGGTGTGAGCACAGCTCTGGCCAGGATGCAGGTCGTTTTGGTGCTGCTGGAGGTTGCAGAGGTAAGCAAACTCCTTGGAGCAGAGAGAGCACACGTAAATCCTCCCAACTCCGTGAAGAGAGGAGCGATGCTCCAACAGGGCTGCAGCATTTCCAAATAACTGCACACAAAACTCACACTTAAAAGGCCATTCTACAGCATGTTGCATAATATGGCTGCTAAGTTCTTTGATTGAGTGAAAAGGCTCTTCGCAGACATTACATACAAAGCTCTTTGTGAACGTCTCCTGCTCCAACGTCTCTGCATCAGAACACATTTCTGCAGCTCTAGTTAAGGTTGATGAGGAAATACTATCAGTATTGTCTGCAATTTTACTTGCCTTTTCAGTGATTACAGGCTCGTTATTGACAAAGTTATCGTCTAATGGCTCGACACGAGGAGATTTAGAATCTACCTCTATTTTGTGAAATGGAGAAAGCGATTCCGTATTTGGTGCTGAGTGTACAGGAGAGCGAGGGGACTGTGGTTTTTGACACCCCTCAGTTTTAATACTGAGGTCTGGAGGGAAAGTTCCATCAAAAGAATTACTTTGGCTGGATTCGGAGTCGCTGCTCCTTTCACAGGAAGAAACGGCATGATTTGCATTTTTTAACGAATGAAGTTTAGAATCAGAGGTTGAGCCCTTAAGTAGTGTTTCAGATTTTGAAAAGGAATCTTTACAATATCTTTTTGTGTCCTGAGGACATTGAGGCAGTGCTTCAGTTATAGGGTCTGCAGTATGCTTAGCAGTTTGGCCTAAGTCCTTAATGTTCAGATTTACTGTATCATCACATGTTTCTGTTATGTTGGAGGATGGTGACATTTCCTCTAGCGGGTGGTCAATAGGTTTGGGAGACAATTTAGGAAAAGAAGAGTCTGGAGACTGTGTAAGAGGTGGAGGTGAAGGTACAGTGGGCAGAACAGGAGGTGGAGGTGTAGAGGATGCCAGGCTGGAGGATGATGGAGAAGACGGATTCATAGTAACAGGAGTCAAGGAAGGAGGAGACGATGATTCACACTGAGGGTTTTCTGAATTAGAACAAGGACTAGCAGGGGATACACCTATGGCACTGCCTGGAGACGAGTTAGTGTCTGGGCTTCCAAGACTAATAGATCCTTCATCTCCAGCTGAGCTTAAACCAGCATACTCGTTCATTAATACTTTTTCTAACATACTGGTGTTGGGCTTCTTTCTCTTACCATGTGGTGGTAAAGACATGCTTGTTTTCGTTTCATGTTGAGTCATCCCCTTACGGTGCATGCTTAAATCTAGCACAGACTCACCAGACCCTTTGCTTATGCAGCCCTCTCTTTTGCTAACAGCATTGGAAAGGTCAAGAGGCTGCTGATTGCAAGAATTGCCCCCACTTATTGATGCTGGCCAGTCCTTTGCAGAAGGACTCAGGGAGTCCCTCTGATCTTTGTTGGATGAACTCCAGGACTGGACGGTACACTGGCTTTCAACCTTTGGCACCTTAAGGGTAAATGTATCCCCTGTTTCAATGTTTGAGCTTTCAGGGCTCAGTGAAGAGTTGCTTTGTACAGGGGTAGGAGGGGAAGCAGTCCTTCTTTTAAATCTCCCTTGAGCAGCTGGCAAGGAGGTCACCGTAAGTGGGGTAGTCAATCTGCGCCCATCTGCAATTACAGCAAGAGTTGGCTTCTGACTGTCCTGGGTTTGCAGAAGTTGTTTTAATTTAGGGGAGAGATATATGTTTTTTTCCTTTTGAAAGGCCAACGTCTCTGTGGATTGTGGGAAGACATTGCCCACCAATATGGGTGATTGAGAGGAAGTAGAGGAAGAGGAGGCAGTAGATGACATAGTTTCAGATTCTGTTTTCACAGTAGGAAGAAGTGGTGGAGTAGAAGTTCTTCTTTTAGGGACCAACTGAGCTGTCGCTGAAAGCTCTTTTACAGGACAAGGACGCGCCTCAACTTTAAGTGCTTGACTTATCTGGCTGGGATTCAAGATGACTGCGTCGAGACCAAACAGTGCAGCTGTACTTGAATCAACCTCTATCACCTCACAGCTGCTAACTGTGTTTGTGGACAAGATCTTTCCATCTATGTAAAGGCTGAGGTTCTCAGAGATGTTTTTGGAGATATCCACCATGCCTTCCTCTCGTTCTCCTTCATCCTCTGTGTCCATGCTGGGTACATAGATAGGTGGCGGGCTGGCATTTGGAGATGATTTCTGGAGAGATGTGGTTGGGCCTTGCTCTTGTTGTTGGGATGGCATGTCCTGCAGGAGAATTCCTTTTCTCCGCACACCTTTTGGCATCAGATGGCGTTCATGAATTCTGCGCTGGTGTCTGCGCATGTTTGTGTGAGTGCCAAAGGCCTTGTTGCAATATTTGCAAGGGTGTAGTTCTTTTGATTCCCCATTCTCGTCTAAAATGAAAGTTTGGTCAGGCTCTGCTACAACATCCTTATTTGAAGCCTCTGAGCTTTGCTGGGGTGGACAATTCTGAGCACTCATGATGGTGGGGCTTGGAGCTGTGACACCATCAGATGCTGGAGGAGAGTCATTAAGCCTAGTGGGACTGAGGGGGAAAGCTGTTCCTGCCAAAGAACCTGGTCTTTTCAAGCTTTTACTCCCATTCTCGTGCCGTCTTTCATGTCTGCGCCTACCTACCTGAGAGCCGAATGGCTTGGTGCAGTATTTGCATTTGAATGTGTGTGTCTGGTGATTTGCAACAGTGTGAATATGAGTGTGCCGCTCCAGACCCTGTTTGGTGGAAAAATGGCGCTCACAGTGCTGGCAATGGTGGGTTCCATTTCCACCCTGCGCATCGTCCTCAAAGTCAGGATCCCCCTCTGCGTCTAATTCGGGAGACACTATAGAGGTCACAAACTCTTCATGCGAAGGACTCACAGAGCTTTCCTTGACAGGGTTGCCAGGAATTAACTGTGGGTCGGGCTGTTCTTTCCTGTCTGCTGACTCTGTCTCAGCAGGGTGCTCTGGGCTTTTCTGTGGCTGAGGCAGCTCCATTTCTCCCTGATCTACTTCCTCCCCCTCCTTCTGCTCCATCTCCACTGCAAGAACATGAGAAGGAGAGGAGTTCTTGGTCTTGGCGGAGGATGACTGAGAAGCTGCAGTCTCCTGGGCTGATTCTGAAGTTGCAGAGGGTCTATCTTCCTCTTTAGTTACTCCTAAAGGAACAGGAAAAACCTTGAGATCATTGTGCAGAATATAATTTTTAAATTTTAACCCCTTTAACTGTGTGATTAGTATTTAATTTTTTAATCCTTAGACATATTATCTAGTAACTACTATGAAACCACGTTGTGCAGTTATGAGAGTTAGCAATTGACCTGCAAGTTCACATACAAGACCAATCGCGTTGTTAGGGGTTAAACAGACACCAAAATAACAAGTTGTTTAAATTTAGTTGTTCAAAGAACAAATTATCTCAAGACAAAAACAACCAACCTTCCTCTGAGTCACGCATCTCAGCAACTATAGGTTTAGGTGTACTCAAAGGCTTGTCCTCAGATAATCTTCCCAAACCAGCCTGCCGGGCTTTTTCCAATAGCTTCTTTCTTGCTAATGAGAAAAATACAATAAACCACTTTTAATAAAGAATGAGTTTCTTTCAGTAAAACACACTAAACCCAACCAAACATTTACAGAAATCTAGGTGAAAGGAGATAACTGTCACTGCCTAACTCCTTATTATTCAGTAACTACTATGAATTAGTCAGTAAGTACTATGAAACTATTGTGCAAGTTATGTAGCTATGAGAGTAAAAAGTGTGGCTCTCCAGCAGCCCTTGGTGAATACAATTTTTTGTTTTTCGAACAAAAAAAAGAATATTTAAAACTTCCAGTGATGTATTTTATTTAATAAACAACTGCAGGTAACACATCAAAATAGCTGTTGTGCAATAACAGCTTACCAACATGGCACACACACCTGCAGGGCAACACACAAAAGAAGATTGTTGTGACCTGCTTTTGCCCCAATCACAATTAAACTTGCCTGACTACAGCAACGGCATGAGTGTATGACAAGCATCTGATGATTCAGGAAATGTATGATGCCTGTAACCCATTAAAAAGGAACACCACAAATATCTCAAGTTTAATTAAGATGCCTAAGCTTAATTAGGGCTGTCAGTATTCTGCAACTATGATATACTTCCCAATATATGCATGTCAAAACAATAGCGCGATTTTGCATTCTGCATTATTTTGATACAAGTAACATACTTTTGTTTGCTGTCATTAATGTCTCTGTTCATCAAAACACCCAGAGGAGCACATGTGGGATTGTGATTGGTTACGATGCTCACAGCACACAATAAAAAGCATTGTATTTGGTTTCAAAGGTTTATTTGCTTTCTTTTTGGTATATAAGTATAGCAATGGCCAATATCTCAATTACAATACCAACATACAATATATTGTGCAGCCTGACAAAGTTGGCATATAAAGAAAGCATAAGGAGCCACAGGAAACACGTGTATTTCTTAAACTTTAGGTTATTTTAACAAAATTCCCTTGAGGATTTTAGAAATAAAATGTGTCAAGAGAACAGAATCGGCTGCTATCAGTTGCTACTGATCAGCCAAGGTCATCTGGCAGCATCCTATACAAAGCCTGATTCATAGCTCTCACACACACACTCCCCAATCAGTCATCTGACTACACTTGTTAAACACTTACAATGCTGCCAATTTATTCTGTCTTCAAGTAAGCATCTAATAATAACATCCATACTGTTCTTTTTGTTAAGCAGTCACTTGAGTGCACATTTCATTAAGTTTGTTTGCCAACTTGCTACCAAACAAAAGGTTTTCTACATCTGACATATTTTGGATGTTGGTTACTACAGGCCTGGACCTTGTTTTATAGAAAATAATCGTAAGCAGTCATAATACTTACTGAAAATATCACAAATAAATATTTCTCTAACCATCCAGCTCAACCTTCTGGCAGCATTGTATGTATTTTAATTTTTACAATAGCATGCCAAATTTGTAGGCTACATGGAATCTGGGCCTAATCCTTCAGAGTAGTTCTTTGCCATTGTCAGTATGTTTAGCCGTTGTACATTTTGTTTTATGTACCAAAAGAATCACTAGCAAAACACTTGGTAAAGTACTGTTACTGGTACTATTATGATATTAGATGAGTACTATGCTTCAGTATCAGAAAACAACAAGTGGCATTGTGGTATCTCTGTTTTTAGTGTGAAACTGTTTCTGTCTAGTCGAATTTTAAAAATAATTCAGAAAAACTACACACATAATGAACACACAAAAATACATTCAGATATTGTAAGGTCATATTGCCATTTTGACCAACCTTATTTCAGAGCATTCACACAGACAAGATCATTTACACCTCACTTGGAACAGACCACAAAACAGCACATGGAGTTATAAACTTTTTCCAAGAGGTCCTGTTGTTGCTAATGTAAAAGCAGCTGGCTTGTCAAATAGTTGAGGCCCAGCTTTTCCATCCTCTCTGGCTTAAGGACAAACTTTACCGCACAAGCCAAATGATGTTACATCATCTTGCGCAGGATAAGGAAAGGTGCATAAATTGGAAATGACAATTCATATTGCTCGCTTTAGAAACAATACGTCAGCCTTGTTAGAAACCAGCACAATCCACAGAAGTGAGAATCCTTCAGCGACATTCACAGCTAGCTATTCAGTCAGATGTATCCAACTATATCTGCAGCTCTGCAAACAAATCCACTGGTATTTGTCATTCTAAATATCTTTTATTAAAAATAAAATGCTGCATGCAACATTAAACCTATTACAAGCAGATTACACCTTTGCGTTCAGCCTGCATAACACCACTGAGCATGCCCTTTGACCTACAGGAATGTTTCTTAGCCCCAGTCCTGTAGTTCACCTGTACAAGTTTGAGTTCCCCTGTACCATCATTAACTAAGGGACAAAGCCTTCTGAAGCTGAATCAAATGTGTATGAGCAAGAAAACAGGAAAAGAACTGGACCTGGAAACATTGGCCTAGCTGTAGCTAAAAATACAAGTTCAACACATCGAAGTCAAGTTTTTACCCAGTCTGCCGTGCCTACAACTCAAATAAGACCTGTTACTCAATATCAGGTATGGCTACGAGGCTCTATTAAAGGCATAAATATTAATTTGACTTGCATAAACACATCCACCTGGGTTTGGCCAAATCTCGCAAAGTCATAAGCCAAAAGCATTAAAGAAAAAACATCGTTTCACCAGCTTCCCTCTAACTTCTTGCTATGTCAATCTAAAAACAACCACATGAGTCAGATTCATGAACATTGTAATAACCGAGGCAACTATATGATTATATTTTCAGATGATCTATCTGAGGAAAGGTCACTCACTGCTCTTACTTAGTCCTTACTTAACAGGGCTTCCTAGGTCAGTGAAACAAGACCTAACTGTCTGTACGAGACAGAACACACTAACAAGTTATTACGCCGTAATAAAGGTACACGTACATACTCACAGTTTTAATCTTAACCGTGTCAATATGATCACATGCAGCAGTTATGAGATGAGCTAATGCGGCTAACGCTAACTAGCTAGCTTAACTCAGAATCAAACACGGACTGCGGGTATTTCTTGGACATTAATTCTTCACATATTCGCATTATATCGTGCAGAAGTGCCTTATATTTGGTAACGAAGTCCACAGTTTACCTCGTTTTGCCCTTGGTGAGTGTTTTTTGCCCGAACTGCTGCTCCTTTCTTCCTCCAGCGCGGCTGCTATCTCTGCGCTTTCTTCCCCATTGTACCACACCAGCAATTCATCGCCGGGTTTGATTGGCTGCGGGGAATCGATGAAGTCGTTGACAGCCAGTCACAGGGGAGCTTGTTGGTTAGTGATGTGAACACACTACACAGGCCTGTCAGGCGTTAACTGGTAAACTCATCTTGAGCAACATTCAAGTGACTGTCAAATGTACTGAAATGCCTCAGGTATCCACATGTTTTAGCTGAAGTAGAAGCAGGTTCTGCTCGTAAAACTTAATTTAATATGTTTGCTTTACTTGAGCAGTCTAGTAGTAAGTCGCGGCAACTGGACTTGTGGTTTGCAAGACTGAAAATATTTCTCTGAGAAGATCTTTTTTTCCCCCACCTACTTCTTCCTCAGCCATCAAACACAAAACTCCCAAATGTATGACCCAAATAATGTGATCAGATGAAATGCACTGTAAGCAGGGGTGGAAAACACTAAGTGATATTATGTTGTTCTTTCGTAAGTACAGAGATGAAAAATATATTTGTAGTACATTGTTTTTTACTACTAAATACCTATATTCCTCACATTTTCATTTAAAGACAAATTACACATACTAAAAAACAAACCACACCACACCAACACAAAAGAAAACTTTATCTGGAATTTTTAAATTTTCTTATTTTCATCCATGTACATTATTAGCACGTCTACAGTATCTAGAGTTTCACTGAATTATGCTGTCACTGAAATGTAAACAGAGATATTTAGAGTGGTTTAATGTCAAACGGTTCACTGTAAAGAAATCTTCAGGCTCTGATGTTTTTATAGTGCTGGTGTTAGAAACCTGTGATCATGATGTGTACAATACAAATCTAGGTATTTTATTTACTATCCAATAAAAAAAACTATTTTGCATTACAAGACCTGGGATGCCCTCATCTTTCATGAATTGATTAAAAAATAAATGAATACATTAAGTCAAAACCTTATCACACCATCTAAATAATTTCAAGTCTAACCATTTCAAGTAATAATTTTCTGCAAATGAGCTTTCAGAGCTGGTTCTTATCATTACTACTGTAAACAATGCTGACTTTCTCTAGAACGAAGCAACACCAAAATACACGACATTACTTTGTTTACATCTAAGCTATTTTATTCTGTAATTCTATTTTTAAATCAGTGAAGTTCTTCTGATTATGTATCTTTTGGATGGGATGAACTTTACAGTAAAGTACAAAAGCTTTAAGTTGGATACTGTTTGACTTTCCCTCCTCTAGTTGGCTAATGCAAAAAGAAGCCAGATAGCTAATATTACAGCATGGAAGTTGAAATTTTTCATTTTATTTATTAGTGTTGTAATAACAACACTGATGGGGAAACAGAAAAAGAACATACAATTTTAAATTCTGTCAAACTGATGAGGCTGAGGGATGCAACAGAATATTACTTTACATGACAAACAGCATTAAATGCTAGTTTTAGGTCAGAGTTCTGTTTTATGTGTAGTTTCTCTGCACTTTTTCCACCCCTGATTATAATATGTATACAACGTGGGCTAACTGAAGGTTTCCTACCCTCAATACTTTGTAGTAAATAGCCCTGTTGATTTCCAGGGGAAACAGGTTCTGCTCTTGAGACGAGCACGCCCAGTTCACATACCGCAACCAGTTTCCCTTCATGGGGTCAGTGGCGTCAACGCACATCCATCCCCGAGTTGGGAAGTACACCTAAACAGTGATCAAAATGTTTTGAGCAGTTAAAAACTGTGCAGATATTGTATATAGATACTGTGCAGACATAAAGTGAATACAGCTCTGTTATTATTTGCATAAAAGTGTTTTTTGTGTACCACCTTCATTTTGGTACTTACTAGCGAAGAGTACAGAAGACAAAAGGGAAAAGGGGTAGAAACATAAGAACAATTGCCATTTACCCTAAAAGTCAACTATATTTATACATTAATGATGATGATAATGATGATGCACAGACAAACATCCAGTTTGAGGAAAGGGATTTAAGCAGCAACCAAAAAATTTAATTTTTGTAAAGGAGAATCAAGATGTTTCAGTCATTGATTTCATCCACTTGTTGCACATTTGCACTCTGTACTTTATTCAATCCTCATCCCGACTGCAGAGTTCTGTCTCCTATAGTGTAAATTTAAATGTATGTGTATGATTTACTTTTATTTTTATTTATTTCCTTCTTATTTTCATTTTATTTGGATTTATTACTTATTTTTATTAATATTCAAGATACTCTTAAATATCTTATTGTTTCATGTGAGCGAGCAGTCATCAAAGCATTTCACTGGTAGTGGAACCCTTACTGAGTTTCCTTCTAGTTTTTTTTAAGTGGCATTGTTGTTAAGGCAACAGGTCCACACTTTGGTGATTAATAGTTTTGTCTACTGAAAAGGTTTGGGTTGCATAGAGATGAATCAGCATTCTCTTTAAGCCCCTAAACTGCATCCTTTCTGAAGTGGTCTGAGTTACACGCAGTGCAATGAAAGTCGGAGTAGAGGAAATAAAATGGCCCAAGTTAATAGGGTCATAATGAGAACCACAGCTGCAAAAGAATCGAGAGGATGAAGTGAAGAAGGCAGAGGGGGTGGAAGACCAAGCCCCCAATCCATCCTAATAGTACTGAATACTGTTCCAGGAATTGTCTGAACATATGAGATAAAAAGGGGATTTAGATACTAAGAGGAACCTATACTGAGAACTTTATGAGCCAGCGAGGGGGCTCCGTAACATCCAGCCGATAAATTGTGATAAATGTGTGCCACAAGGAGATGCTACCTGCAGCACATAATGTGCCCACCGAAACCCCTTTAAAAAGATCCCAAGAAGTAGCCATTCCTCTACAAGAATAAGCTTAGAGGTCTTTAAGGGGTTGTAAGCCGAAGGTAGTATTAGCTAAATTATTAGCTTCTACTATCCAATGAGACAGGCATTGGGATGATGCTGGCAAACTTCTGTGCAAAGGAGTCCAAGAAACAAAGAGCTGATCAGAGTTTCTGAAGCTCTTAGTGCATTTTACATACACACAGTCCAAAGGCCTTTGGGTCACACCAGAAAAGGAAGGAAGATGATGGAGAGCCACAAGCTTTAAAGCTGAACAAACATATGCCATTCACCGCACTGGGATTGAAAATTGCACCCCAACCAAGAAGTAAAGCGTCCATCGTCACCACCTTTCGCGAAAGCACCACACCCAAGGGGGTACTAATTTTGAGAACTTAATGGATTCCTCCACCATTTCAGGACACGCTCCACTGAAACTGCGAAATAATGACATAGGTTGTGCCTATCAATCCAAAAATCTCTCATGCTTAACAGTTGGAGGGACAACAGAGTGGATGCCATCGGGCCCAGGAGACATGATGACTGTGGTGGAGGGACATGCAGTCTAAGAGCATGGCATGGAACAAGATGTTTAGTTTCAGCCACAGGTATATTATCTCCTGGCTGGGGATAAAACCATTCGCAGTTTATACTGAATCCCAAGTTGGCAAGGTGCGACACAAGGGTTTCTATCCACCTCCTCACCTGTGTCTGACTACCATTCCCAAACGGTAGTGTTTTTATCATGTGTGCTTTCATCAAATCCTTTGCACAGCACGGGGTTCTCTGAAGGAGACAGCGAGAGAAAGCTCTACCCTCCTGTTTGTGGGTGTCGCAATTCATGGCCATTATAGCAGGACGGAACAGCACTTTGGGGATGACAGGAGTATCTAGGATGGCAAGTTTCCCCTTATCGCTGATGGTAGAAAAATCTGGCAAGGAAGCTTTCTTGCCCACAAGCAAGAAAGACAATCACACGTTCCAAACTCTGAGAGCAAGGTTTGAAACCTCAGATATCTCCTACAGCTTAGCATACTTGCAGTAAACCTAAAGCCCTAGCTCCTCCATTTGTTCCAGAGGAGCAACAAGGTATTGAGTGCTCTAGCCGCTAGTACAGAAGACTTGTAACTCCTCTGAAAGATGGAAGCTAAAAAAAAGGGATCTCTCTTACCACTGAAGTTCCTCCACACCAAACGCCAAGTGGTAACATGCTTTATACCACTTTAGCCAAAACATAGCATCACACATAGTGATCTTAAGGCTACGTGCAACTGCTTAGCCATGGAAATCCATTTCATCAAGCTCCTGACGCTCAGTTTTTGTGCTGATTCCAGAGGCACTCTTAAACTCTGTACTGAGTGATGAAGAGGTCAGACAATTTTTTAAGCGTAACATGCTTTAGCGCTCTACAGACCCAATCTGAGTTTGCATGGTCTGCCGCATTGTGGTTGAACTGTTGCTGCTCTAGACACTTCCATTTCACAATAATACCACTCACAATTACAGCTGACAAGCAGATCTAGCACAGCAGAGCAGTTTCATGAACTGACTTTTGTATAAAGTGGCATCCTGTGACAGTGTAACATTTAAAGTCACTGAGCCCTTCTCATTCTCATGTTCTTGATTTTATACATCTGCTGGCAATTAGTGTGGCTGAACACCTTAATTAAATAATTAGAGGAGGTGTACACTGTTAGCCTTGTAGTATGTAATTATAAACTAGTTCATAGTTAATAGGTATAGAATAGATATACACACATTATACCTGTGAATGGTGTTCAGTTCTGTTTAGGTCAGAGACCACCCTTCATTTTATTAATATATATACATTTTTCAGGAAATATTTCAGGGGGGAATAGATATAAGGTAATACACTGGCACAATAAAGGGGAAAATCAAAGGAAAAGAACGAGGAACAAACTGGACAAACTTAACTATGTATATATATATATATATATATATATATATATATATATATATATATATATATATATATATATATATATATATATATATTAAAAGACTGATTAAAAACAGGCCTTCTGACAAACGTAAAAAAATGGCACACTGCCAGGAAAGGAAGTACTTTAAGTAGAAATTTATAAGACTCTGTTTAAAACATTTCAACCTTAACTAGAATTATCAACAAAATGTGAAAAAAATAAGAGTTTGACGGTATGTCAAAGACGTCTATGTATCATGTTATATGTTATCCTTACTTCTTATGTTCTTCTTATATATTGTTAAGTTGTGGCTGGAGATCACAACTTTCTGGTTATTAGCCGACCCCCTTTTTTGTTTTTGTTTTTTTTGGTTTTTTTTTGGGAGGAGTTGTATGGATTTCAGAGGTAGCTAGCTAGGTAGCTACTTACAAATAGCTAGCTGTCTGAGTAGCTTTAAAGAAGCAAATATATATATATATATATATATATATATATATATATATATAAAATGGACAACAAATAAGAAAAAATGTGATCAAACAAAGGATGCAGCCTATGTTCCGAACTGTAACGAACTGGTCACCCCAGAGTCCAGACTATAACATCTCTGGATGTACTGAAAAATATTTTAAATAAGAGAATCACAAAAAACAACCAATTTTTTAGATTCAACTTTGGAGGTATGGAAAATATGTCCCTGCAGATTTCTTTGAAAAACTGAAAGCTCCAGAGAAATGGAAGCTGTAACAATGGCAAAGAATGGACTCACTAAATGCTGGTGGTGGTCCGTTCTCTGTGGGACAGCAGAAAGCATATATTTTAAAGAAACTACATTGTTCAATATATTTCTTATTAAAAATAGGCTTTCTGCTCCCCCCACCTCCCCAACACTGTCTAATGGTTTGACTGGAAATAAGATAAATGAAAGGCAGCCTCTGTTGAACAACACTGTGCACTAATTTGCATGTAAAGCTATTTATACGCCTCTACCTAACCCACAGGTAAACCCTTCCATCACCACTTTGGACAATTTTGGCCTACCTCCCACATGTAAACATTGCTGGTCACCTGAGACCTCTTCTTTCTCTCTCCTATGAAAGGGCCAAACCTCTTCCCTTTAGGAATTAGGCTCGATGCCCAGACACCTGTAAAGTGCAACACATCAAAACAAATATTTATTTTTTATATGGTAATATACTGTACACTATACTTTTTGACACCTATTTTATAAATACAGTTCTGAGTAAAAATGTTATCTACATTGCTGCATGAATGGAATTTCATGTCTTTTTTAAACAAACATGGACATTTCAGGTTTCAGAAAGACATTAGAGTTTAGAACTATTTGCACACAGTGGAATTTGACCTCCACATTTAACCCATCCCCTTACACACACACACACTAGTGAACAGACACACTAGGCGGGGAAGTGAGCACCCTTGCCCGGAGCGGTGGGCAGCCCTATCCACAGGGCCCGGGGAGTAGTCAGGGGTTAGGTGCCTTGCTCAAGGGCACTTCAGTTGTGTCCTGTCAGTTCATGCAATCAAACCAGCAACATTCCAGTCACAAGGCTGGTTCTCTAACCTCCAGCCCACAACTGCCCCATCCAGGGAGGGAGGTATTTTACACTGGGAGAGTTTAGTAGCATATATAGCATAATATGCTACAATGTAGCCAGAGACTACCATATACATATGTAACAAATCAGACATGTAAAGCTCACCCGGATTCCTCTGCTCTTGTTCTGAAAGACCTTTATGCAAATGAGCAAGTGTCAAACAATAAAACCGTTAAAATGTGGGTGAACTGCAGGTTCATGCAAATGAAAGAGAGAAACTTGAGACCTTGAGAACATGAGATTTAAACGGTTTAAACAAAAAAAAAACAGGCGAACAAATAGGGAGCATGCTGGATGCTACATGCTGTCAGTGCGGAATACAGATATCATTAGAATTGAAGTCATTTTAGGAGCTAACCCAGCTGGTAATTATATGGTAACTATATTACTGTTGTATTTTTTATTTTATTTAATTTCCACAACATTACCATCAGGAAACGTGTACACTATGGCTACAAACTGCACAATATCCTTGATCATGATAGCATTGATAATCAATTCTCTAATTTTACACATACTGTTTCCATTAATTACCATAATTGTCTAAACTACTTGCTCAAAATGTGTGTATATTTATCTACTGAGAGGACATTTACTATTAGAATCCCAGAATGGGTCAAAAGTCTCTCACAAATGTATACCTTACTGCCCCCAGTACCTCATTGGGACTACTAGCCCTGTGCACAAACAGATCCCTATGAGACCCAATCTCATTTGCCATTAGCTTTTGTTGGTGAATAAAAAAAACTATATTATATTGCTGCTGCTCTTCAAGATCTGTTTCACCGAGAGGAGGCTCAGCCTTGTCCTGAGAATAGAGATTGTAGGTTGGTTTGGATTCTGAAAGATTCATCCACCTGTATCATACACATGCAACATCACAACCCTAGAAACAATATAGCACTGATACTCTTAAGGAAAGTGTCACATTCCACAATGTGGTAATTTTAAACATCAGCCACATATTTTGGCAATAAGGAGAGTTAACTTGCTAAGACATTTTTTGCTATTTTTAAAAAAACAAGGAATTATGAGACTCTGTGAGCTCTTAGCGTTACAGCTAAATATTATATAATGAGCAAACAATGTAGTCAGTAACACCACGGCTTTGCAAACTGGTAAGTGGGATTCAAAACTTTTATTTGCCTTTAAAAACATCTTAGCACTAGGACTGGGTTTTGAATACACAGTCTATTTAAAAATAAAAAACAGTAATTCCAATAAACAATTACATTAAGTTTAACTGATGGTCCCCTTTTTGTCTCTTGAGAACCTGCCCCGCAAAAAGGTCCATGCAAACTTACCTTCTAGCTATATAGCGAAGGAAAAGAGAAATAATCTTGACTGTGAGAGATGGTAAAAGTTTACCCGTAGAAAGAAATTCCTATACCTTTGTGGTTTGAATCATTCAGAGTCGCTTTCAACTCTTCGTAATGCACATTGGGGAGTTTGAGCTGAAACTGGCTGAGAGAGAAGAGGTATGAAAAAGTTTGGGGACAGCTTGCCCTCTGTAAAAGTTGAGTAAAGTTTACTTTCGTGGTTAGTGTTCACTTGGGGCATATTTAGCTTGGGTTTGTGTTCATCAAAGTGTCTTCCTTGGTATGAAGAGCAGAGTTTTTCTAAGTAATGATTTAACAGTTTAAACAAGTGTTTGATTGACACATTAAAACTCTTTTGGCCAAAGGCTGTTTAAAGGTTTAAAGGCTGAGTGCTGACATCACAAGGGGACACACAATGCATATGCTTTTGCATAGCACAGATACTGGCACAGCTCTGTGTATGTGTGACGTGGTTTTCCGCTACATCAATGGTTCCGCTACATCAAACTGGGGGGACGTATATAAGGCTCTGTGTGTGAATGGAGTATTGTTTACTAACTGTTATTAAGGCCTGTATGCCCAAATAAGTTTTACTCGCACAGACAGAGTTGTATTGAGATGTCTGTAACTGCTATGATTAGCTCTAGCAAATGCTATGATTAGCACTGCATTAGCATTTTGGGTGTGTGTTAGAGCTGGTTCAAGCTGTTGGGCTGTTTAAATTAAAAGAGCACAGCAAAGTTGGTTCATAACAAATGAGTACTGTATATATTTCTCTTTAAGGGAGTGTCAAAAATAAATACACACCCTGTAAAGACTAACATTTCAACACATTAAAGGTTGTAGAGGCTGTAGTGGTTATTTAGGGTTATTGACTGCTGATTAAACAGATGATGTTATTGTGGTGAATGTACTCTGTGGCATATGGTAGTGAACATTTTGTTTTTCACTATTCAGTCTGCAGCTGCCTACTACCTCACACATGCATATGTGCTCTCATATAGACAAACGTTTACAAACACTTGTAAACAACAGTATTTATTCAGTATTACTCAGCATGTCTGGTGTGAAGTGCCATCACATTATAAACTTGTATGATAATTTAAGGGAAGCTGATTTTATAAGGCTAGCTGTCGTACGTATGCATCGTGTCAATATGCTTACATGTACAGTGCATTGCAAAAGTATTTGGCCCCCTTGAACTTTTCAACTTTTTGCCACATATCAGGCTTCAAACATAAAGATATGAAATTTTGACCTAAATGACTGATGATGATAAACAGAATCCACCTGTGTGTAATCAAGTCTCCATATAAATGCACCTGCTCTGTGATAGTCTTAGAGTTCTGTTTAAAGCACAGAGAGCACCATGAAGACCAAGGAACACACCAGGCAGGTCCGAGATACTGTTGTGGAGAAGTTTAAAAAGATTTCCCAAGTTTTAAACATCTCAAGGAGCACTGTGCAAGTGATTATATTGAAATGGAAGGAGTATCTGACCACTGCAAGTCTCCCAAGACCCGGCCGTCCCTCTAAACTTTCAGCTCAAACGAGGAGAAGACTGATCAGAGATGTAGCCAAGAGGCCCATGATTACTCTGAATGAACTGCAGAGATCTACAGCTGAGGTGGGAGAATCTGTCCATAGGACAGTCGTACACTGCACAAATCTGGCCTTTATGAAAGAGTGGCATAAAGAAAGCCATTTCTCAAAGATATGCATTAAAAGTCTCGCTTAACGTTTACCACAAGCCACCTGAGGCACACCAAACATGTGGAAGAAGGTGCTCTGGTCAGATGAAACCAAAACTTTTTGGCCAAAATGCAAAACGTTATGTTTGGCGTAAAAGCAACACAGCTGAACACTGAACACACCATCCCCACTGTCAAACATGGTGGTGGCAGCATCATGGTTTGGTCCTGCTTTTCTTCAGCAGGAACAGGGAAGATCGTTAAAATTGATGGGAAGATGGATGGAGCCAAATACAGGACCATTCTGGAAGAAAACCTGTTGGAGTTTGCAAAAGACCTGAGACTGGGTCTTCCAACAAGACAATGATCCAAAACATAAAACAAAATCTACAATGGACTGGTTCACAAATAAACGTATCCAGGTGTTAGAATGGCCAAGTCAAAGTCCAGACCTGAATCCAATCGAGAATCTGTGGAAAGAGCTGAAAACTGCTGTTCACAAACGCTCTCCATCCAACCTCACTGAGCTTGAGCTGTTTTGCAAGGAAGAATGGGCAAAAATTTCAGTCTCTTGATGCAAAACTGATAGAGACATACCCCAAACAACTTGCAGCTGTAATCGCAGCAAAAGGTGGCACTACAAAGTATTAACGCCAGGGGGCCGAAAAATTTTGCACGCCCCACTTTTCAGTTTTTTATTTCTAAAAAAAGTTTAAAATATCCAATAAATTTCATTCAATTTCACGATTGTGTCCCACTTGTTATTGATTCTTCACAAAAAATTACAATTTCATATCTTTATGTTTGAAGCCTGAAATGTGGCAAAAGGTTGAAAAGTTCAAGGGGGCTGAATACTTTTGCAAGGCACTGTATGTATAAGGGGGCATGCAGCAGGTGTCCGAAGGGGTATGGAACTGTAAAAAGTTTGGGAACCACTGCTCTACATAAACTTGTTTTAATAAATATGAATGTAGCCTAGTCATATACTGCAAATTAACAGAGAAAACATGCTTATGATTTACCTATACGGTTTGGATTGACAGCAGATGGGCTCAGGCTCATGCTGTCTGGAAGCCCTCTCCACACATGGTCTGGAATATCATCCAGTGTTTCGCAAGCCCCTCCAGATACAGCCATTACCACCTTGGGAACAAATACACAGCCACCAAAAACAACACAGACATAGAAACTGAGAGCTGAGCAAAGACATTAGTGTCATATTTATAGGTACATTAGCAAATCTATAGACTGCGTCCTACCTGAAGACTTCATTCAAGCTCAACCTCGCAAACTCTGTCTATCATATGGGTTCTGAAAAAGAGCAAAAGTTAAGGCCACGCAGTTCTAGGTGAAACAGAATAGCCGAAAAGCTGTATTTTGGTGAGAAATTTCAATGTCTCACAGAAACTTCAGGACTAAAGTTGTTAATAAGTAATAGAAGCAATTAGCATTGTGCAAAGTGCATGCCTGAATCATCACTTGCTGGCCTAAATGAGTGTTTATTGATATGAGTGTTAAATGTAATTTCTAACAGACTTGCTTATGTTGTTTTAGATCATGCAGGGCAGACTGTTATCTATAACAAGGCAATGGCAGTAGACATCTTGTTACCTGAATTTTGTTTGTACTGTTTCTCTTTATTTTCTATAGACAAAAGTACATCATACAGTAAGAAAGACTTCTTTGTATAACAAGTAACCAGACATGGTTTAATGCAAGTATTTCAAGATTAATGCAATGTCACTTGGTGTAAAGAAGGCTTGACTTGGGTGGGAATTCAAATAGCTGTCAACCGCTAGTCACAACAAATAGAGGATTGTTAACATTGTTAGCTAAGCCGAGTGAGATACTACTAAGATAACATCATGTTTGATATTCTAAATGACAACTGCTGACCCATTTCCATGGAACAAACATATCAATTAGTAAATATTCTTATATTTCAACCCATGTCTTTGATGCAACAGTACACACAGTCTATATTGGGACATATGAGGCACAATATATGGCCTCCACCATGGCCAGTCCCGAGCTCGAAAAATAAGGAAGGATGGTCCCCCAACAAGGGGCTCTAAAAAGCAGGCAAAAATCAATGGACATGATGTGGACATGAATTTCCTTTTTCTCTTGTACTTTATTTCATGTACTTCTTTTTAATAATTGAATCTATTTCTTTAAGTGCACTTTATTGTAATCTGTATCTTTGACATTTTTGTTTCATTGTATTGCGTTAACGCCTCACAGAGAGGCTGAAAAAGGTCCGGGAAATGTCTCAAATGCAAAATCAGCATCACACTTATGTAGATATGATGACAGTAGTAGATAATCCAAAATTGGCATAATCCTTAGAATTTTTTTTTGCATACTCTCAATAAACTCACACTTTCAGCTTTCAGCTGTTTGGAAAAGGAGTCCTTCCACATACTGCATGCAATAACATATCACCACAACAGACGTCTACAAATACCTAAATCTTACATAGTGCAGCTTCAAATATCGAATTTATTGAAGATTGTCAAGAATGTACTGCAGTCCTATTCTAGATGCCAGCTAGGGACCAATGGAATCCAGGGAAGCCAATCACGAAACCCTCGCAAGAAAGTTTATTTGACATATTTGCTGTGTGAAATGTTTAAAACGCTTATTTGCTCACAAGTAAACGCAGCATGTAACATCATGTTAATAATACATGATCGCTCTAAAGCCGCACATGATCACACATATTTTCACCAGTATGTGAAAAATAACATGTGAGGTGTCTAAAAATTTTTTTTTTAACTTAAAGGCACAGTAACAAAAACAGCCTATTTAATTCTAAGAGATGAAGAGACGTTGAGAAATATTTGAATATATTTTAGATATTTATCGTACATATATCATCACATATGTCTGGGAAAAACAAGAAAAATGTAGGATCGAGACTCTTTAAGGAGCTAAAGCAAACAAGCATTAATACATTATCCTGCATTGCATGGAGTAAGTTACAAAGAGCTTACTGTTTGTTCTACATTAGCAAATTGACAGTCTCATCATAATTTTGCCCACCTACCAGCTTTCTCCCACATTGTAAGATCCGTTTTTACTTATCACCAAAATGGGGACATGGGCTCTAATCTGTCAGTGAAATCTCGCTGAGAGACGTTTCACAATCCAGCAGACGTTACCAGGAACCATAAGGGAAAAACGAAGAAGAGGACAAAGACATCCTATCGAAGTTTTGGCATAAATTACACACCTAATTAAGAGACTACGCTATGTGAAACTTTCCCCAGGTGTTCCAGCCTCTATGGGCAATGAGCTAAGCAGCGCTGACCAAAGCACAAGTGGATTACGCAGACAGACGGCAGATGCTGCTTGTTACTACAGGGACACTCCCCGTCACAACAGCTATTATCAAGGGTATTACAGTCATTACACACATTCTACCATTACCCCGGAGTCCCACCATATACTAAGACAAATCCCATCTGTCTGCTTGAACATCTGTAACATGTTCCAATTGGCTCTGACAGACACGTAACACAACCGATCTCATTACAGCTTTGGATAAAAAGAAGAGTAACATGATCTGCCTTAAAACACACCATCACTGCCACTAAAATAAAATACGGTAACTTTACAGAAGATTTCAACAACACAGGTCAAATCAACATAACCTATAAATGGAATGAACTAATAATTTGTATTTTTATGCCAATTACATATTGTTACATATCGATTTAGATTATGTTACATACAGCACATAGGGAAAAAAATAAATAAATAACAAATGTCCCAGAACTTTTGCACAGACCATATTATGTTACATTTAGCAACTACAGTGTGTTCTTTGTAGAGGATGTGTGAATTTATTTTTACTAACACAAACAACAAAACATATTATTTTAAGTTTTGTGTACGACTGCACATAAATTATATTTCCAAAATGTTTACTTTATAGCAGAAGGTAAGAACGTTGGCAGATGCTGTAGCATATATACAGAAAAAACTTTTTATCAAGTGTTACTTATTGTAGTTCATGTACTAAACTTGTAGTTTATATTTACTACATTTATTCCAAAGCTACGATAAAAATAAATAATAACAAAAAAAATAATGTTTTTGGTTTTAGTGTTCAGCTAGATGCTGAATTTTAGTGCAACACAATTACATAATAAGTCATTTTGATTCAATCTTTTTTTAGTTACTAAAAAAAGTATGTAAGCTAATGATGGTATAGAATAGGGCACACAGTAGATAATATTTTTTAAAATAAAAAAATATATATATTTAACTTTTTCTGATATCACTCTTGGCAAATCTGTATATTATAACTTTAAAATTCCATAGGCCAATACAGAACAATTCAACTTTATCCAAATCTCTGCTTTACTTTTAATAATACACAGTGTTTTTCTTTCACCTATGGGCCATTAGGGGTAAAATTAATTAGATTACATAGATGTGCTTAACCTCTCAGCCAGGGCCAACAAGGGTCACTTTAGCCTTCACAAAAGCCCACAGCTCCTTAATCTTACCCACACTGATTGGCCTAGCTTTACACTAATATAAGGAACCCATTGTTATAAAGTGCCACACAACCATCTGACCTGTAGAAGCAGGTCACTATTATATTATTAAAGGAAACCTCCAGCATTTCCTACCTAATTTCTACCACATCAGTAAAAAGTGATGGCATAATACTACCAATAATTTGCTTGTACTTGTACAAAAGAAAATTAACATACTTAGAACACAAGCCAAACTTCAGAAGCTGAAGCATCTGGCTTCCATTATAAGCGAGTACTGAATCAGTAATTTTTCAGTTCCTTACTAGGTACAGGAAAATAATTGTCTGTGGTAATCGGCCCAATGCTTCAGGTCCAGGTCGAGGAGTTAACAGCCATGGGTTGCCAAAAAATTTCATTTTTTTTTCCTAGTACATGAAAAGTCCGCTAAAGAAGAAAAACTGTTGCCAGCACTGGACAGCTGTTAAAGGGAATAAGAGAAAATTGTGTCGACAGCATGACACACACGGAGGCGCTCTGATGGGACACAGTTACGCAATCTTGGAGGTCAGTGACAGCTGCTGCTGGTTCTCTCTCACACACACACATACACAATAAGAAGCCAAGCAAGTAGCAAGAACAAAACTAGGCTAAATTGCTGAATTAACCTGATTTAAATGTGACATAATACATGAACACAATTCTGTCTTCAAGTTTACTTACTCTTGTCATTACCTATGTATTAACTTATTAAATTCAGGCAATTCACTCAAAGCTGACATGTCACCAACATTTATTGTGCTCAATGACTACATGAGAATAAAACAATCAAAGACAAACATAACCGCTAATTTTAACAATTGTTAAACCCCGCAGAAAAGCTATTTAATGAATTATGCCATTTTATTATTGAACATCAAAATTAGCAAAAGACCACCACCAATCAACACCCCTCTTAGAGCACTTCTTCTGCCTCACAGATATTTATGGTTGCCAGGTTCGTTTTTTAGCTCTTTCGTTTGGCTGGTCCAAATGCACTGCGTTTGCTGAAGAAGATAAATTGCCATTCTTGCATATATTCCGCTTCTTTGTCTTTCTAAAAAAAAGTTACATTTAAGTATATCTGCTGTTGAATCAAAACTATTTGGAAATGGCTGTTGGCTGTTTACACTGGGCATCATTTTCATGATAAACTGACCAAAAGAAGTGCCCCCAAAATGACTTGGTAAAAAAGTCTACACTGACTTACATTATAAATAAAGTCAATTTTATTTCTTGATCTGTGAAGTTTGGACATGGGAGGTTTTGTTCTGACAGCAGCAATATGTGAATCTACATTACAGAAAATATGAAGAATACAAAGAACATGAAAAGATAATTACTGAACTGTTTACAAGAAAAAAAAGAGGCCAGAATGGACAGAAGTTCAGGTTTGCTTTCTCAAGTTGTGCAACCAATATAGTTCTTATTCTTATTTTTTGTTGCTCATAATATTATGAAAATATTAAAATAGTGAACATTGTGAAATCTTACCATGGACAGAGTGTCTCAGCACACCTCTATAATTCCTTATTCTGATGCCTACAAGAGATAGAGTTACATAAACTATGAACTTGGCTAATATGTTACAAAAATGACCAAACAATGACTTTACAGTTCGAATTATCTGCTAATGTGGATAATTACACCCAAAGGTTAGCCACAGGTGTTGTTTTAAGAAGCTTTTGATCCAGCATTGTTCAGATCCTCAGCAGGCCCTCTCTGAGGCTGGCCTTGTCACTTTCTCAATCAGTAAACAAAGAAAACACAGTAGAATCCTGAATATTCACAGCTTAGGAAGCAAAAGCCACCATAACCAGTGGCTATAAAAAAATCTAAATCACAATAAATGTCAATAAACAAACCCGCTTTATTAACATTACTTATCAAACCCAAAGCATCCAGAACCTTCCACTGCACACCAAGCCTGGTCCAAATCTCTCTCACTTGAGTTAAAAAAAACTAAGGACATGTTAAAGAAGGGAAATACAACACGTAAGGAGTTTAAATCCGTTTTTACCATCTAATATTGCTAAAAACTGCTGTTGATAGCGATGGCCAGACTGGACAAAGAAACAGAAGCTTTCATCACCCACCCTCGCTAGTTTCCCGCAGTATCTCAGCCAGCTCGTCAACAGACATGACATAATTAAGGCACGGAGAACATAATACGACATAAATGTGTGTGTGTGTATGTGTTCAGGAGAACTGTAATCCCCACAAACCCCCCAAAATAAAAGCAAGACAGAGGAGTTTTGCTCACAAACTCCAGACGTGCTGGTGGCTCTGAAACCTGAGATGTTGCTGAAGGGTTTTTCATGAACACCGGTCTCATCTCACAAACCCCTCAGTTCCAGACTCGCTCCTGTCCTCACAGCGTGTCCAAACCACTGACCCTACTTTCATCATCCTCACTTCTAAGTTATAAAGGTAAATAATCACTTACTCCACAGCAGCGTTCAGCTCCAGCGCTCAGCGGCTACAGTCGGGGGCGTTTTTCAGATTTGAGAGGAAGAAAAGTTTTATTTTGGTGGAAGGGTTTTTCGACACCCCCCCCTCGGGTTTTAGCCCCACATCGCTAAAAGCTGGCAGGACAAACACGTTTTTATTGTTGTCCTGCTCTGCTGAGTGCAACTCTATGGAGCTCCGCGGTGTAAACGCACACTGAAGGCTTTCTGCTGGCCTTCGTCAAATAACAGCGAAAGTCTACGTGCTTCTCTCTCCTCTACACTTACCTGTTGTTTTGGCCGGCTGTGGGAAGGGAAGGTGCTTTTTTGGGGGTCTACCTGCCTCTCAATGTGCTGAAAATGGCGGATGGAGAGCCGAGCTGGGAGCTTCCCCAGTGGAGCGGAGAGAGAGAGAGAGAAAGAGAGAAAGAGAGAGAGAAAGGCTAGCAGTCCTCAGCCCATCAGTACAGGGGCAAGCGGGGCAACTAGGGCAAAAGGAGTCTAATGCAACCCGGGACTCCTTGGATTAACACAATTCAGCAGCTCCCATCAAAGTTCCTGCTCACTTTAACTGTTTCCCATTCAGCGCAGTCCTCTGATCACAAGTGCCTACAATAGTGATCTAGTGTGATTGTGCATCTGTGGCACAAGTTTGATCAATTGTTTCTAAGCCTGTTTTCCTGAATGCAGTTCTTTTAGGCAGAGAACAATCATTGTTTATAGCTGAATCTCTATTAGCATCCCACTTGTACGTAAAACTATTGTACATTAAAAGGTAATTAAATACAGTTTAACTCCCTGTGTCATGTAAACAAATCAAAGAAATAGGCTGTGAAATGATTAGAATACAACCTTAGTTTCAAAAGAGTTGGCACAGTAAATGAAATGGCTATAAAACAAGCTGTACTAACTTGAACTGTATTAATTTGAAAGCAGTACAAAAGCACAGTATTTGATGTTTTACTGTATGAACATCATTATATTTGGTACATATACGGTAATTCCACATTTGATGCCTGCAATATGTTCCAAAAAAGTTGGGACAGGGCATTATTTACCATGTTGTTATATCATCTTTTCTTTTGACAACTCTTGTTACCATTCTGGGCACTAAATACATGATCCAGTTTTGTTAATGTAAATTTTCCTAGTACAGGGCTTTTGTTGTCATATGTTAAGCGTAGTAAATCAGATGTTTTATATTGGAGACAGTTATAGACTGCAAGCATCCTAGTCTACCACCTGTACTCTCTGATTAAGCATCCATGCTGTTGTGCATGTGCAGAACGTGGCTTGGTGTTGTCATGTTTAAACAAGCATGGCCTTCTCTGAAAAAGACAGCATCTAAAAGTCCGTAAAAGTCACTGCTCCAAAATGTGTTCAGGGATTTTCTCAGATGTGCAGTTTACCATTAATGCTTAATACATACTTAACTTGCATTTGTAGATACTGCGGTGGATGGTGGTTATTCACAACGGGTTGTCTCAGTATTCCCAAGCCCATGTTGTGATAGCCATCACAGAAACATGCGCTGAGTTTTAATGCAGTGCTGACTGGAGGATTGAAGGTCATGAGCATTCATTTTGGTTTATGGCTGTTTTCCTGCTCAGAGATTTCTCCTGATTCCCCAAAATCAAAAACTACTTGCAGTCTTCTGCTGTGGAATGTTTTTTTTAAACGCTTGGATATTTTATTTTTGTATCTATGGAATATTGCACATTCCTAGTCATTAAATGATTCTGTCTCAGCATTTTTAAATATATTGCCTTAAGGTAAAACATTTGTAAGGTAAAACAGTTGCTTTGATAAGTATCTCTTGAACTTTTCAGCAGTGTGCTTGGGGTTTTTATATTTAATGATCTACTAAAACAGGTTTATTTTTTATCAGCAATTAAAAGTAAGTAAAAACAAGTACTCACACTCTTTTCTGATATTTCAAATATTGTAGGGATAAGGCAGGAGGTGTAGCCATGCAAGTAGCCCCCTAGGAGAACGCTGAACTTACAGTAAGACAGACTTAACTCACATAAACTCACATTGTGGCAATTAGCTAAATGTGCCTATTGAGCAATGTTGTGTTGGACTTTGGGTCTGCTAAGTTGGGTTGATGGTCCCTAATGCCAGGCAGAGCTGTATGGCTGTATCCCACTTTTGGCACAGAGTACAAGTTGTGAGAATATCACATAGCACTTCAAATGAATGCTCTTTTATTAAACACAGCAACAAAAGAGAATACTGCACAGTGCTACTGACTGGCTGGGATATCAGGCAGTATTTTCTGTGGGTATATTTACTTTCAATTTACATGCATAAATACTTTTAACTTCATATTTATAAACATGAACAAAAATTGCATAGACATTATATTAAAACAAAAAAGGGGGTCATTAAAAATAAATTTATGATTATGTTATGCCAAATGTTAGGGTAAAATATACACTCAAATACAAATTTAGGAAAAGGTCATTGTTTGCTGCTTCACCAGGGATTCTGTATTCTTGACTAATTAGAACCGTAGCACTGGTCTGCCTCAGGGTGGCACTGTAGCAAACTGGTTCACACAGTTGGTCCTTTATAGCCTAATAATTGTAACTGTAATTTTGGTGGAAGGAATTATCACTCATTTCCTAAACTAAAGACACAAGTGGAGATGTGTAAGATCTCAATGAATGTGTACAAATGTGCATTACCAATAAACTAGTAAAACTAGTAAGATTTCCAAAAGAAAAGATGTTAAACCAAGCAGTTTGCTGTCATTAAAGCCAGCATCAGTGTGGCTGTGGCATTGCCAGCGCTGGAGTAGCCAGCCAACGTGGGACACCCAAATACCAGGGGCTATTTCATGTTTCATCTTTGGAGAAAGAAGTGTTGAGCATGTGATCCCAAGAACTCCATGTCTACACTGAAGTGCAAAGAAGGGAGCATCATGATATGGAGCTGCTTCTCTGCTAACGGTACTGGGGCATTTTATGAAGAACACATGGATATATCAAGAAACTGAAACTGAAAGAAGATAGATGTTCCAACACGTGAACTACCCTAAACATACAGCCAAAATACCTCATAACCGGTTTCTTTAAAAGGTAAACATGCATGCATAGCCTGTGACCTAGATAGTCTCCGGGCTTGAATCTCATTAAAATATTGATGGAGCATTTTAAAATTCCAAATCCATCAGAGAGACCCTTGTAGCCTTGAGGTACTGAACACAGTTGCACTTGCCAACAACAGCTTTGCAACCAAGTACCCCTACTAATGGTTAATTGTTCATTTGTGAAATATTTCATTGACTTTGCATCAAAAGCTGAGGTCTGTACAATCAATAGACTCCAAGATAAAGACAACAACACATGATAATATTACATTGTTTGGCTATTTTGAGGGACCTGGATTAGTAAAGGTGAAAAATGTGTAAAATATGTAGAAAATTCATTCTGTACAATGTTCTTGATACATTCTGTACACATTGCAAAGTTCATGTTCAAATGTAGAAGAAGATACATGTATTTAATCTATTAGTTAAGCCAGTCTACATAAAATGTCTACAAACTGCTGCATAAATTCAAGTAATAACAAATAGAAATGTCATTATTAGGTGTTATCAGTCCATATTTATTTTAAAACAAAAGATAAAATAAATAAATAAAGGTGTTCAAAGAATGTGTTAGCAGCTTGTTGATAAAAAAATAATCTATAAAGATCTTATGCACTGATTCTGTGTGTTGTTTTCAAACATTTATAACTAATACTGTGGGCATATGGTGCAGGGATTTTTATGACAATTCACAATTTCTCTTAGTCATTCATTGTTTGCAAGGAAATACTTAAAAGTTTGATATCTGTGCTTGTTTTTGTGTCAAGTGTGTATCTCCCCTGGTAGTGACTGAGGCGTATATGACACACAAAACATGAGCACAAGGTAATCAGCAGAAGTTCTCAGATGCAGGCCACTTGAAGGAAACTGCTGGTCTCCACGGATGCATAAACCTAACCTTTGCTTCTTCCTGCTTTGCTTCTGAGTACATTATTAGCAATGTGTAATATTAGCAGTTGTCATAAATACACACTGTGTAAGGCATCATCTTGAAATCTACTGTTAGTACAGGCTTGATGTTTTGAAGCAAATTTAATGAAATATTGTAGCTTCTGTGAGCATCAAAAATCTTTTTGAGAACCCCATAAAAACTTAAACCCCATAAAAACACCATCAGCCATCTTTGGTGACTTTTGCATTTAAATGTGGTGCCTTTTCTTTGGAAATTTCTTGTGGTCGGGAATCCTATTTCTGGAGAAATTAAACTTATACATGACCTCCTAGATAAGACATTGTTTTATTTTGTATATTTGAAAGTTATCGGTAGATGCTAATTTTGCTCAAATGCTTTACAAGCTTTGGTTTTAGGTCACAGGCAATAAATAGGAAAATGAAATGAAAAGACAAAACTCATTTTCACTTTAAGCTGGATGTACTTACATGTAGTGGCCACTGGAGAGCACTATTGCTTGAAGACTTGAAGCTGTTTGATATGCCACATGATCCTTTTCATTTAAACACAAGTGCTAATACAGAGTTATTAAACATCCTAAGAAAATACTCGACTGCTGAACGTTTCTAAAATTAGGCTCGCCAGCTGCGGGATGTATGCATTAATACGGACTGTAATTTAAATATCAATAAGCATTTGATTATAATAATCTCTTTAAGTTCCTGGCACTCACACAGTTTTGCAGTCCAACACAATTGACTGATTGATTAGCAATGGAAATGTTTTATGTTTAAAGATGTTTGCTACCAAATCAGTCTATTCCTCATTCACTGCCTTCTACTTATTGGAGTGCGTCAATCACGTGACAGGCCCATCTCAGGATGTAGAAAATATGTTTCTCAGTTACATAGCTGGCTCTATTAAACTCTTCCTTGAATACATGTGAAGTCTACCTTCATTTCCCACAAAGGTGCACCCACCAGGCTGCTGTTGATGCCTCTGAATCAGCCAGCTCGTGCTGCTGCAGGCTTGGCCTCCTCTAGTTTTGCTAGCTGTGCTAATTTGTGAGCCTCACCTTTCGCAGCTCTGCAGTCTCATGGGTTTACACATGAACACATCTGCCATTCTCAATTGCATGCACACCACACACATGTGCCACACATGGGCCATCCCCCTGGGGACATCCTGTTCTCGCCTCAACACACTGTCCATGTGGTTGATGTATACATTGCTAACCATGCAACATGCCCGAGAGGTTTGTGGTTTCCTGTAGAGTCAGCGAACATTAATGTTTGGCAGGCACCAGACACAGGAAAAAACAGACAGAAAGAGATGGATATGTTATAGAGCATGATACACTGATTATCCTGGGATCTTACATTGCTATGAAGGCTAATGACAAGCAAGCAATCAAACGAGCAACATCCTTAAATGCTTAAGCTAAAATACCTTTTTAAGATTTTACTATATATAATGAATATATCACTTGTATGTTGTGAAGGAATCTGCTTACAATGCTTATAATGGATACAATTATTAATGAATAAGAGAAACCTAAATAGATGAGTGTAGATGGAGGGTAACTGAGAAATATTACTATGCACAGCCATTAAGCACATTATAAATTTAATTGTATATGTTTTAGTAGATATATAATCCATAATACATTAGCCAGAGAAAGTCAAAGGAAAATCAGTGGACAAAAAATGAAATATCTGAATTTTTCTTTTAAATATTGAAAGATACAGTGTTTTTTTAAAGATACGTTTTTTAATTTACATATTGGATATTCATCCACACTTTCTAGACTAACTTCTGTATATCTGCACGACTCTCCCTTCTTTTGAGGTTCTGTTCACAGATGGATGCTCTAACACTGACCTGTACAACTCAGAATTTAGAACTTCATTAAATGATGAACTGCCGTCACCATGTTTCAAAGTTGGGATGAGGTTCTTATGCAGCATTCAGTTTTGCTAAATGCCATGGAGACAACCTTACTTTAATTTAGTAGTTTTGTTAAGTTCAGTGTTTGTGGGAGTGTGGACTCATGAACGCTGGACATGGAATACCTAGTTTGTATGCCATCTGACTGTTGGCCAAAACCCATTAGAAAGAGTTTGAAACCTCCTCCAGCCTAAAGAGCATTGGCAAATATTTTTTTATAAATCTCATTAGTCTGAGACATGATGTGTGTGTGGTAAAAAAACAAACTTTATGATGAAGATGAGTTGATGTTTTTTGGACAGTCATAAACCTCTCGACCCTAATTATCCTAATTATCCAAAACTCATTCTAGAGATTTACATACTTTTGCCAATAAGGACATTTAATGTTAGACCATATTTTTTCTATGTAATTAAAAGTGTTATTTGTTTTCATTTCATCACAATCACAGTGATAAAGGATTTACAAACCTTTAAACAACACAGTGTAGAGACCATCAAAACTATCCCATCAGATAAACAGTACTCTCGCCTCTGAGAGATAATGGAACTTCAACTCTTGCTTCAGATCCAGACAGCTTCTGTCCAGACCTCATTATCTTTGAATATTTGAATTGGATTGAGAGAAGCAGAGTTACATTACCTAAAATAGTTTGATGCTGAGCCCAATGCAGTAAGTGCCGGAATTTAGAAGAAAGCTGTTCCTAACACAAGTTCTATTTACTAGTTCTATTTCTATTATAGCTCTATTTACTCTTGCAACAGAAAAAAAATTTAAACGTTCTAATTTAGAGGTCAGCAATTGACCCAACTGGTTTGGCTGCAGGATTTCAATCTAGATAATGAGAAGCACATCTGATTCCACTTGTATAATTGTTGGTCAGTTCTCAGTTAATATTTCTAATATTTATATCAATCAGCTGTAGCATGAAAACCACCTTCTTGTACCTCCATTTTATCAGCTCAACTTACCATCTAGTTCAACTTTGTATACTTTTTAGCTCCCTTTCACTCTGTTCTTCAGTGGTGAGGAACCCCACAGGACCAGCAAAGAACAGGCCTTATTTGGGTAGTGTATCATTTTCAGCCCTCTAGTGACACTGCCATGGGTCGATCAGACGCAGCAGTATTGCTGAAGTGTTAAAACACCTCAGCATCATTGTTGGACTGAGAATAGTCCACCAACCAAAAATATCTAGAAAAAAATGCTGACTTTACATCTGAACCAACAACATAGGATTGCCTGATAGAGTGGGCAGTGAGTGGACATAGTGTTTAAAAACTTCAGCAGCACTGCTGTGTCTGATCCACTCATACCAGCACAACACACAATAACACATCAACAATACTCAGTGTCACTGCAGTGCTGAGGATGGTCCACCACCCAAATAATACCTGCCCTGTAGTGGTCCAGTGGGTTCTAACCATTTGAGAACAGGGTAATGACCATTTGAGAACAGGATCATCCTTTAGTTGTACCTCCACCAAATGTTTCCTGTAGCTGCAAATAAGATTTGCATAGCATTCAGTAGGAACTTTGATTCATTCCTCCCCGCAAACGGATTCAGATTCATCGATATTTCTGGGGAGCATCTCAAAAGGGTTAAGGTCTCGGATTTGGCCATTTCAAAACACAAATCTATAAACCGTTCATTAGTTGATTTAGCTTGTCTGCTTTAGGTCATTGTATTGTTGCTTCACACAATATCACTTTAGCTTGAGGTCATGAACTGCCGCTCTTAGATTCTCCTGAGAAATGTTTTGATATATGTTCGAATTCATTGTTTCCCTCCAACCTGCTTTACAGTTGGGATGAGGTTTTTGTATTGGTGTGCACTGTCCTTCTCATAAAAATATCTTTCTTCATGATGTCCTTCCATGAACACCATTCTTCTTCAGTGTTTTTCTGATAGTGGATGCATGAACAAATGTTTTTTTTTACAGTTCCTAGAGTCTTCAGTAGGTCTTTTGGTGTTAACTTTGGGTTCTTTCTCACCCCCTTTTTCAGGATTGCTCATTGTGCTCCTTGAGTGATATCAACAGGATAGCAACAGCCCTGACTTTTCTCTCTTTGTAGAGAATTGGTCTAACTGTGAATTGATGTTTACACAGGTCTTTACCAATGGATTTGTAGCCTTTCAGCTTCATGCATCTCTATAACACGTCTTCTGAAAACTGTTTGCATCGAGGCATGGTTCACACCAGCCTTTCTTTAGAAAAGAACAGAAATTTGAGTAACCAGGTTTTGTGTGCTGCCTTTATTTAATGGGCAAATCACCTGTGATACATACACTTCCAATGTCATCTCCATAACTGAAACACCTTTTGCCAATTAGGTCTTGGGGAAGTCATAACACAGTGGTTGTTCTAAATAAAAGACATTAAAAAGTATGCCTGTTTTTTTCCCATGAAGCAACCAGGTGGTTTCAGTGATGTTTGAGTTATGGCTGAACGTTCACGTTCTGGCCTTCTGTAAATAAGACTGGTGATCCCTGTTCTAATTCATACTAATTAAAATCAGGAACAAAAACTATGGTAACTCCTGAAGAGAATGCTGCCATCAAATAAGTTCCTTGTCATGTGACAACCAAATGACATTGTAAAGCAGCAACACACAATTAAACAACCAAACTCTCTTTTTGATACCACCAGGTTGCTTCTTCTGTAGTGTAACCGTGGCTCCCCTGTCTATCACAAGTCATGTAACATCTTCTCCCATGTCCATGGCCAGAATTGGGACTTCCACATCCTCATGATGATCAGATTTCTTATCAACCTCCTCCTCAAAATGTAGAGGACACCATATTTTTAGGACACTTACTGTTGGCACATAAATGTCCTCAGAATCCTCCGTCCAAGCAACAGGAGATTCTTCACCGGCAGACTCCTTTGAAGAAAGTTATATCCCTGTGAGGGATTTCTAATTCTAGTTTAAAATCTGGATTTGCTTCCTTTTCAGCAGTTTCAACAGGACAAACGTGAATAACTTTTACCCCAGTTTCAGCTTCCTCAGCAAGAGTTTCTTCAAGTCCTGCTTCTTGTGCAACAGGGACAATTTCCTCTCAAACAACTTCCTCAACAGAAGTTTCAACTGGGGCAATAAGGACACTTTCCTTTGTCCCAGTTTCCTCTTCTGTAGTTTCCACAGGTGCACTAAGAGGGGTATTCAGTGAGGTATATTTCTGTATCTTTTGGGATTAACTTTGCAATTATAGGGACTGACACTGGTTTTTCTTTAGTGGCCTCTTCTGTAGTCACTTCCATTGTAACACTAGGTGCAGGCACTGTTGCCACATTTACCAAGACTCTGCACTCCTCTGCAAAAGCTGGTTCTTTTAGAGAAGGGCTATTTAATTAGAATTCAGTAAGGTCAAGTTAAGAGGACATTTCCTCAGGCCAAGGTCGGGACCCTTATAATTTTTAACTTGTGTTATGATTCAATGCTATATTCTGTATAGTAGACTAATATCAGCATTTTGTCATCAGTAACTGAAAGACCGACACATTACAAATACAGTTTAGTATATTTCAATAATATTTATTGTTTTAAATGCTGAACTGAATTAATTATTTATAAAACTTCAAATAAATGGTTTTTTTTCTCACTTTAACTAAAAACAAGGGTGACATTAAAAATGCTTTTGAAAAAAGTGCATCATAAAGTGGTTATTTAGATAAAAAGTAAATAAAAAATATTCTTGTTAACTCAATTTCACATCTTAACAGTTTATCTCCCTCTCGTATTCCTCTCTCACACTTTCTGTTGTTTAGTGAGAGAAGTGAGCTTTTGGTTGTCCGGCTTGGACTTTTTTTGCCATCGACTTGTTTTTTTTTTCAGAGCACACCATCTGAACGAGCCTTCCTCTCCGACTCGCTTTATTCTCCGACTGCGGCTTCTCAGCTTCTCCCGGATCTGCTCAGACCTGATTGGCTGAGGAGTGCCTTTGGTGATCTTACAACGCACACGATTGGCCTGTAAGTTTACTACTAAAGCCCGTATACCGCAAAGACAAGAAAAGATCTACCGTTTAAAATAAACACTGTCAACGTTAAAACCTTCTCAGTAGATTATTACTTTGGGTCCGCATTGGACAATGTCCGGACCCAGACCATGGTCCGACTATTAGTGACCTCTGTTTTAGAGTATCTTCAGCTGGTGCAATAGATGCAAGTGGTGCTAAAAGACCCTTGTATCATTATAAAAGACTGTAAAGGAACAACAGGTAGGCCATCTTTACTAATAAGGATACGTTCTCTGGAAACTTCAGCTGAAGCAACAGATTCTGGTCCTGAAGTATTATCATCTTCTGGTGCAACATGGTTCTACTAGAGCAACTTAAGGTGCAGGTTCTAATATGTTTTCTCCTACCAGAAGTTCTTCTTTAGATGCCTCCACAGCAGCAGGATGTATTTCCTCTGGGCCAGCTTCAATAGAAGCTGGTCCTCTAGTGTGACTTTTTTTATAGAGGCAACATCCCTTGGACCAATACGTGCTGGTTCTACTATGCCAACTTCAGGCAAAGCTTTCGAGAGTGGTTCCTCAAGGACAAGGATTACATGAGCATCATCAGTAGGTCCATCATGAGATGTCGCCCTAACAGCAGCAGGAGATATCTTTTGTGGGACAGCTTCTCAGGGAATGGAGAAATCTCTGGGGTAGTCTTAATAAGGACAACTCAACAGACGTACAACAAGAGGCAATTTGAAGTGGTTCCATTGGGCTTCTATCACAGATTCTTCACTGGGGTGTATAACTTTAATGAAAATGAAATATGGTCCAAGTAAAATATATAAAATAAAGTGGACATGACATTAATTTTGAATGATTCTCATTTTAGGGTGGATCTACAAAAGATCTAACAAGTATGTGACTGAAACACCAGTCTTGTAAGTGAGTGAGTGTTACAGGTTACCAATGAAATGGGTGTGAATAGTCCAGAAAGCAGGGCAAGCACAGACCCCTCAGAGCCTCGGCCACTTCAGTGGTCCATGCAATGGTTTCAGAACAGTCATGCACAGCAGGATTTTGTCATAGTATGAAGAGGTGGAGGGTGGCTTCTGTATGAATCTGTATGCGATCATGTGAGAGTTTGTGGTTACCTTGGGTGAGCATGAAATCAAGGTAAGAGACAGTAGTCATTAGCAGTAGTCATTAGCAGCTTATCCAGTCCTTAAAACCTGTATCAGCAGGATGTTCTAGGAGGTGCAGAGTACCCTTACGACATGTGGACTCATCCTTGGCAGTCAGGAAAAGGTCAGTGGCATATTGTAGACAGTACAGCCAGACATAAGTTAGAGTCATGAACAGCAGCAGAAACACAGCAGGTGGGTCCTCAAAGCCCTGTGGCAATCGTGCCCAAGTATATTGTCTAGCCCTAAATTTGAAGGCATACACAGGCTTGTGGTTATGTGGAAAACAACAACTGTTAAATGCTGACACATCAAGCATGATGGGCACATGTGGAATGACAGCATTATTGACCTCTCGGACGTCCTGAGTTACCTCCAGCCATGCCCCCCAGCTTTGCAAACAGGGTTATCAGTGGTGTTTTAATGCAGGAGAAAATGAAAACCCAAGCCTTATTACCAGCCGGTAAGGGGTGTTGTTTACACTGGCTGCTGTGAGGACAAAGGGCATGAATAAGGCTTGCAGGTACAGTTATTAAAGAAAACAGCCATTTTTCCATCTTCAAAAGAAATGGACAGATGTATTTTGGACATAACATTACCACCTGATAGATTGAATGGTGAATGATAAGGTATGATCACAAACCTATGGGAGCCCATAAATTCCCACAGAGAAAACGAAATTAGAGCCTACTTTGAGTTCTAGGACAGGTAGATCAGTGGTTACATAGGTACATAGAGTTTCTGACAGAATAAGTCATTATATCTGAAGCCAACGTTTACTCATACACACGGGCAATGACCAATCAACCTAACATGCAGGCGACTCAAGCGCGGGGAGAACATGCAAACTCCACACAAACTAGCTGTGACGTGACAGTGCTAACCACTACACCACCCATGAGCGGGTAGAAAGAGTTTACATTGTGTGGGCTCTGGTTTGTTGTCCAGGTCTGAGGTACTACAACAAGAGGATTCATCTTCGTTCTTCTTTGACTGGCTCTATCTTACAGAACACTTTACATATGGGCCTGAACTGGATGACTGGATGGATGGATGACTGGATGGATGGATGGATGGATGGATGGATGACTGGATGGATGGATGGATGGATGGATGGATGGATGGATGGATGGATGGATGGATGGATGGATGGATGGATGGATGGATGGATGGATGGATGGATGGATGGATGGATGGATGGATGGATGGATGGATGGATGGATGGATGCTTTCTTGATCCCGAAGGAAATTTAGCAGCCAGTAGCAGTTACAAACACAGTACAAAAACAAAGTTACAAACACAGGAAAAAAAAACAATAAGGTATATAAAAGTTAAATAGTGTTTAAATAGTGTCCAGGAGTGCAAATGTACAGCAAAGTGTCAATAGTGTCTATGAGTGCTGACATAAGATGTCCAGTAAAGTGTCAATAGTGTCCAGGAGTGCAGATGTACAGTAATGTGATTACAGTACAAATAAAAATAAACTGTAATTTGAATTAAGGGACTTGTTCCTCATCTGTCCTCCTTCCTCTTCCGGCTCCACTGTGAGGAATTGAAGAGTCTGATGGCTCTCGGGACAAAGGATCTCCTGAGTCTGTCTGTAGAGCAGCTCTGTGACAGGAACCCGCCACTGAACTTGCTCCTTTGTTCCATGATGATGGTGTGCAGTGGGTGACCTAGGTGCCATTGAAGGGCTCAGTCATCTTTTAGTTTTACCTTCCATTTTTCTAGCATACTTTTCCCATTGCCTTTTCATTCATGCACCTAGAACCTCTCTGTGTAAAAGCAGTCCCAACTGAGATCAGCAGGTGTGTCTTGTGAGTACGATTGGCTAAAAATAACTCCTATATTATTAATCCGTGAAATTATGCCTGCACATCCAAGGGGATTCCTCAGGGGATTCCTTTGCAACCCAAAAAGGTAGATTTTAGATTTATATAACTCTTAAGAATTACAATACCACGCCATGCCATGTATGAAGAACCAACATTACTAACCAGCCACTTTTGAACACTACATTTTTGCTGATCAGTTTTTATTACAGACCATTCTGAAAGGAAAGAAAGACTATATTTATATCTACACACTATATTTAAGATGATTTCACTGATGATTCTCATATGAAGTTGACAGTGCATTAAGAGCCAGGTATCACCTTTACCTGAAAAAAATCTCAGGAAACTTTAAGTTTCTTTAAATCCTGTGAACTTGAGCTCGAGGTTAACTCTTTCCATTAGAGTACACTTCTTTCCTTTCGGAGAGGCAGATAGAAACTAACAGAAAAAAGCAAGGAGGAGCAATAAGTGAGCTTTTATTATTGGTGACAACAGGCTTCCTTTTGAAATCTAGGGTGGGTTTTAACTGCTGACCCTACACTCGTTAACTCCAGTGCTTCTGCCATAGAAAGCGGTAGAAAGACTTGCTAGCGTCCTATGACAGTGCCACATTGAATGTGAATGAGGCTTTCAGCATGACAAATGCTAATGACCGTGGTCTTAAACTGTTCTCACACTAACCAGGCTGGGAGTTGTGGTACTGAATTCTTCAAAACCTCCAAAGATACATTTTCAAAAGGTGTGAAATCATTTCTCCTTAATAGAAGAACATATAATCAGTAAAGGGTGACAGTTTGTCTGATGCTTTTTGTAATTACTCACTGAAACAAGCCACACAGCCCACCCACTGTGAATTATTATAACTGCAGAACATAGCCGAGTATGTCATTTGTTTGTTTGTTTTGACCCAGTTAGTAAAAACCACTTGGGAAGTAATTTGAGACTGATGTCTTACAGTAGCACAGAAAGAAAGTATAAGAATTGTTACAAAGTTTTTAGGGCTTTTTTGTTTACTGGGTTAGGCAAGGAAATTCTAAGTGTGATCAACATTCATATGTGAAGGTATCAAGAGAACATGATCAAAAACCATGACCATTCCAACCAACGAGAACTTAGAATTGTGTTCTGCTGGTCATCATGGAAACCCAATCCATGAAGCTCCTGAAGAAACGCTCCAATGCTAATGTTGCACTTAGAGACAGTTTGGTACCACTGACGGTCCTTACTGCATTCTTCAGCTCTGGCAGTCCTGTGAGATTATATGGTGCAACCTCTGAACCTGACATTTTATCGTTCTGAGATGTTTCCCTTCCACGACAATAGCACTTACATTTGACCAGAGCATCTCTAGTAGGGCAGAACCTGAGGAACTGACTTGTTAGAATCCTACGACAGTACCACATTGAATGTGAATGAGGTTTTCAGCATGACTAATGCTAATGTTTGTGGGTCAAACATTGCATAGCTGTATGCTTGCTTGATGTTATACGTCTGTTAGCAGTATGTGTTGCTGAAACAACCAAACTCACTTATTAGGAAGGGTGTCCACAAACATTCGGCCACGTAGTGAAGATATAAATTAATCTCGCAAACAACAAACAATTCCACAGTGAAGTTAACATATTTTATTTCTTTAAGTGCCATTCATGCATATGGGGGGGGGGGGTGGGGTGGGGGTGGTATTGACGATCCTAATGACACTTCAGAGTTATGTTACAGCACTAAACCGATACAAAGAGTAGCTGTGTCATTTCGTTGGACAGCAAAAGTAATAAACCGTGCAATAACCAAAAAACAAACAAACAGAACAAAAAAGGAAAATAAACAAAACGGCAAATACAAGAAACGACACAGACAAAGCAAACAGAAAATAAAAGATTAAAATATAATATAAACATTAACACATTTAATGTTGAACCATAGTACAGGTAAAAGGTAGTGTCACACAAAAAGCCAACGCATTTTCATCACATATATACAATATAGATATATACATACTGTATCACCCTTGGATTGGACAATAACAAAATACTCTGTATGCTTCTCCCTCTTCTTTCATAGGTGAACCCAAAGCCCTTGCCTTGATCCCCCCACCACCCCAGAGGAAAAAAGGACAATTGAAAAGACATATATTTACAATAAGCACAACACCACACCAACAATGAATAAAATAGGCCTCAAATACCAGAACTTGTTGGCAGTTTCTCCCTTAAATGTAACAAGGCTTCTCACTCAGGCCCCTTTAATAGTAATCTCTCTGGCAGGTGCATCTCCACTCAGTTACTAAAATGGAATTGTTTCTAAACAATCACTAAACTTTCACACGACACTCACACAAATGATGGAGCAACCCCATTTAGGTTTTTTTTTTCTTTTCTTCTTTGTTTTTTTTTTTTTTTTAATGAGAACTAATACATTAGCTGTATTCACACATTCCCTCAGCCTGGTTCCTCAAACTTGCTTGCCTCCTCATATAGGATTAAAACCCGTCGCCTGCTGCCTTTAAAATGAAGCCTCCATCATACACGTTTATTTATTTTTCGTTTTTTTATATATATAGGTTCACAGTACCTATAGCATATTTTCCCACTTTAAACAAACAGTCCTTTTATGGGCAGCATATGTTCCCCAATGTGGTGTCAACATGTGAGGGCAAAGGTTAGTGCCAGGCATTCACTTACAACATATCCTGACATGTACTTTATCTGCAGTTGTGCTTCTGCTTCTTTTCAAAGTGCACAAATGACAAGCAAGCAGCTTAAAGCGTTTTCTAGAAGAGGCTTCATGGGTCAAAGGTGGGTTACAATCTTCAACAGAAAGGCAAGATGAGCTGAGAAAAGAAAAACAAAATGATTATGGATACAGGTATCCTATTAACTGATGCAACACGAGACACTTAAACAAATGTGTAGTCTCTGACCTGCCCATCATGAAAAACAGAGGAGGGAAAAAAGAGGAGTAAACACTTGCTTAAGGATGAGCTTTTAATCAGAGCCATATTATAACAAGCTGGACTTAAAAAAAAATAATTCAAAGAAAAATATGGTCATTAAATAGAGGCATCTCTCCATACACAAGTGAGCCTGGTGCTAATTAAATATGTAATCATATATGTATGTTGCCAAATAGCTTAGATTTCAATCCAGAAAATGTTTACCCAAGGAGGCTAGAGGTGGGCAATACAGTAAGAATAGCATCATTAAACTTCCAGACATATGCATCATGTCATTTAGTTTTTTCAGGTACAGCATGAGTACCTCAGGAAAATCAGAGTAAAAAGATTTTATTTTGTTTTTATTTAATATTTCAAGTGCACCTCACTAGTGCCTCCAATTAAACAGAAGCAAATATGCAGCCAATTAAGCAGAGCAAATCAGAACTCATTAAATACACGAGTATTTCCATACACGAGTATCTTCAGCATCGCTGAGATTCAAACTCATGGTTTTGAGTTGAGAGTATAATGAAGCTTGAAAGATACATACAGTTGTTTGTTATTCTAAAATTAATGATACCCACTTAACACTGCTTAAGAAAGCTGGTAGAAAATATACCCCGATAGCATCATATTGCCCACCCCTGCGTCCTGTGCGGCCTCTAGTCTGGTTCTTCGGCAGGAACGAGCTGTCTCAAGTACGCAATGACGCTTATTAAAAAAATAAAAATAAAAAAAAACCAGGCGGGCAGGTCTGAAATCATTGCAGCTTTGATTGAAATATTGTTGAAATCTGACAAACACTGTCAAATCTCAGGCAGTAGAGCACTGTTGGGACCTGTTCAATATTTGACCATATAAAATCATTTAGGCTCATTTTTACGATGTTAAAACCAACATTTGTTACAAAATGTTCATATTGGCTGGGTTTGAATTCTTAAAGCATCGAAGGACTGTGTAGAAGAATCTTTTCTTTTAAATATGGCCATTGCCGAAGATGGCCAGCCCAATAGAAGTGGAGCTTAAGTATCAATACTCGGTCTGTAGATCCTATAATACTGAAATACAAAAACATGATTGTCGATAAGCCATAGTCAAGAGAACTTAGGAGAAGTCATGATAATGTGCAATTACACTTCCATTAACGAGGAGATCAATAAAGCGACAAAGAAGTTGCCTCGGGCAACATCAGAGTTCCAAATCTATGGCTTGTTAAACAATTCTATGAGGAGTTTTCTAACACTCACCGTATTTATCACTTTGCTAGCAAAGTGCACTAACCAACCTTCTCCATGACATACCCTGAAATACGCTTGTAGCACTAAAATGGAAGCTTTGTAGTCTAAACTAGCTATACCTCAATGAGCTTTGTGCTTATTGGTACAAATGATTGTGAAGATAATCAATAGCCCTAACTTAATAATATTGCACAAGCACATACCACAGCAGTTAACCCACACTGAAAGAATTTGGCCCAGTCACACCAGCATTTTGCATCAATTTGCATACGAATCCTAGCTTGACGCATAAATTCGCCGACCAAGAACATGCTTCAGCTCCGCTGACCTCAACAGGGGTGGGGCTTCATATAGCAGCGCTAATTTTAGCAGTATTTAAGCCCAATGCTTTATATAGTTGTTCTTAACCCAACTACATGTGAAAACAGAGGTTGCGTTGTACGCATGTAGTTAAGATGGCTAGATTAGGTGGTCTAACTTACTCTGAGTTGGTGAATTAGCCAACTTAGTAACGACTAATTCATAAAATTAGCCAGCCACAGCTAAACTCCCCAATTCATACAGCGAACTGCACTAACAGCATCACTTGCTAGTGAGGACAAGCAACTCGTCTCTGAGATAGGGTGATTAAACTGCGAGTGTAAATGTTTTAAGCAAAGCCACACTGTATACATTTTTTAAAAGCAGGGCTATCTTGATGTTGCTTCCCACTTTCCTCTACATTACAGCCAGTATCTCAATTCTCTCACTCCACCAGCACTTGGTGCTTCCCTAGTCCTTGTTGGAGGACTGAAGCAGCAAGACGTTTCATGTCAGCTGGTCCAGGGACATTAAATATAGACGAGACTTACAGCACGGTCCATTAAGCAAATGTGCCTTAACGCAACTTCCATCTCCCCCCCCCCCCCAAACTTGACTGTGCAGAGCTTCCCAGCAGGCCCCTTACTGCGACCCATCCCAAACCCCCTCCTCCACTGCATGTAAAACTGGGCTCTCTTAAATAACTCTCTTCGGACCCTTTAGAACAGCCGCTGCGTGAAACAATGCATGAAACCTTGAGTCGGTCGGGTCGAGCAGGCAGGCCTTAAACCAGGTTGGACAAGAGCGTCACAGTGCTAGCAGGAGACAGCGAGACTGCTAGGGAAGGTTACAGGAGACCAACTAAAGACTGTACACGCACACATGGAGAGTGAATGGTTAAACGAAAGAATGAACGAATGATTTCTAATAAAAAAATAAAAGGTGAGATCTGAATCAGTCACTTCCTGATGCACCGTTTCATACGTTTCAAGAAAACGTCAGGGACGCGGAGTATGATACATCGTAGACGGCAAAGATACACAAGTAAGTACAAATACTGCAGGTAATGTGGTTAAATTTACAAATGCTTTATGAGCCATACTCATCGTTTAAACGATTAACGGATTGAACGCTTGCTAGCACGGAGATCCGATTCAGGTGCTTGAGGGCTTGTACGCCTTCGGCTGGTTTCAAAGACCAGGATTAAGCCTGAGTCGAGGCTGAACAGAATTGTTAAGGATAAAAACAACATTGGTGTTGTAATTTAGTCCAAGACTAGACTTAATTCGTGTCCAGGAAAGCAGCCCTTTACAGAGTAAAGGCTCAGGTGATGTGTGGAGCACCAGAATTCACAGAGATATACAGAGCCAGCAGAGGGAGTGATCTGGGCAGCGTCACATGACCGCGTCACATGACCGTGTCACACTGAGTGACATTACCTGAAAAGCTTGCCTCCTGTCTGAAAAGTGGCCTGCATTTTCAGAGGGAACAATCACACGACGAATGAGAGCCAAGAGGAGAAAGAACAAGCCGAAACATATCACTCTGAAGAAATCAAAGAAAAAATAAAATAAAATAAGGTCAAATAAAAATAAAGTCACACAACAGTTACGGGCAGGGAAGAGCTTGGCCTAAGAGCAGATTCGCAGAAAGGCAGTTGGTTAGGACACCGAAAAAAGGGGGTCTGTCACAGAGAAACGGGAAGGTTTTACATTTAACATGAACATGAGCGCACTTGTCCCTCAGACAAGTACAAAAGCAATCACTTCAACATGTCCCAGTAAATGTGATTGTCTTCAAAGTAACTTTTTTTTTTTGTTTCTTTTTTTTTTTTTTTGTTGTTGTTTCATTTCCTAAAAACACCATGACAACAGGAGTCTCTTTCAGCTCATTAAAAACGACACCCGCACTTTTTTTTTTTTTTTTTGAAGCGCCCTGTTTCAATCTGCCTCCTGCCTTGGGGCGTGCAGACAGTTTGGGTCTAGCCCTCTCTCTCTCTTTCTCTCTCTCTCTCTCTCTCTCTTTTTCTCTCCCCCTCTCGCACATACACACTCTTCTTATCCTCCATGCGTCTCTCTCGTTTTCCTGCACGACTCTTCTCCTCTGGGACGGACGCTAGACGATGGAGTCCCAGTCGAAGTCATCCTGGATGTCGTCGGTGGGCATGCGCCGCATTTGAAAGTTTCCAGTGGGCATCATGTGCTGCTGGTTCATCTGCGCATGATGGCCTGAGAATACAGACATATATACAAGTGTGAGTCTCGATATGATTATATACAAAGTCAAGTAGATATTAGCATCATATTTACTTTCAACTCACAATGTACTGAAAGTTCAGTGAATCACAGCCGCACGCTGGGCCATGAAATCCGTGTCTTACTTTTAAACTCTGAATTGTAGATGTTGTTGTCAGAATGAAGAGGGAGACCAGTTTAGAGTATAAGCTTTATTCTTAGTACTGACACTCTGTGAGCTCTCAAACCCTGGTCTAACTTCAAACTAGCAAACACACCGCATTTAAACACACCAACAACAAGTCAACTGGCCGCAACCCATCTGGCCAGATGTTCTCGGGCCTCCCATCAATCAGTAGGATCTGCTGGGCCATATACCTATACGACGGGATCACTAAACCATAAACAATCTCGCTATGTCAGTGGCATTCATCTGTATACACAAGCTTTTAACAGACCCTATAGCGTGTACAAAAATTACCCATAATGCATTAGAGTTTGTAAACATGTTTGAGTCTCATTTCTATACGTTTCGACAGTGTTACTGCACCCAAAAACAACCGGTGAAAACAGGGTCTTTAGAAGAGTATCAAGCAATCAAGAGTGGCTATAGCCGGTTACAATTTGGAGAGAGTGCCAGAACACTGTCAATACACCCACAACTCAGAGTTCACTAAGCAAGATACAGATGTCATGGCACACTGTACGACTGGGTTTCTGGGGGCAGTGCAACAAAATTGGCAAAAGTTTGCACGTAGCAAACAGAACCGCAAACCTGTGCAAGCTGATCTGCATGAACGAAAAGTACAAATTGTGGGCAAAATGAAAATGAAACTAAATGACTTAAGGCTCCAAAAATACTCTGCCTCTATATACACACATCAATATACATTCATAAGCTGATGTACGCCTTCAAATCACAATTTACGAATATCATAATATCTAACTCTATAACATTTTGCCTTGTAAACTAGGGCTGTGTATTGGCAAGAACCTGGCGATACAATACGTATCGTGATACAGGGGTCACGATTCAATATATCACGATATATTGCGATACTGTAAGCAAAGTGATATACAGTGATAAACTGATTTTTCAAATCCTACTATCAAAACACACCACTATATGAACAGGTTCGCCAATGCTTACAAAAGCCCTGCGCCCTTGTGCTGCTTGTTAATGTTGGAGTGGAGCTAAAAATGGATTCCAACACTGCCATCTAGTGGTCAGAGGCTTAAACACAACACACAGTGAGTCACTGTCTGCCAGGAATCTGTGTATCGATACTGTGTTTTTGATAATTGATACAGTATCACCAAACATAATATCCCCATATTCGATATTTTCTTACACCCCTATAGTAAACTTCATGACCGCTGGTTCCCATCACTACCACTGCCAGAACAACAATATTAACCTTAATTTTAAAGACGTTTTAAATATATGTGGAATTCTTTAAGAGTAAATGATGGAAGGTAACCTGTCATGGCGTTGCCTGCGCTGCTCATTGGAGGCATATGTGGGTATCCTGGAGGACCCATCATGGAGGACATGCTCTGTCTCGAGTCTATATACATATTTCCTGAAAAACAAGAACAGTAGTTTCACTGACGATGCTGAAGAAGAAATATGAATACACCACATATTGTTCTTGTATGTTAAGTATGTCCTTATTGTTTTTTTTAGCCTTCCCTATTGCTAACACAGATAAAATCAAGTAGGCAGCTATGCAACTTGAGTAGACAAAAGCTAGCAGTAGAATGAGTCCTACTGCAGAGCTCAGAGACTTTAAACATGAGATGCCACCTTTTCCACGAGTCAGTTCGGAAAATTTCTGTGCTGGACTTTACAAATGCTCACTTGACTGAATCACTAAATTTGTGATCACCTGTATTAATGTGCTGGCTGGGCTTGTTGGGGTGCATGGAGCCGTGACATACAGGTGGCTGCACTGCCCCCTGTGGCTGGATGACTCCAGTGCGGGCAAAGAACTGGTTGATGGAGGAGCAGAGGTCTGCGATTTGGGTCGGTTCTAGAGACCAGTTATTCAACTCTGCCTGCCGCATACTCTCTCTCAAACCTACAAAGGGGGGAAAAAACCCCAAAGACTTAAGAAAGAAATAGTCTGAGAAGTTGCATGTTATAGAATCATGTAGTAAGAAGTCCTGCAATATGATTAGAGACGCATATAACAACTTTTCCCAATATGAATTCAATCATTGCCCACCCTTACATAAACATACCAATCAGTGATGGCGAAGTAATATGTTCAAGCTTTGCATTACAGTAAATCAAAAAGGATTCCGTCGATCGAATTTTCGTTCCACGAGGCATGAAAACAACTTGCGGGATTAAAACTCCACATGTAAAAGGAACGAGAAATGCCACAAGGCGACTGAACACCTCTTTTATTCTTGTTAAAATGATTTAATTTCATAAGTAACCTTTCCCTGTGATATCTAATTAAATCCTACCTTGCAATTTTAGCACATAATTGGATAAACCCTGTGACCCACTGAGCGCAACAGTGTGGAGTAATTAAATTTTTAAAAAGGCAATGTGTTTTTTTCCTTAATCAAATAGCTCCTTCAAACCAACTACTGATTGGCGATGGTTCGGTTATGCAAAAAAAAGAAAAAAAAAAAAAGAAGTGGTAGTCAAACACCATTCACCTTAGCCTCTTACAATGCATTCACTACTTTTCCACCATAATGATAAGCTCACAATGATCTTATAGTAATCTACACCGGTCCAGACAAAAGAAGCCACCTGCATTTCATATGTTCCACAAACAAGCTGGCAATATTCTCCACATCGTACACTGCTCCATTTACTTTTCTTATCTCTGCAAAACCTCTGAACCTTTGAGTTGAAGGCGTGGGGCTGGAGATTAGATTTTAAAATGCTTACATTTTCTGACAGACCACCTGATTCCTAAGTAGTACTCCCCTTTTTTTTTTTTGAGAAACACTCCTACGAGAGCAGTTGCAGGCTGAATGTATAGCGAGATGGGCTAGGGCTCATTTATAAAGATTTTATTTACCATTAATACAGTTATTAAGCCTATTTTTCTTAATGCTAAATAACACCAAAGTATTAATTAATTTTATAAATGCATATCCATACAGCAAATTTACAATACCAAAACCTAATTGATCATTAACAAAGTTTATTTGAATCTGAAGCATCATTTATATCAAGCTCTTTATATTAAAAGTGCAATGGAACCAAAAACGCTTATATTCCACCAATTAAAACTATACTAACTGCATACCTACATGGGCACACTTGCCTCAACTCATGCTGAGTTATTAAGTAATCTCATATATAGACTTAGATATGTGGTTTCTGACATTGTGTGACAATGTTATCTATATGTTTATATAGATTATATAGATATCTATAGTTATCTATATGTTTATATACAAAAGTACCTAAGGTTTCACTACTTGTTAACTACGTTAACCTACTGCCTAACTAAAGACCTGCTGAAACCTAATGTTTGGCTGAACCACCGCTTTAACATCTGAGACTGAAACATTACATTACATAAATCTGGGGACGTTTTTTTTTGGTACCTTGAAAAGGTGAAAGGTCTACATCAGCCCAGTTGTAGCTGCTGGCGATGCGACAGCTTTCTTTCAGTGCATCCAGGTTTGGGTACCAGTCGCTAGGCAAACCTGCAGAAGAGGGCAGAAAGCTCAGTGTTTACAGACAAACACTTAGCAGCTGGCGTAAAAGAATACTCCAGTTTCTCGACCTAATCTCCATCTGCTGCAATTACCACGGACAATCTCAACACGTACTTCCAAAACAACAGAAAACCTTTTGACTCAAACTCACTTATAATAGAAGACGAAGGGCAGTTGCCAAGGTCGGTGAACGTTTACACAAAAAGCATTTTCGTAGAACACTTTCTTGACTTCTACAATCCAATGCATATATAGATAAAGCTGTAAATCTGTATAGTGGGACTGGCTTTCAAGAGGGATGAATCTGTGGTATTTTGCTAGACACCCAAAGGAGTAGCTCCATCTAATCAACATAGACATCAGAAAACCTTGGGAAAGGTAACCAGAAACGCTTTCCACTGTGCTGCTCTGGTGTTGGAAGGCATGTTAATTTATCATAAGCAAGTTATCATAAGAGCAGCTTTGGTACGACAGTCTCTCACTAAGCATCTCAGTGCAAAGATGTAGTCTCGAAATTGTCCTGTCTAGTTTTGTTTCAAATGTTTACAAACGTCAGAAACTGCCCATTGACTTCATCACAAAACACAATCATTATGTCAATAGCATGATACAAATGCAGCAGACAGAGATTAGACTGGAAATACTGAAGTGCTCCCGTCAAGGGTTTTGAAGAAAACGAAAAGTTCTTCAGTTTCACCAGCAGGGGGAGCCAGACCCCTCTCCTAAAGGACTGCATACAGTGTGTGTGTGTGAATTTATTTGCTGTATTTGCTTTGTTCTCATTAAGGCAAAGAACATAAATCAGATGGTGATTTACTGTCCACAGCCCCTAAGCTGCCATACATTATTTTAATCTAAAACAAATGACTATTAAAAGAAGCCTAAATAAATCAGCCTGTCAGGGAGTTGCCCACGTGGAGGGATGGAGAAAGAGAGAAGACGAGGCAGAGAACAGGAAAGACTGAGGGAGAGGAAGGTATGATGCAGGACAGAAGATAGAGAGGGTCTATTAGATCATAAAGTCTGTAAAATTCTCTAAGATAATTGCATCAGTTCGGCTGTGCTGTAATTTGTAAGGAGCTTTGTATAGTAATATCTGCTACACAGTGTCCGGTCGAAATGGAGTTCGAAACAAGAATGCTTCTCTGAGCATGGACTTATGACAAAAGTTTGAGGGTCTATTTCGAAGAAATCACTTCATTACCTACCTTGTGGCTATACTCTTTGGCCATTTTATCAGAAACACTCAACATACAGGTGCACCTCACATGTGTACAATTACTGATTGTAACACGTCTCCTGATGTACAATTCACCAGCCCTCTTTATCCCAGTCAATCAATGGACAGAGAACACCATAGGACCACCACTGAACAGATATTATTTGGGTGGTGAACCACTTAAAGTGCCGCTGTTGGGGACAAGAGGGTCAAAACTAACCAGCCAAGTGCGCCACATCGATTGTAGTCATCGATTGTGAAATAGTTAACCACAAATTGTCTCTCAGACTGCAATGACATTACTTTGGTGATTACTTTGTGGAAAAGTAACTATTACTCATTACTACTACATTACTCTCTAAAACACAAAGGAATATCTGCCAAACTGCAAAGTACAAGAGAAAGCCCAGCACTTGGACAGCCAAACATTGTAAACAATGTGTATTGGAAAGAACCTGGCGATACAATACGTATCGTGATACAGCGGTCACGATTCAATATATCACGATATAGCAAGTAAAGTGATATATTGCGATTTCTCAAATCCTACTATTCAAACACACCACTATATGAACAGGTTTATCAATGCTTACAACAGCATTGCGTCCTTGTGCTGCTTGTTAATGTTGGAGTGGAGCTGAAAATGGATTCCAACACTGCCATCTAGTGGTCAGAGGTTTAAACGCAACACACAATGCTTCACTGTCTGCCAGTAATCTGTGTATCGATGCTGTGTTTTTGAGAATCGATACAGTATCACGAAATATAATATCCCCATATTCGCTACTTTCGATATTTTCTTACACCCCTAGTAAACACCATTTAAAAGATCCCTGTTTATTCTAAATGTAGACAGTCTTGGTGATTGAAATGATTCAATTAAAGCTGTTAGAATCTACTAGCCCAAATAGCCCAAAACAGATACAGTAAAATAAAATCTTTCTAAATGAAATGTAAAGCTTACAGAGATTTTCCTAAATTCCATCATGTTTTCTACATTTCTACACAATTCAGTTACTGAGATGAGAAGTTGTTCAGAGTTGTTTGGTATTAAATACAGCATCAGTATCAACAAGTTACCAATCCTGACATCATTACAGTCGTGGTCATGGGAAACGGGAGTAGGGATGTCTACAGTGCAAATATAACCATTTCATTTTCTATCCAATACCATCTGTAAACCTATATGTCTCCTGAACTTAGTGGCAAATGTGGGATGCTCTGGAATTTTTTTCTTTAAAAACCTTCAGAGGCAGGGACCTCTCTGCAATGCACTGATAAAAACAAATTTTGAGTCTAAATATTTTAAAACGTCTGTAAATAAAGTCTCAGAGATCAGGTAGAGAAGTATTTTCAGTACCTGTGCTGAATTTGATTACCTTTTACGCTGTGGTTTTAAACACGGCAAGCTGAATCATACCCCTGATTGGTCACATGTAATTATCAGGTGGTGTCACTGGTGCCCAATGACTGCCATTAAAAAAATCTTGTGACCTCACAAGATGAGAACTCTGGCTAAGTTTTACAGGACTAATATGAGATGGGAAACGGACACTGGAATTCAAGCCGGGTATAAGTAGTTTTGGGTTCTAGGTAGGTTTTGAGTTTTGGGTAATGTCTCTACAAGCTCACTGCACATACCACAGGTGGTCAAAATCTGACCAATGATAAGGAGTTTGACTATGGCTAACACAAACACATCAACAGATGAGCAACTGCAAATCAGCAAGGTGGAACTAACAGGTCGATGTATCTAGTAGTGTGTCTAGGTTACATATGTAGGGAGCTTGGTACTTACCGGTGCTGCAGGGCATCTGTTGTTGAGCTGGATGTGGCTGGTGAGAGAGGTTCTGGTGCTGTTGATGTTGTTGGGGCTGCTGGGAGTGCTGGGAGTGTGGAGTGTGTTGGGTATGTTGGCTATGGGGCTGGTGCTGCCCGTGCTGGCCATGTGGTGTGTGTGGCGTGTGCGGGTGCTGGGTGTGCTGGGCGTGGGGGTGCTGGGAGTGCGGGCCGTGCTGAGTCAGGTGCTGTCCATGGGGGGAATTGTGGGGGTGGGACAGGGGCACCTGGCTGCCACTGGTTGGGATGCTGTTGGGGTGCGAGTTGGTGATGCTGTTCTGGTTGGTGTGGGGGTGTGTGCTGATGGTGCTGCTGGGGGAGTGCTGGTAGGAGCAAGAAGTGTGCGTCTGCTGGGACGACTCCGTTGGCATTCCCATCAAACCTGCTAAAAAACAAACCAAACCACACATACTCAGCACCAGAGCATCATAATTCCTATACACTTTAACAAAATACATAAAGAAATAAAAATAATGTAATTTACACTGATTACCCTGAAGTTTGCCTCATGAAAATCAGTCCTGTGCAAACTGTACATCTAAATCATCAAACATCTGCATGAAACTGTGTCAAGCCATCAAAGTCATTTTAAACATACTTGCCTATGTGGTTTCTCACAATATAAATAGGAAAGTAGCATGATCATTATTGTGAATAAGATTTCTGGTTACTTGTTACACTAGCATCTGTGCAAACTAAAGATGCAAGCTTCAGACACCAAACAAATCTTGGCTAATCAATTCAATTTGAACTAAAAGAGGCATAATATGGAAATCTGACTTTCTCACTTCATTGCTTTAAAAGCTCCCTAGCAGCACAAAAGCTAACCAGGAGTCCCTGCCTCTGCAAGTCAGTCTAAGCAGACAGTGAGGCAGTGACTCAGCTTATTTTCAGGTCCCTGGCCTCTCCTCCATCTCGCAAGACTTCTCTTTAATAACTGTGTTGCTCGCTCCTAGAAATGTGTTACTCGCTTAGAGAGGGGAAAACACAAGGAACCAGCACTACATCTAACTGGGCAATGTTAAAATTCCACTGGTTTATTGTAATTGGATTAAATGTTGTTTATATATATATATATATATATATATATATATATATATATATATATATATATATATATATATATATATATATATATATGTCAATCAATATTTGAATGGTTCTTGGAACTAAATAATTAAATAGCTTTATATTCACAGTGGTATGCATTCTGGTCAAATTAACTCCTTAAAGTGCCAGATGCTGCTTTTTTGAGACATTTAAAATATTGGAAAAATGCAACAAAGTAAAAAGATACAAAGATTATATATTATTTTATTTTATTCTGCGTGTATTTTTTTATTTGTCAAACTCCGAAGACAAACTGTACGACTAACTTGTGCACTAACATTAGTCATGAAGCAGAATTTATAGTATCTATATCATATCAATTACAACACTGTCATTTAGTTCAAGTTCTACTTCCTAATCCATCCATCACCTAACAACAGCTATTTGATTCACACTGATGCACAGATATATGTAAAAGGTGGGGTTTATTAATTTATTCCATGGTATTGTATCAGTAACAAATTTCATATTGGTTGGGCTCTACAGCACACAAACCATCCTGCTGGTCTTAAGAGGCTGCTGTCCATCACACTGCTGGCACACTAAACCTATTTCAGTGGAGTGCTTTTAGAGCCAGCTCTGGGGCCTGTGCTGCCGCAATCGCCAGAGAACACTCATCGGCAGGGTGACGGAGGGGCATCTCTTATCGCTAGAGAAAGCCCATTGTCCAAGCTGGGAGAGTACAGAAAGCAATTAGCCGGCAGCCCCCCTGAATAATAATGCGAGCTCATTACCTATTATCAAAGCCAGTGAATTAGCTCAGTGTCTCCGGCACCGGGGTGTGAAATCCTCTCGCCGGCTTATTTTGTGCGTTTTAATTGCCCAAGCTTGTCTGACTAAGAGATTTCACTTTTATGCACGTGAAAAAAAAAAAAAAAAAAAAAAAAAAGGTAACAACTTTCAACTAATGAAACATAGATGATAGATTAAAGGAGAGGCGCCACTCCGAAAACATTAACATGGAACGCATTTGATTCGGAGGAAAAGTAGGTTAGGTGAGCGAGGTTTCGGGGCGACTTTACCACGCACAAACCCGCGCTTGTCAAGTGCTTTTTGTACATCAGTCAATCAGATTACAAACAAAAGGTTTTAACTTCTAAAAGGCTGGAAAGGCCTGCTGTGCCACTGCACTAATGCCCCAACTGCAGCGGGTTAGTGCTTTACTATAAGCTGCCATTTGAAAGGGGAAACTGCTCTCCAGCACACAGAATTCATTGCAATTCATGGAATTTTTTTTTAAAGGGAAATATACAATCATAAAACAAGTGGCTAAAAAAGTCAAAACACCCTCGACACTGTGACCAACTTTATCTAAGATAACATGGTGGATAATCATTACTTGCCATGCAAGTCAATTCTGCCTTTAGACTGGCCAGTGATGGGTTAAAATTGTGTTTTTATTCTTTTTATATCAGGGGTGTAAATATACAATGGTGCTATGGGATGAAAGCTCTAAAGCCCTGGACCAGTGTCCTCTAATCAAAATCTAAATCTAAATTCTACCAAATTCTGAATATAAACACCAAGAAAATGTGTCCAATCAAGTTGTGAATTTAACTGCATCGATTTTGGATAGTTAGAATTTATTATACGCAACAATATAAGAATAGAAAGTCCTCAAATACGATAAAAGTCAAAGAATAACTAAATCATATTGGTTGTAGTGAAATTAGAAATTTTGCGATTCACTAAATCGCTGTAAAGAAATGTATCAATCTGTAAATTTAAGTTTAAACCTTTGTTTGGTACACTGTTCCAATAACTACTATACTACTAATACTACTGCTGCTCGCTTACCCTGTTGGCTGAAGGACTGCTCGAAGACAGACTTGTAAAGGCTGCGGAACGAGGCACTAAGATCTTCGAAGTCGGAGAATAGGAGCTGCTTATCCCGGTCGGGGATGCTGTACTGGGGCTGGGGGGGCTGCTGCTGCAGACTCAGTGACTGGGAGACTGGTTCAGAATGACTCGTCACCTGCGGGGAAATAAATAAATAGATAAATAAACAAAATACAAATGTTTACGTTATATTATTAATCATGAAAGATTTAAAGAAGCCTAAATATTAGAAATCAATGAAGAGATAACAAACTATTCATATCATCTCCAAGATTCCAAAAAGCTAATCTTTAAAAGTCTTTATTAAATATGATATGTTAAAGTATGTGGGGAAGAATGCATATAAACAGGTGTTGATTACTGTAAAGAGAGAGTCACAGCAGAAGCATTCCTCCGCCAATCACTGCAGAATCATCAACAAGTTACATTTGAATTCATTATCATTTTGGATTTTTATCATTTAAGAAAACTGAAGTGAATCGTGACAAACGTGTGAACAGAAAATGCATTAAATGAACATTAGGACATACTGTAATACGCTACAGCGTCTTTCCCAAAACCGAGGACACTTTACATCAGAGAAGACGAGGCAGCACGAGGGAAGGACAAAAGATTAGCCACAATGAACAAAATCAGCCATGACACTCTAAACTCCAGCACTGCCCACTCAGTGGCTGCGGCCAGCGGACTGGAGCTGAGATAGGAAATGACAGTCCTGACTACAGCACTCAACATCACGAACCTCAACAAACAGAGCCCGAGCTGCTTGCTGTATTCCAGCACAAAGAAAACCTGCAGGAAGCCATACTGCCCTCCTCCACTGCTCTGCTCTATCCATCCTTCAGATAAACTCCAGTTTTTACAGCATCGGTTCGATCTCCATTGTAGTCGCGGTGTAATGATACACGTATGTTCAGCTTTTTATTCAATGCTATTTTTGGAGAGGGTGTGCACATATTTTCACACACCACAACGTGTTGGGTATGAAACTATAGTACAACTACAGTTTTTACTCAACTATGACTTAACGGTTTCCTTATTTCCAGCCAGAAGTAGAAGAGTGTTCTCTTTTGATACTATGTCTCAAAATCACTCAGTGTTGCAAGTTTAGTCCTCGTTATGATTATTATTATTTTGATTATTTTGGCTATTATTATTAAAAACTATGTAAATTAAATAAAAAGCTAGAGCAAAGAGAATGACAGACTGATCGGCCACATCATTAAAACAAACTCCTTGTTTCCGCAGCCACTGTCCGTTTAATCAGCTCCACTAACCACAGAGGTGCACTTTGTGATTCGATCATTTCAGACCGTAGTCCATCTTGTTTCTCTGTATTTATTTTAATGGTCAGCCCCCACAGGGCAGACATTACTTGGGTACTGGATCATTTTCAGCACTGCAGTGACACGGACGTATGTGGTGGCGATGTGTTAGTGTGTGTTGTGCTGGTGTGAGTGGATCAGAGTTTTGGAACACCTCAGCTGATGAGACAAAAATGTTGGACAATTCCTTTAAAGACAAGACTTTAAAATTGGTCTAAACAGTGAAGCTGGCACTGATTAGAACAGAGCAGACTACTTCCGGAGGGAAAAACCTCTGAAGTTGTGTTTGTTTTGTATTCAAGAGCTTAAGACATGGTTTTAAGTAAAACTGTCAACAAAGCAATACACAGGTGAGCTGCAACCTATTTCAGAGTAAAATCAATGACGGAGCTTACAGCAAGCAAGCCATCTTAAAACAAAAATCTCATGCTCAAACATTTTACTCAGGCTATCACACTCTACCTCTTCTAACAGGGCCAGATGATAAATACATCAACATTTGTTGTTTGACTACAAAAAAAAAATGATACAGGATGGCCTGTTTGTAAAAGTGGCTATAAACGTGTACCGTCCTTGAAAATAAAAGAATAAATGAAAGATGCTTTAAATGGCATAAAAACTCAAAGCTTCAGTATAGTAACTCCTGCCAATGTCGAATTCCATAAATTCTTTTGCCCAGCCTCGAATGCCTGGTGGTTTGAATGGAATTGATCCCTGTGCCTGCAACTTTACATGTCTATCAGGATCCTAAAGAAGGACCCTCCTCTCTTTCATAGCTGCGATATCTTAAATGGTTCTAAATCCTCCAAACCCGCAAGCAGCGGTAAGGCTTAGACAAGGCCAGGGGCTGTGCCATACTTACAAGCAAGGGTGTTTCAATTAACTGAGTAGTAAGTTAATCATTCTATGTGCTAATTTGAAAAGAAAAAAACAAAACAAAACAGGGTGTTCTAGCTGAAAACCTGCATATATATATATATATATATATATATATATATATATATATATATGAGTGTGTGTTATCATTCCAGTGCAACATGTCAGTGTAGGTCTCGCTGCATTGCTGAGATTGATCCGCCTCCCTAATAGCACCTGCTCTGTGGTGGCCCTTCGGGGGGTCCTGACCATTAAAGAACAGGGTAAAAGGGGATAAATGATGTATGCAGCCAATCAGATGGACTACACTCTGTAATTGTTGTGCTTCTATGCGGTAACTGGAGCTAATAAAACGAACAGTGAGTATAGATATAAGCAGATGGTTTAAATGTTATGGCTGATCACATGTATATACACCAAAGATTCATATTTACACCCTTTTAGCCAAAGACAAAAAACAACACTCCCCATCTGACAAGACTTTTTTGTACATTTTTTTTTTAATATGTTGAAAACATTCTCTTTTTACTTCCTGACAGTTCAGTGAATATCTGTTCATTAAATCTTACAAATACTCTTAAATCTTACAAATATTAAAATGACTTATTTTAAAGCACTGGGGTATTTCAAAGCACAGTCCAACCTCAGCTGCCAGTGCAAATATAGCGGCTTAGATTTACATGCCTGACCACTGACTGACTGCCTTACATGTAAATATATCCAACAGGACGTGTAAAGAAGCCCTCTGCTGAAATGACAGCAAAAACAGGATGATTTACATAAGGCTTTGTTAGTGGCTGCATTAACTGCTGATTCTGACCAAAAGCACTTGCATCACTGAAAAGATAATGAGGTCTTCGGTTCGTTGCCGCAATATCAATTTTTCTTTCTCCTACAAGGTTACCATTTCAGCACCAGGCAACTTGTTGGCAATTGTATGGACAATCAGTTCTATAGTCAATATACCTCTTAACAATCAGTTAATCAACATAGCTAACTGCTATGCAGCCACTCTCTTTGCTGATGTAGATTTTCAAATTTCATCTTTTTTATTTTTCTTTCAAAAGTGATTTCTTCTTTTAGTTCACGACAATAAAACCCATCTACCTCCTACACTGCATGGCTCATATGAACATTATGGAGCGTTACAGATTTTTTTTTTCCTTTAAACATATAAACATTTCCTACATACCCAATGATTGACTTTGATGTGTAACTGATTTGGTGCTACTTATAATTGGGTTAGGTTTTGGAAATATCAGGCTTTCAGCAAGTATGGAACGAGTGAGCGAGATCGAGATCGGGAGAAAAAAGGAGATAGAAAGAGAGAGCATTGTCTGGTCTGCTGTAGTGAATTCATCAGTGTCTGTAGTGGATCAATGCTGGAGCCTGAAGCGCGGGGCGCGCGAGGCTTCGGGGGAACCACAACAAAGCAGGGGGCGTCTCTGGTGGGAGAACTTCAGAGGCGGCGGCTCTCTTTAGCCCAGCTCCAGCAGCATGCTCACTGCCTTTCATTCCCTTAACCCCAGCGTCAGCCTGCCCCCATGCATGGGCCTCCGCGCTCTCTGCAGTGTGTTATGTGTGTTCGGGGAGTTAGCTAGAAGGAAAGCACACACTCTCTCCACAGCTCCACTAAAGGAATCTGCGAAAAAAGACTCTCAGCCAACTGCTGCACGTCCTCCAACTTTTGCTATGGCTGGTGGTGTAAATTGTGGAATACTAATGCTAGAAAGCTGCGAGTTGTCCAATGCAAACTTCATCAAGCCTAGTCCTAGACCACCCCCCCACCAATCAGGAGCATTTTAGCTTTAACAGGCTTTAACCTAGGCTCCTTTTCAAAGCCAACTGGGCCTTCGCTGATTACACTTCAAAGCTGGGCTGAATCTTATCAGCTGTTGGTTGACATGCGGTTCAAGAAATGAGATTTGTCATAACTCACACTGGCGACGCAATGCACGTACAGTAGAGCAGCCTGTTTAGCGGAATGGCTAATGGGCCAATTAGCAGAGTTAGCCTAGCTTGAACATCAGCACACTTGCACACAGCAGCATTAGATGAGGCTGAGGCGTTGGGGCCTGGTTCGCAAATTCTGTCACCAACCTGTAGCTTAACAGCTGCTATCGACAGTGTGAATTAATTGCTATATTTAATTGCTATATCTAGCAGTGTTTGAAGTATGAAACAATTTGCTTCAGTTGTTAAATATGGCTCCTGTTCAGCAACATCTCAGAATAATAAAGCTAAAATCGAAATCTAAAATCTACACCTTCATCTAAAACCTTCAACTGAAGTCTGCAATTTTATAGAAACATATAAACACAATACACAGTGGTATATAATATTGTCCTATCAGCCACTACTAGCCAAACAAACACAGTTGTCTTCTTTGTCTAGATTCATTACACATTACTGCAGGAGCTTACTTCTTAATATTTTTGCTCAGGTGTGAGTATATTTAAATAGGCTAATGGAAAGACTTTGGTGTAAATCATTAAAAAAAAACAACAACTGTGTTTTAGAGACATGTTTCATGTAGTGTGTGCATCTACATCTGCGTAAGACAATCAAATTAGTCTGAATTGGTGTTTAAAACATGTCACCCCGGTTTTATATCATGGTTAAAAACAAGAATGTAACTAGGATTGTACAAATGTGTCCTGTATAAAGGCTCACACAATGCTCTCCTGCACATTTCAACATATATTTCATATGTTTTGATCTGGGTTGCTATCGATTCTATGCTGCTGCTGGACTTTACCGTCGTGTAGCTGTGCACGCTTCCCACACTGTTCAGATTGACCGAGGCCAGGCTCTGGTCAGACAGGCTGTTGTTAAGGCTGCTTCTCGGGCTGTCACTACCATCCTGGTCTGTGTTGTACAACGCCACCTGAAAAGCCAACAGAGGAAATAATAATCAGTGGGAATAGCAACAAATCTAACTTATTAAGACTATCACTACTAATAATAATAACAATTATAGTTTAAAAACGGTACAATCTACACATAAAAACAGATCACAAATTATAATTTGAATTTGAAAAAGGACAACTAAAATAATTCTAATACGATTTAATAATACTATTTTATATCTCAGACCTTTATTTACATTGTCATATTCCTAGTATTTAATTGCTTGGCAACTGTTATTATTATTTATCTTATTATTTATTAACTTTACACTTATAAATATCACCACACATGTTGCTTGGCAATAAAGAATCCTGATACTGACATATAATAATAATAATAATAATAATAATAATAATAATAATAATAATAATAATAATATCTAAATTATTATTGTTATTATTATTATTATTATTAGTAGTAGTAGTTTAGTAGTTAGTAATGGTAAATAACCAATAATAAATATACAATCAATAACAGTAATGTATACATGTAAGACACAATATATTCATTTAATACAAGGGTAACTAACATGTACTTAATTTAATCATCTCTTTTGTCTCTCATGTCTTTAGTCATAATTTCTTGATCTTAAAAGAAAGGAAATAAGAAGATGAAAAGGAAGAAGAAAAATAATATATTTTTTTAAATGATAAGCGATTATTGGTATTCCTTAAGGGAGATTCCACAGATGACGCGAGAAATCAACACGATCCAGGCATGTAGCACAGATAACAAGGGTGGAGTGGGAAAAAGAGGCAAACAAACAGAAACTGTCTGGCGGTTTCTGAGGTCAGCAGAGTGGAATCCTCTCCGCTTGTCACAACACTGCCGGCTGTTACATCACTCGTGTTGGTGTGTGTGCGTGTGTGTAGGCGGGGGTGTATGAGGGCCGCCTGTGTGCATAACGCTGAAATGACCCAAAATCCACACTTGGGGTCTCCGGTCTCGATTAAAGGAGCAGTTTAGTCAAAAGCAGCCAATCATCATCTATTTGTTGTTAGCCATGTATTACTGAACCTTTCTTTTTCCTTTAAACATGTAGAATGTATAAACTGCTTCGATGGAGGTACTGGTGAACAGATGCACTGGACGGCAGTGAGGTAAATGATCAATTATCACATGCAAGGCCAATGCAGTACTGAAGCTCTGGTTTTCCACTTTTAAGCACTTTGTTCTTTATTATTGTTACACACATTGAACTACACTTGGTTTAAGATGCGTGTTATATGAGTAATATTCGACCATATATTTATACAGCTCATATATAGCTTGCCCTACTACAGGCCAATATACCCTTACCTATACCGGTTACAACCCATATACACAACAGTACTCATATTTCCTCCACGGTTTAGAGAACTACACACAGTTCCCGAATAACTTCCCATTTTGTGTTCTCACAGCACCACAGGAACAGTGACAGCATGTGTAAAATAACAAAAAGGACACATACTGTGTAATGGTTACATCATTTCAACAGTAACACAACAAATATCAGGTTTGAGAAGTTGTTTTTTTCTATGTTGTATTGCTTTGAGAATATGAAGCTTTCACTCAGCTTATTTTTTTTTGTCCTGTAATTTCTTTCAAGCATGCTGAATTCCCAATTCACCTGTTTTAAACAAAATCAGTTAATGCTATATTTAAATACTTCAACGAATAAATGTTATCATCTAAAACCAGCCAACTTTTGGGTGCCCTTTCCGTTCTAATCTGTGGTTGTTCTTTCACGCTTTCACTGTTTTTTTTCTTTTATAATTACCAATAAAAGCTTACTGCGAAAGCTTTCCATTGACCAACCAGAGATGTTCAGTATGGTAAGGTTCACTTGGTCCACAAACCATCTGGAGTATGAACTAAAAAATTCCTTTAAACTATGTCCCGGACTTTTCAGGTGTAAAACACATATAGAAGTAGTTCCTGAACGTTCCTGAAAAAAAAGACGAGATACAATATACATCAGTGCATGTAACTTTGTAGGGTAGACCTTCTGGGGGTAGGCACTGAGGGTCTGTACCTGAGGATCAGGTAGATACTCTGATTGTCTGGAATGGTGAAGAGGGGGTAAAGCTCTCTTTCAGTAAAGGTCACGGGCGCAGGCTGTGTCAGAGCCGTCAGCTTAGCCAGTGTAAATTAGTTTGGGACAGCTCACAAAAGGTCCTCGGTGCAACTGAGACTGTGACCTTTCAATCCAAAGGAAGAAGGCAGTATATACAGGGGGGTCTGCAGCGCAAAAGGAAAAAAAAAATAAATAAATAAAAAAACTCCTCTCCACTTCAAACAGTGGTCCCAATTATCATCTGAAATGCTTTACTGCAAATATGTACTGGTTGGAGAGGGGGAGTAAATAAGGCATTGGAGGAATGATATGTAAATGAACATAATGAGATCCTGAGAGAATAGCCCTACATTGAGCTTCCTGCGGTAGAAAAGGATGAATGGAATTGCAACAATGCTAGCTGCGCTCACGTCACAAGGCTACATGTCTTGGCAGCCCCAGTCTGGTGCTAAAACCACTTAGCGAGGCTCAGAGACAAACTGGGCCCTGTGTACAACACAATGCTACTTCAAGTTTCTTTTTTTTTCCCTTCTTTTTTTGGAAGGGAAGCGGGCACAGTGTGTCAAAACACTGGATCAGTGTGTTAGCGCTGAACCATGGCTAACATGCCAGCATGCAGCTCTTTTCCTTTACGTTTCTGTTAGCAACAGAGAGGCAGCTGAGGCCGTGGCTTTTCAGGCCCTCTTTCGCACAGGCACGCAGACAGCACGGTGAGACAAACGTAGGGAGAAAGATGGAGGGAACAAGGAAAAAGGAAAAGAAAAAAAAAAATAATAATAATAATAGTCACGTCATAGTCTCTTACAGAGAATTATCATTCAGGCAGAATGAATGCCTCCCAATCCTATTATTCATCTCACATCAAAAGGAGAAGCATAATAGATCCAGGCTGCAACGGATGGAGGGGGAGGATATCATGGCCTGATTTGCATACTACAACCTTTTTCCAGCTCAGTGTAGGCTGGGCTCCAGTGTTATATAGCCACTAACCCACAGAGCCTCCGAGGACCAAGGGCACAGACGTGGCGAAGAATTCAATCGCGCAGAAAACGGTCCCAATTACAATCAAACCTGGGCACGTCGCACAAGTAGAAACGTTAGCCTATGTATAATTAAGCCATAAAAGGCGCTTCTAGCCCTGAGCCTTTCACGGCCGACCACAGTATATTTTTACTCCCTGCACCCATAAAGCCAGAGTTCTCTTTCAAAAGCTCCCCGCGCTGTGGTTAGCCTGACACCCCAAAAGCAGACGCCTACGCACTGCAGCGGGGCACGGCACGCACTCCGACAGAAAGGAGACGCGAGGCGAGAGAAGAAGGGGTGAACAAATCCACTACAAATACTCCTGGGTGTTTGCTGGTGGAACAGGAGTGCTAGGCCTATATTTAGCCATGAATTAAAGTCAAAAGCCAGCGGTGTCTTTTACACAGGAAGACTAATCTGCAGCATGAGACGTGGATTATGAAATCAAAGAGAAATCCACCCAGGTGCATTAGACAATGGCACACACTGTAGAGAAGATTCCCCCTGTCTGGGATTTAAAGATGATGGCGAAACAGAAGGGTGTGTGCTGTGGGGGAGAAAAAAAAAAAAAGACTTCCAGCTTGGTTGCCAGAAAATTCATTTTGATATTCCTGTGTTTTCCTCAAAAGTAACTAAATGCTAATAAAATGCTAATAACTTCTCTTCTCCAGGTCTTTTAGATACCAGCAGTGAGGTAGAACAAGCTATTTCTACTTTCATTACATTAATATTACTATTATTAGCTGGTGCCTAGTCAACAAGTTAGCTAATGTGCCTAATCTAGTTGTGCTCCCACTAACTAGGTCTTTTCATATCACATAACTGTACTAAGCTGTGAATATGACAGCAGGTGCGTGCTTCCTTCGAGCTGCTTCAAGCCAGCTACATTTTTGACATCCTTGGAGGAGAACATTACCTGCCAATTCTGTTACATCAGCTAACAGACGGTCATCTTGCATGTGAGTGACGGGAAAAATGAAAGGCCATCCTACTCACCCACAGAGAGAGTCAGGCCAATTGTGCTCTCTTGGACTCACAGATGGTTATGGCTTTCGTTCCACATGGTAGAACCAATAGAACTAGTTAGAAAGCTCCAAGCGATTACTAGCTATCAGACAACCGGAGCTTAACCAGCATAACCAAGCCTGCTAACACCGCCTACTTAAGTCGAGCTGCTAGTATATATATATATATATATATATATATATATATATATATATATATATATATATATATATGGTATAATGACTTAAACCCAACAGCACCATAAACCTTCCCAGAGTAAAGCCTGTAAAAACCATACAACTGTAGCCTATGCTCATCTTCACAAGCCATTAAAAACCATAAAAACACATAAAGGACTTCTTTCTCTGACCCATCTGCTGATTACTTACACATAAGCTTAATATTGCAGCCGTTTATGACCACTGAAGCATCAGTAACACTAACTTTTAGTTGCCCTGGTCGCCAGCTTAGCTCTGTGTTCAAGCAGTATCAGAAAATGTACTAACTAGTGATGCATCGCCCTTAAGATGACTTTGTTACATTCTTCAGTTGAACTTCAATTAAAGCTCGATCAACTGTAGGAACTGAGGAGACGGCAGGCAGAGTTCGACTGTGTGCAGAATGACCGAAGGTGGCTGTCCTGAGCTGCAGAGAGCTCAGCTCTCATTGGCCTGTGGCGGCAGGCGGGAAAGCCAGAGAAAGAGGGAATTCCTGTGGCTTGGCACGGATCAGCGAGAGAGGCGTGGCCTGCTGTGTTTACAGCACCATCACTGAGAAACAACCTCTCTGAGGAGAAAACGGCACTCAGATCTGTTGTTTTCCACTTTGTCTCCTGCTTGTTTCACTTTTATTCCATCATGGTTTAGAGCAAAGGGGGCGAAAAAGAAGAAAAGACTGAGGAACACAGCTGGGCTTCAACATGGAACTGATCTGGGTTAGGCCTTAAGCCAAAACAAACAGTTTAACCCTTATAAATGTAGCTTTATTATTCCGTAATTACTATGACACTAATGTGTAGGTGACGTAGCTATGGTCGTAAGGAACTGTGGGCGCTTACAGACCCTTTTACAGTTTAAGAGATTCAATTAGACTGTGAAGCCTTTTTGTGAAAGACTGCAAGAGTGGAAAATTCCTGAAAGGGTGAGAAGAGCAGATTCAGACTGAACGCTAGACTGAGGGTCTGTTTACACCCTGTATCAACGTGAGCCTTTAACACATCTAGAACGTGTTATGATTGGATTATCATCAGATCACTCCAACCGCATTCAGAAATGGTCTGAGACCAATCTTGACCCCGTTTAAGCGGATATGAGCTAACTGTATCTGAATGTGGATTCAGGTCAATTATAAAGGGCATGTAAACAATGACCAGTAGATGGTACCTGTATAAACTAGATGGTAAGTGGCTTCTATTAGAACACTATGCATATTCTTTGAAGGACAATGCTAAAAGCTATTACATCAGCTCACAGACACCCACACTGGCTAGCACTGAACGATGAGGAAGAGGAAGGGCTGTCTTGTTCACCCAAGTGAGTAGGTCAGTTATGCTTTCATGGACTCACACATGGCTGTGGTATGGCCAGGGACTGAACTCTCTTTCACCCAAGAAAAGGGCCAACACTTAGACAGATGTGCACACAATCCATTTGAAATGTGCTAAGACTGTTGTGCCGGTGAAACTGCAAGTGGACACATGCCGTTAGTCTACATGTCCACAAAATTGCATACAATTTCAATTGCTGGTGGTTTGCCACTCAAATTACAATGTACTTCACAGAGCTATACTGCTGGAGCTGCAGGAATAAGGGTCCACCGCTGTTTAGTCAACCACATGAAGCCAGACTCCACGAAGCACCAACTTTCTATTAGCAAAACTAATACACACAATCATACGACACATCCCAAATGTGGTTGGGCATGCACACTCACTTTGGGGGGGGAAAAAAAGTCCCCTTTGGTCCTCCCCCAAAACTCCATGGTTAATATGAAATCCTGTTGGTTTAATGCCTGGAGTAAATTAATAGCCGATGCTGTTAGGCTCTTTAAAAGCACTCCAGAGAGTGCAGTCTGCAACAGGCCAAGACTGGAGGCCTTAAGGTTAAAAAGCCTATTTACATTTCAGAGTGGTGCATTCCCTGCCTCTTTGTGCTTTTCTTCTTTGTGGAGCCACTAAGGACAGGTTAGAGAGTGATGCCCCTTTAAGTGCTCCACCTGGGAGTATTATACAGGTACGGAGGCTTAGAGAGTTATAAGAACCTACATTTGTGAAGCTTCGCATTCAGCACTAACACTACAGTACTGACCTTCATACTTCACATACAATATATATTTATAAACACTCCAATAAAAGCTGAACATTTACAAAGTGCCCTGCGCCGCGCATGAAGGCTGAGTGCAGAGTGGACAGCATACAGATCACATTTATGGAAAGGAGTTGCAGGTTTTTATTCTGAACGATGTTACAGATGAGTTTCTGTGGATGTTTTGATGCACCAATGTTTTTATTCAAGAGCTAATAAAGGTGAATTATTTGGGTCGATATTAAGCCGATCAATTTACAATTATGTTACATCACAGCGTAAGGTAAAGTGAGAAAAATCAGCTTAATTCTCAGTGACTGAGGCCAATCAAATCAATTCTTACCCCAAATGTGTGCATCATTCAGTGTTATTTTTTTGGAATCATTGTTGTGGGTGTGGTCGTAATTTAAGAAAATTGATTCCAGTTAGTAAACAGACAAATCTGAATACTTTCCTGTTTAATATGAATGTATAAAAAGGTGGCATTAAATAAAAAAATATATATTTAAAAGACTGGTTGGTTGGATAATGATAAATAGCACACATGGTAACTACATTATACTAAATTAACACAAAGTGGGTTTTAAGTACTGTCCCATTTGTGCCCTTAGATCAAAAACTGGCATGAGGGATATCATCACATAGGATGAATATCCACAACAGATTTGTCAAACACCACTAATGCCAGTTAAGACTGTACTGTGTACAGTAGAAGGTATATGTCATTAATGTACAGAAACATCACTGACTTCTTTGGACTCAGCTGCACGTGGAAATGTATATATATTATTTATATAAACGATGAAAACGCACAAACTGTTACCAGGATAAAGTTCAAAAGCCAGGCTCCTCTGTGATAAAGTGGTGTGAAAGCGTTTCAAATATATACACGATTTTGTTTAACCCAATTTACTAGGTAACATATCAAATGCTGTGTTTTTGTACAGTTTTTAACTTAATACAGGTCAAACAGAATGGACTAATAACAACTTTCTGTTTTCATAGCCATATTATAGCCAGTACTAACTTTCTTTGGAACTAAGTCTGTATATAATAATTAAATGTTCATACAAGTTTGAAGGTCTACAATGACAAGCTGCTGTCAGGAATCTTTCATTTAGACTAATTCTTAATACAGATTAATTTTCTTTAATGTGTAAACGTAGACTATTGATAAAAACAGAGAGCAATATTCTGTAGCAACCTGAAACTGGTGTGCTTAGTCTCTGTGAAGTTCGGTAGGTACAGCCATATTTGCTAAGGCTCATGGTAGGCGTCATGGTAGGTTAGTTAAAGTTAGTTAGTTAAAGTAGTTATTGTGCTGTTCTGGGTCAGGGAGTGGGAGTAGTCAGTCTAGGAAGTGGTTACTTCAGGGGGAATCATGTGGTTAAAGGTGACCTACCTGCTCTAATGTGTTCTAATGTGCCTATTGTAATAAACAACACTTCCTGTGACAGAATCATGCCCCACCCCTGTGTCTTACTGTCAGCACATTTTTGTACTACAATCATGCTTTTAACTGCATTGTTAAAATGTGGAAACGTGTATATATATATATATATATATATATATATATATATATATATATATATATATATATATACACCCACACACAGTGAGTATATATATATACTGTATGGGAGCACATTAAATTAAACTATAACAAGACCATAGCAGCGTGCGTGAATATTAACAATTACTTAAAGAGGTACAGCATAAGAAAAAAAACCTTGTTCTAGCTAGAAAACTTAGCTTCGCTATTTCCTATTGTCTAGTTGCCATGATGAAGCTTAAAAACAATACAAACGCTTCTGTTTTACAGCTCCTTAGATTCTCAAAACATGTTTTTAGTAACAAATAACTACATTTTAGAATTTTTTCAATGTTGTGCTGAGCATATCAGATAAAAGCATAGAATGAAGAAGAAGACCAGAGAAGACAAAAGTTCTTTATGTTAAAAAAAAAAATCTGTGCCTTTGTTCTTGGCTCTAGAATACCCGACTATATTCAAGCTATATTTAATTCAGTTTAAACACATTCACATATAACCACAAAAATATATATATCCTTCATTTTAGTTCCTACGTACATTTACCAAAACGCAAGACATATCCTAATCACAACAGGAAGTACTGTATCTCAATATATTGTGTACGTATCAAGCAGCCCTGCTTTTTGGGGAAAGGATTAGACCTCAGAGGACAGAAAGAGTGGAGAGCTGAGGGCTACCTTGTTAGTCACAGTGTTGATCGCCAGCGTCGGAGAGGCACTTCCAGAGATGATGCAGTCCATTCCCAGGGAGTCTGACTCCAGGCTGTAGGGTGTGGAAGCCTACCGAGAAACCAGAAGTTACCAAAGGAGGAACCGCTGATCGTCAATATCAAATACACGTACACACATAAACAAATACACAACCAAGTGTGCATTTTTACCCTTAGCCTGAAAGTAGACATTCAGTTTTCCTACATTTAGCATTCTTTGGTTTAGCACTGGAGCTATATTACATAGCTAACATAGCTAAAAAGCAGTGGAAACATAAACGGTACATACTAATTTATACTAACACTAATTAATAGCTGCCGCTCTTTCTTTTCTCTTTTCTAGAGAATTTACTTAACAACCTGATGCAGTTTGAGTAAAGTAGTTTGCACACGGCTAACTGGCGGCTTCGACTACTCGTTTGCTAAATTAGCCTCTGACGTTGAGCAGAAAAGGAAAAGGAACCGACTGCAGGCACCAAATAATAAACGATTCCTTTAAAATGAAGCCTACGCAGCCAGAGAGGTCCAGATGTGTGGCTGGTGGACTGAAAGCAGGCTGAGCTTCCAATGGAAATCAGAGCCATACAGACCAAAGAGATGCAGAACAATCTGCACCACATTTGATTACATGTTCAAGAGGATTTAATATAACCTTGGTGAATTAAAGTCAAAGCAAGTGTGCATGCACTTAAAATAAATAAATAAATAAATAAATAAATAAATAAAATGCAGCAAGCACTTATGAATAACAAGAGAGCAACACCTTTATTTAGGTCAGAATTGGAACCATTCTGTGCCGAGATGAAGAGCAGAGGAGAAGTGCTCTGTGCTCTCGCTGAGGAAGATAACTCCAGCATGCCTGTCTCCAAAAACTGCTTATTATAAGAGGATTGCCTGGCAACAATGCGATTTTTAATTCATGATAAACATAAATGAGATTTCACTAAGTCACATTTTTTAATGTCTGAGAATTTCTTAAACGAGACAGCCGGAGGGGAAGGAAAAATAAGAGAGAAAGTGTGTGTGTGTGTGTGTGTGTGTGTGTGTGTATAAAAACACTAATAGAGTGCATATGTGCATTGCGCACACACACACACACACACACAGAGTAAAAAAACCACACACACATACATTAATACACACACAGTCCATTTCCCTCTCATCCTTCCTGCAGTATTCTTTGAGACTTAGAAAGAAAGATGGTCTAATTGGAGATTTTTTGATTTGAGTGAATGGAGATTGCCTCCGTGTGTGTGTGTGTGTGTGTGAGGGAGTGTGTGTGTGTGTGGCCTGAGGGCAGAGTGACTGATCCTCTTACTGAAGCCCACAGCTCTGCATTTTTAAAAGCCCAACTGAGGACACACGCTCACACACACTCATGCACACACACTACAGATGACACGATACCATTTTTTCCATTCCAGAGCAGATACCGATACTGAACCCTTGGGTGTCGAGCCACTGTGGACACCGATCCCACTTCTGTTTCACCGTGTTTTTCTTTTTAAACTAAACATTTCACTTAAGGAGGTATACAGTCATTTTTTCTATGTGCATAATTAAACTATTAAATTACTGAGAGTGGTTTGATATAAAACACTCCATTACTGAAGGAACTATGAGTTAAAATAGTTTAAAACAGTGCTGATAAGATTTAGACATCCAAAGAATTGACTGCTTATAACAGGAAATGGATTATGCTCAATACATCGTGTTAGGATATTAGTTTTTTTTTTTTATTACACATTTTTTATAACACAGTAACAAAAGAAAATTAATACCAAAAGAGAATATGCATATCACAAGAGAATTACATATCACATGGATAGATTCACTAGTTATTATCATAGACATCTGGACCCCTCAGGTTCCTATCACCCCCACTGTAAAGGCATCTGACAGAGTTTCTCTTCAATGTATCATTGGATATTATAGCACTGTAAAAGTTTTTTGAAACATCTCAGAATTACGCAAGAAAGGAAGAAAATCTATAGATTTTCTCTTTGAGCATCTAAAAGAAGGCTATCGTGTTCAATTAGGGATGAGCAATCTGGCTAATTTGTATATTTAGGAATCTTTAACAGTTATTGAATGAATATGCACCTAGCTGTGGTGAAGGTATTATAAAAAATAAATTAAAAATAATAATAAAAATAATACTAAAAAGGTTTCAGTGTAGGACTGACCTGTAGGCTCGTTTTTTCAGGTAAAAGTAATGTAACGGTACTGTAATAGCATGAAAACATATAATGGAATATATTTTTGTTTTTAAAAAATAGTTTAGCACAGTGTAGTAGGTATAGCACAGCGAGTACCAGCGCTAGCCTCCACATGAACAAAGGCATTTGATTTGCTGTGTGGACCAGCACATATAACTGAACCAATAGGAGTCTTCAGGAAAGTGACATTTACCCATCACCGTGACTAAATTGCATGTCTGCCAAATGCATAACTCTTAATGTAAATCAGTCTGAGATACCACTACAACTGACTGCAGCAACACTGGATTCTGATGAGGACCAGCCCTTTTCTCTTTGAGACTTAGTTAACATCAGAAAGAGCAGACAGCCTAGTAAACAAGAGCTAGTCGTGCCATATCTGCCTATTCAGTCAGGCTCTAACAACACATCCTTGGCAACTACAGTAAAAAAGTGCTGTTTAGACACTTAATCGTAGGTTTGTACGCTACCTAGTTTACTGCTAGTGCACCACAGAAGCATAGAAACTCTAGATGACGGTGCTGATTAATCCATCATCAGATGAATGAATTACAGTAAAAGCAATTGTTAGCTGCAGCCCTTCTAACATTACCTCTCGCTGTTCAATCGCCTGCCACAAACCTGAGTTCCGGTATTACGAAACTATGCAAGCTTTCATCTGGCAGCACGTCCACAGACTGCGGGACAGGAGCTCTGACCCCACCCCCAAACCGAATTGCTTCTGATCCACTACACAGAGGTGGACAAAATGATGCAAGATGCCTCCAAGGCAGGTCAACCTGGGAGCCGCTTCGAGCCGCCCGTTTCAGGCAGCGCCGCTCATAAATAATGGAGGCAAAAAGCTCCAGCTGAAAATAACCAGCGCAGAAACTCTGCATTAATTGATGTTTGCTTTAAAAAACATACTGCAGAATGCAATGTATGTAATAGCTGCCTGGGGCATAGTTTATTAATAAGCTGGACCCTCTTCTACAAGATAAGCTGAAGCCACACCGTGAGAGGCTCTTCTATAAAAAGCGAGTCGCAACGAGCTTCCAAAATGGAAACCCTCTGTATGAGCGTACATGTGTGGATATGTGGGTGAACAAGTCAACGGGAGACGTGTTCTTTATAGGCTGACGGATGAACAGACGAAAATATCTCCACTCGTGTTTATGGAGTGTCACAAAGAGTGATGAAATCAAGACGCCCAAGTGAAATCACTACATAACACAACAAGATGGAGGTAGAGTTCATCCAGGTGCAAAATCCTCAGGCCTATTAGTCTTGTTCGGATGCACCTCACACAAATGGGACAATGAAATCTGCTAAAGGACGTGGCTATGTGCCCTGCGCTGTAATTGTTATTTAAGAGCTCCTATGGGTTCAACACCAGTTTTGAAGTGGGTATATTTACTGGTCACACAATTTGCAGATTATTTAAGAGATTATTCAATTAGCATTAGGGCTGCAGCTATTTATTATTTTATTAATCGAGTACTCTATCAATTTTTCCATCGATTAATGGAGTAATCAGATAAAATATATATTTTTAAAATTAAAAAGCAATAGTAAATAGATAAAATAAGACAGGTTTCTTAACATATATTCCTTAAATTGCATATAATACAGTTTCAAAGAAAACATTTTAATAATTACTATTATTAAAATTTATTACTAGACCTATATATCATACTGTAAGTTCACAAGACTGGCTACTGTACACTCAGTTACTATGCAGAAGCTTGTCCTACACTTGCTGACCCACTTACTGCAAACAAACTAGACTGAATATTCTTGCTGTGTTGGATTTGGTGCATTTTAGCTCCAAATTGCTACAAACACCACCTGGGAGGGAAAAGTGTGTGTGAGGGGTGTATGTTCTTGTGAGGGTGTGTTTGATAGTAACTATAATTAAAACGGTAAAGTGAAAATTTAGGTTTTTATTTTTTGTGGTTATGTTCCTAAGCAAAGCTTAGATCATTTACTGACATAACTAGCCATCACACTGACTTACATTCTTAACTAGTCATTACATATAACTATAACTAACATACACGCTTTACTAGCCTTCATCTCAACTCACCATCACACTGACTTACTTTCTTAACTAGTCATTACATATAACCATAACTAACATACACGCTTTACTAGCCTTCATCTCTACTCACCATCACACTGACTTACTTTCTTAACTAGTCATTACATATAACCATAACTAACATACATGCTTTACTATCTCTACTCACCATCACACTGACTTACTTTCTTAACTAGTCATTACATATAACCATAACATACACGCTTTACTAGCCTTCATCCTAACTCACCATCACACTGACTTACTTTCTTAACTAGTCATTACATATAACCATAACTAACATACATGCTTTACTATCCTTCATCTCAACTCACCATCACACTGACTTACTTTCTTAATTAGTCATTACATATAACCATAACTAACATACACGCTTTACTAGCCTTCATCTCAACTCACCATCACACTGATGTACTTTCTTAACTAGTCATTACATATAACCATAACTAACATACATGCTTTACTATCCTTCATCTCAACTCACCATCACACTGACTTACTTTCTTAACTAGTTATTACATATAACCATAACCAACATACACGCTTTACTAGCCTTCATCTCAACTCACCATCACACTGACTTACTTTCTTAATTAGTCATTACATATAACCATAACTAACATACACGCTTTACTATCTCAACTCACCATCACACTGACTTACTTTCTTAACTAGTCATTACATATAACCATAACTAACATACACGCTTTACTATCTCAACTCACCATCACACTGACTTACTTTCTTAACTAGTCATTACATATAACCATAACTAACATACACGCTTTACTAGCCTTCATCTCAACTCACCATCACACTGACTTACTTTCTTAATTAGTCATTACATATAACCATAACTAACATACATGCTTTACTAGCCTTCATCTCAACTCACCATCACACTGACGTACTTTCTTAACTAGTCATTACATATAACCATAACTAACATACACTCTTTACTAGCCTTCATCTCAACTCACCATCACACTGACTTACTTTCTTAACTAGTCATTACATATAACCATAACATACACGCTTTACTAGCCTTCATCCTAACTCACCATCACACTGACTTACTTTCTTAATTAGTCATTACATATAACCATAACTAACATACACGCTTTACTAGCCTTCATCTCAACTCACCATCACACTGACTTACTTTCTTAACTAGTCATTACATATAACCATAACTAACATACATGCTTTACTATCCTTCATCTCAACTCACCATCACACTGACGTACTTTCTTAACTAGTCATTACATATAACCATAACTAACATACACGCTTTACTAGCCTTCATCTCAACTCACCATCACACTGACTTACTTTCTTAACTAGTCATTACATATAACCATAACTAACATACACGCTTTACTAGCCTTCATCTCAACTCATCATCACACTGACTTACTTTCTTAACTAGTCATTACATATAACCATAACTAACATACACGCTTTACTAGCCTTCATCTCAACTCACCATCACACTGACTTACTTTCTTAACTAGCCATTACATATAACCATAACTAACATACACGCTTTACTAGCCTTCATCTCAACTCACCATCACACTGACTTACTTTCTTAACTAGTCATTACATATAACCATAACTAACATACACACTTTACTATCTCAACTCACCATCACACTGACTTACTTTCTTAACTAGTCATTACATATAACCATAACTAACATACACACTTTACTAGCCTTCATCTCTACTCATCATCACACTGACTTACTTTCTTAACTAGTCATTACATATAACCATAACTAACATACACGCTTTACTATCTCAACTCACCATCACACTGATTTACTTTCTTAACTAGTTATTACATATAACCATAACTAACATACACGCTTTACTAGCCTTCATCTCTACTCACCATCACACTGACTTACTTTCTTAACTAGTCATTACATATAACCATAACTAACATACACGCTTTACTATCTCAACTCACCATCACACTGACTTACTTTCTTAACTAGTCATTACATATAACCATAACTAACATACACGCTTTACTATCTCAACTCACCATCACACTGACTTACTTTCTTAACTAGTCATTACATATAACCATAAATAACATACACGCTTCACTAGCCTTCATCTCAACTCATCTCACTATCAGTTTGCTGGGAAAACTTAGTTGCTTGCTTTCTGAAGTTAGCTTCTTATTTGAATACCTCGTTCCACCTTAAATGGTATAGAAGTTACATTCTGGCGTCTGTAACTGCTGCATCATTTAAGGTGGAAAGGCGTAATTTACATAAGAAGCTAACTTCAGCCTCGTCTTTCTTCAGGTTTACGCTCAGTAGACTCTGGACACTGTGTATGGTTTTCTCTGGTCCGTCTCTTCTGTTCTCCTCTCCTTATTCTCTCTTCTTATTCTCTCTCTCTTTCTCTATTTTGCAATCCGCGCCATCAAATCACGTCTTCACCTGGCAACAACGTAAGCGCGCGCTGTGCTTTTTTTGTAATTCCTCCAGGAATTGTTTCAGCCCTAATTAGAATGCTTGCTACCTCACAGATACTGATAAAAGTACTTGGATATTGAAATTTTAATGACATGCAACCTGCTAGCATTGAAGTAATCATAAATCATACTGGATGTTGATACCCAGCCCTAGCCATGACCACAGAATGGTCAAGCACATTAAACCCAGAAAATCTTTTAGATCTTTTACTCCTACAACCTCAACTTTCACTCTTAATTAAACCCTTAACCAACAAAGAACCATCTTCCTTGCACCTCTAAAAACCTTCAGGATGTGGACATAATAAGAAACTATAATGGTTAAACACACTACAGTCAGCATGACCACTAAAGTGTGGAAGCAGTACGTGCAGCGATGAAGCATTACATCCTGTTAGGCGTCCAGGAGCATCAGTGACGTTGAGCTGGAACCATGCAAGACTCTGACTGCGCTCAGGCTTTGATCACTCCCAGACTCCAGCTAATGAGCTGTGTTTGGCCAAAGAATGTGTGTATGTCTGAAAACTGACCACCAGGGAGTCCCTGAGATCACACATTTACACACACTTTATACATATATATTTATACACACACACACACACTCACCCGCTCTCCAGACCGTGGCCTCTTCTTGGGCCGTGTGGGTAATGTGTCTTCCTTTGGATTTGTGTCAATCGCCCAGTACGAACCCTACAAAGGACAAGAAACCCAGCATTAGGCAGGAAACATGTCGCAGACAACCGCGCCTTCACTCCGAGCATGTTCACGTTAAAAGCTTTGCTCCAAAAAGTTTGTTTTTTTTTTGGAAAAAGTGCAAGAAAGTTCTCGCAATAAAGTTTTTAACTGAGCAAGACAATCATCAGAGAGGTGTAGCAGCACATTCGATTCAGTTTTGGCAATGAGATACAGCAAAAACTTTCAAGAATTAGATTTCGGGTTGCTTTTTCCACTCAAGCACTGTCCATCATGTACAGCTTTCAGCTCATCAAAGTTTTAGTGAGCTCATTTGTAAGCCCATCATGTCAGGAAGACATTCATGGAGAAGCCTGTTCTCTGCACCCCCCCCCCTATCTCCATCACCCGTATCTCTCTCTCTCTCTCTCTCTCTCTCTCTTTCTCTCTCGCCCTTCTCCTGAGCCTTGGCTGAGGCAGGTAAAATGCTAAGCCCCACCTGAAGCCCCCTCTTCCTCAGCCTCTGCTTTATTGATTGCCCCTGCTCTGGGCTGGACACAGAGGTGTTGGGTTTTCTGCTCAGGTTTTGCTCTCAGATAATCAGGCAGAGAATAGCACACCTCGGGTTCGGGGCTGCAGGTATCCAAACACACGAGACCCTGGCTGAATAATTTATCTTTGCATTCTTCCCATTTAATTTATTTTTCAATAGTGCTACTCTTCACCCTCCGAAGCCAAAGGCAACAACGGCTCCCCCCCCCAAAAAAAAAGAAGAAGAAAAAAAAAAAAGTTGGTCAAGAACGAAATCTCACCCCTAGGCTTGGGTTTTGTTTTTAAATATTTCATATTACGTGCGATAAGATCTCAATTGTCGGGAGAAGGCGAGTTCAAGACCTTTAAAATGACTTGCGCACGACTTTTGTAAAGCTGGAAGAATAATAATAGAGTGCAAGAAGGAGACATGTTTAATAAAAATGAACAGACTTCTATAGAAAAATGCTTAGCTTATAAACAAAACAGTTCAGGAGTGTTCATACTGCTCCAGACAGGGCTGTGAAACACAGCCATACTGAAACCGCAGAAGGCTTGAATAATGAGCCACTAAACTATCACTGATTGCTTGTACTGTAGTCCTGGGCAATTGGGTGATGTAATCTGATATTATTGACAATCGACTAGAAACTTGATAATAATGCTTAAGGCTGAAGGTTAGGGATCTGGTAATGTGACCGGAAGGTCCCCTAGACCAACGGGTCTCGACTGAAGTGACTGCTCCCTGGGCGTTTCAGATAAGGTTGCCCACCACTCTGGGCAAGTGTGCTAAAATTAATGTTGGGAAAAAGACAAAAATTTAATAACAGTTTAATAACATAAAATAATATAAATACATTATGTTTAATTCACTTCCACTGTTAAAACACTGGGACTGTAAAAGACCGTTAGGTAACATTTCCAAATGTCCCTGCTATGAAATACCATCTCAGAAAAAAAGCAAATTTTTTAAATGCATCATTTTGTACTGACAATAATTCACACTGCATGTTGTGGGAAGACAGCAAACAGATCAGGAGACGGTTTTCATATTGGGGTAGATCTAAGTAAAGGTGACGCTCTTGTTGATTGGCTCCTTTGGCAGATCTACAGACCATATATAGTCCCATAATTTTATTCTTAGGATGCATGAAAATGATGCATGGTGAGTGAATAAAAAAACATGGATAAACACGGATAAATCATGTGGGCACGGCTTTAGAAATGACTCCTGTGCTGCAGTCTCCAACAAACAATGCTATTAACATGCAGTCAGCACAGACCTACACCAGAAGGAGCACATAAATAACAGATAACAACTATACAAATATTCAAACCACAGGAGTAGGTGGCAAACTATGCTGAGCTTTATTAAGTATATTCTTTAATATGTTGAATATTTCTATTAAAACAGTTACTGTTTTAAAAAAATGTAAACTATGAATAGAACAGTCACTAATCACTAATCAATATATTATTTTAATTATGAAATGTAATAATTACTTTTAGAGACTGGCTAAGCCTTTTATGTTGTGAACATTCTGATGTGAACCAACATTCTTTGAGTATTTGGATAAATTGAGTTTTAGCATTTGAACTCATAATAATTAGACCCACGACCTAAGTATATTTTCCTGTTTGGCCTTTTCAAATGAAATTATTATTATTATTATCATTATTATTATTATCATTACTGATGTTTTAACACTTGCTCACTACTGCTATATATTATGTAGGTGCGACAACAGCTTAAAACAATCCAGTCAACTGCTGGGCTCAGAAGCACCATCACACCTCGCCTTAAAATGCCCTCTATGGGCTTAATGAGCAGGCCAGTGGAAACATCCTGGCGAGAAGATGGACCATAATAAACATCTATCAAAACAGCAAACTAAACAATTAGCCACCCAAATGTGAAAACATTTATGGTCAAATGATGATCACTTTGCAGCGGTCAACCAATGTCAGAAACAGCAGGGCAAAGTAGCCACTGAACCAAAGCGCATTAATTAAACATTCAGCAAACTTAATCGCTATTGAGGCATTTCTGATGAAAAATGCCATTAAATCGCTGCAACTAATGAAAAGAAAAACGTGTCTGGCAAGTAGTGTGAGATCCGAAGATAGCAGCTCAAAATCACTCGTATGAAAAAATAAAAGTCACAGGCCACAAACCTATCACAGATAATCTTCTGAAAATAAAGAACTATTCTAATGAAATAAGGCACGAACCATCCGGCCAACAAAGATTAACGCCACGGGCAGTGAGTAGGGTGCTACTACACTGTAAAGCAGATTAGATTATTACAGCTCCTCAGCATCACATCATTTAAGAGACACTAAGACACGACCTCATCATTCACTCCTAATCCCTCTTCAAGCATCACCTCTGCAGAGAGAACAGAAAAATGGCCCCACGTCCTTATTGTTCTCGTAATAGCGCAGATGCATAATCACTGCAAAGTTTCTGAAGGACAGCTCAAGGTGAGAGAGAATGATGGCAATCAGTTATATTTTCCCCACTCTGCTTAAATGAGACTCTGCCACTCCAGCAGAGGAAATGGAGGCGAGGCTGGGTAGCGTTTCTTTTAATTAGCTGAAAAATCTTAAAGTGAAAGCCCCTGGGACGGAAGTTTCTGCCTACTTTAACTCCATCCCCAGAGACCAGACGAGGGGGTGGGGTGGGGTGGGGGGAGAGCATAAATCCCACGAAAAGAACACTTACATTATTCACAAACATACAAGATTGAGCTGAAGTCAGAATGAATGTGGTTATGAAAGTGATTATGGTGCTGTTTGAAACACGGTTAAACATCATTTAACACCAGAATAGAAAGAATACCTGCGCTCTTCCTCTACAACAAGCCCGCCTGTCAATAATCGACTTATTAGCTCACGTCCTTGGAGATGGATATAAAAAAAAAAAATAAATAAATAAATACATTAAAAAAAAAAAAAAAAATCCACATTTTTAGCTCTTATTTTTTATTTTTTCGGAAATAAAAATGTGTTTAAAAGGTGTCGCTGACATAAGCTCAGATGCTTTACCAAAGCTCACTGTGTGCTCACTGGGCTAAGAACAACAAAAACGAAGACTGAACAGTAACACTCAAGGATTCCTGCACACACTACTGAACAAAACGCATATCGTATTAGAATGGGCAGATAATAATACTAATAAATAATAAAAGTAATGAAGCATCATCAGATAGATGATAAGATTTGTTTCATCAGTTTTACTTGATATCTGATGATTTACTTGATAAACTTAACATATGCTGAAGTATTTATTGTACCCCATGAGAGCATGATGTTTAGGTGATGCTGGGTTATTGTGAGTCTTCTATACGTCTCACTACACTTGTAACCCAACAGAAATAAACACTCCATTTATATATAAAGCTTACGAAACTCAGAAGTTCCAATTTCTTTTTTTAAAATGTTTATGAAGAAACATCAGCAGATGTATACAGAGCAGTGTAACAGCTTTAAGTAATCAGTATATAAAAAAAAAGTCACAGTAACCAGATTTTAAAAATAGGGTGCTTACTAGCAGGATAGCATTAGCACCCCAGCATTGTTCAGATAGCAGAAAAGTGATTACAGTCGAATCCCAGCAAATATAACTGTTCACAAAAAACTGAGGTATTATTATTATTATTATTATTAGTTCTCAGATTCATGTATGGTGCTGCAAATCACAGATCAGGCCTCACTAGACTACAGTCATGTAACACGTTAAGTCACCACAATGCATTCAAGTTTTTTCCAAAATTAAAATTTGTCCACCCAATAGCAGCCCCGCTGCCGTGTTTGCCAGAGATGAAGGACACCTTTTGTCCCCCATATGCCCCACACATCTGCCCTAGTGCTGTAAACGCTAGGACTCTGGTTAATTACACTCTAGCTGCCACAGTGTGCTGTCATCTGTTATAGCAAGTTGACTAGGCAGTTAAATGTGAGGTGTGTCACCTTTTCCCCCCCTCATTGTGGAACTCACCAAGAACTAAGCTAGCTGTCAGCTTGGTGATGTTTCAGGGACACAATCCTAGCTGGCTCTAGCTGAAGATTTTGTCCAAGCCATTGGCCTAGCTTTGGCAATTATATGCAACCTGTAACATATTTAGTTTTATAAAACGTTATTTGAGCTTATTTTTAATATGACTTAAAAGGCAGGTAATTGAAAAGCAATGAAATGTACTAAAATGTAATAATACATACATAAGTATTGCATAAAAAATATTGGATATTGGTGGATATTAGTAAAAAGCCCATGTAAAAAAAAAAAAAATAATAAAAAAAAAAAATATATATATATATATATATATATATATATATATATATATATATATATATATATATATATTTTTTTTTTTTTTTATTTTATTTATTTATTTATTTTTTTCCCCTGTTTTCATTATGCAATATCATCATGCAAACTACCAATTAATTATCAAGAAATGGTACCTGGCCTGGCTGGATGTTCCCCTCACCATCCATTTGACTTTTGCGTTTCTGAAACGAGGGCACTCTGGAGCAAACATGATTGCATCTGTTCAAATTTTATGTTGATGGAGTAACTGCAATGCTAACAGGGCCTTACGCTCGTGCATCCTGCATGAATACCGAGGTAGGGTTTTATAATCTTTTCTGCCATCTCTCTGAAAGACATGCTCCTGTTACTATCTCGAGCGAGCAGCAGGCCCCATATTCCTGCCGTATTACAATATTGATGGAACATATCAAGAGAGCCCCGCGCGGCTTTGAAGTTTTTCTTCAGGGGGTGGGGAGAGAGGCAAATTCCAAATTGAACATTAGGGATGCAAGCTTGTTGGCCGTGCATTCGGCATCGAATCCATACAGCAATAGATTATTTTGTATTTAGTGGAGCAGCTCCCAGGAGTGTCAATATCAGAGGATTACAGCAAAACATGAAATTAGCATTCAGTCCCCATCCTCTGACATGCCTCAGTACCACTCTTTATGCCTCACTGTCTGTGCCTGAGAGTGTGTGTGCATGCGTGAGTTTGTTTTCATATCTTTGTAGGACAAACGCGTCCTGAGTTAATGAAATCCTGAGACAAACATGGCTAACACACACGGTTCCGAAACACGGCTCAGATTTTCTAACAGTAAAAAATGTATAATAATAATATTAATTTTTTTTTGGTCTATGGCTGTTTAGTGTTCCGCTTCAAAAGTTTTTAAAACATAGATAGTGCAATGACATACATTGTAAAAAAAAAAAAAAAAAAAAAAAAAAAAAAAAAAAAAAAAAAAAACCATACTATGCTCATCAGATTGTTTAGGAAATGTTTAGTACTTAATACTGAATAAGAGTTTTTTTTCTACTGCAGTTTAAACAGTATTTATGGATATTATCTTATCTTCCATTGTTTGATCTGCACTTTTTCTTTATTTCTTTTGTTTTCAGTAACAGATTTTTAACAGCCACAGTGGAAGGATGAACAAAACCATCTGTGGTACATTTCAGCTCAATATATTTATACTTATATATATATATATATATATATATATATATATATATATATATATATATATATATATATATAACACTGTTTGTGCTTCTTATCTTTGACTTCACATCTACAAGGTGAACCAACAAGGTAGGTGTGTTTAATGGAGGGGACAATAAGTGGACGCAAAGCTTAAAAACCTCAAACAACACTGTTGATCCACTTGTACCAGCACAACACAAGCTAACACTCCACCCCCACATTCACCACCCAAATAATACCTGCTCTGTTACGATCCCTGGGGTTCTAAAATGGACAATGGGTATAGACTGAAGGTGTTAAAGTACAACAATCAAACTGTGCAGGACCACAGCTCGCCACATGATCTAATCACTGATGTATTTCAACAAACAATCCAAAAGTAATAACAGCAACATCATGACTATGTGCTAAATAGGAGAGTTCATTTACATGCACATTTACCAGAGAGACGCGCTAATGTTTTCCTGGGCTTCGCCACGTGTTTTGTTAGTCATGCCAGAAAGAAGAAGTAAGCAGTAGTGTTTCCTCAAACGCTGAAGGCAGAAAACAGGCACTTTCTCATTGCACCAACCTCTCACTTCTCTTTGTACCATCACGTCACATCACACATCCACAGTGAAATAGTACTACAGCCCCGGAATCAGACTGAAGTGACATGTAGCATCAAGATTTAACTGTTTATACTAGCAGAATATGGAAGTGAGGGATGCATTCAGTAGGCCTTTAGTAGAGACACCAATGCCCACCAATGATCCCAAAATCACACCATTCATTACAACAATAACGTCTTGAAACTTGTTTGGGTCTTACCATCAGCTCCAAACTGTGCTTCATCCTAGGCTGCCAGTCTACTGGGAGATTTTTAGCTGTGGGTGGGCTCTTTGTCATAAACATGGCTTAGTGCACACATTTTACAGGCTGGGAATAGTTAAATGTCTGAACGTGCATATTGCTAAACACTGATGATGTATGTATGAGTGATGACAGCATCAGTCTTTTTCTATTTCTATTTTTTTATACATGGAATATAGTATATACTAGAGATGGACCATTTTTGAGGCAGATTTCGATCGCCGATCACCTTTTATTGGCCGATAGCCGATACCGATGGAGGGCGGGGCTGTATGCCACAGCAGGGCTACATATTATTAGCACAAGCAAGTCATGAAACATGGTCTAAACTGGTTTAGTACCATTTTTAACGAGCTCATATGAAACAGCATAATATTTTAAACAAAATTAACAATCAGACAAATATCCCCAATATCAAAACAATATCATTCTACTTAGACCCTTATTTTAAAACTAAAAAAGTTAATTAAATAAATGCAGACTCTGTTATTTTAAACAACAATCTGTAATCATTACATGTAGATCTTCAATTGCTGCTGTTTTACTGTTCGTACCGGTCAGTTCTGGCCTGCTTGGTGTTTGTTTTGTGTTAGCTGTGTGTGCCAGCTCTGCTGTTTGCTGATACTGTATTCAGCTGAGTGCAGTGCTGTATCAGATTAGTAGAGTTAATTGTCTTTGTCTTGGTTCCTCAACGAGACACGCTGATTTGACTAATTTAAAAATGTCCTGAATGAGTGTCACGTACGGTAAACACTGCCAGATGGACGACATGCTTTTCTCGTGAGGCCGCTGCTTTAGTCAGTCTGTGGAAAATGAAAGGGTGTGTATTTCCTAGTGGTTCAGATAGGAATTGCAGGGAGCTGGCTGGAGGGGGTTCTACTCTTCCTGAATGAAACGCTAGCTGGAAATACAGAAATTAGGCTTATTTGTTTAATGCCATCGATCGGCTCTCTAAATTGGAGAAATATCAGATCACCGATCACATATTTTGATTAAAAATCGGCCGATACCAATACATAGCCGTTCGATCCTTCCATCTCTAGTATATACAAAACAGAAATAGAAAAAGTCTCATATTGTCATCACTCATAGACACTCTGGGACTTGTTTGTCTATATTGTATATTCTATTTATTTCATATTCTATTTCATATTTCATATCAATACTATATTTTGTTGTAACTGTCCTGTTTTATCTTACCTTGTGCACTTGTGGATTTCAAGTATGTAAAGTATCTCTCACTCTCTCTATCCATCTCTCTATCAATCCATCTATCCATCCATCTATCCATCCATCACTGTATCTTAACAGAATATTTCCCAGTTTCTCTAATTGAAGTGGATCAGACATATTTGTTTTTTTTAAGGTCACTACCTCATTTGTCTGCTGGAGCTGCAAGCTTTAAGAAACTAACAAACAAAGGTCTAGCGTCTACACAGCCCTAACCGGTAGACTGCATAAGCCTAAATCAAGCTGTCACATGATCTCAAATAGCCTTGTTTAAGCAGTTCCTGACACTGTCCAACATACGGTGATTCATAAAGAAACAAAAGGATGTCATACAGTGCCTTGGCACATCAAACATGTTGAAGGAAAGCAGAGAATTGTGTAAACTCGAGGTTAGGTTTAAGGATAGCTTTAACTGAGAGAGGTGGGGTTCTTCTAAAGAAAAGGTCACAAGTCTGTGCTTCATTCACTGCATTCATGGCTGGTCATGGCCACGGCCACGGCCACGGCAAACTATATTAGCGGGCTGGCCCATTGTGCCCTGGCGGTGTCCTGCAAGTTGGCTTGCTGGTGAAGGAGCGGCAGGTGCTGCACTTCTCTTGGCTTTGCTAAGTGCTTGGCTGAAGTGCTTTCTCTCCGACCCTCAGAGACATCCACAGAGCACTTTTGCAACATTACTGCGTCTCTCTCTCTCTCTCTCTCTCTCTCTCTCTCTCTCGCTCTCTCTCTCTCTAGCCGTCTGCCCACTCTATCCCCAGAAGAACGCGCAGGTATTTCTTAAACTCCTGAATCCGCAGTCTGCTCTCACTGGAGAAATGACAACGATATGAACACTATGCATCACTGGGAGCTTCAGTAAAATGCAGGAAATTCATTTGGAAAATAAAACTTAACAGAAGTGCAAGCTGGAGACGAGGAGGAGCGAAGAAATAAAACAAAGAAATGGGACGGCTTACCTTTCCCGGGTCATCTTTGGAGCGAGGCACTTTGAGAAAACACTTGTTCAACGAGAGATTGTGCCGTATCGAGTTCTGTGGGAGGAGAGAGAGAGAGAGAGAGAGGAATAAGTTTAATAGGTTAATGACAGTCCACGCTACATGAGTCACAGCACCCTACAATACAGCAGCTCATTTCCATACAGCAGAGAGTCCAATAATACACAGGGCTGAAGCACTGAAAGGGCAGGGTGGCCGTGAAAAGAGGAATATATATATAAAAAATACAATTCTGCGTTATAGACGTAGGCCTAGATCACATCACCTTCGCAGCGGCGCAACATTCAAGAGTATATTAAAGGGATTTATCTTGATATGTCACCTCAGAGGTGGCTAGAATTTCGGACTCTTGAAAGCCTGAAACGCTTGAATTATAAAGAGAAATAAGATCAAATAAAACGAGAAGCCAACCAAATCAGCTTTTTAGGGCTCATCACTGCGACAATGAAAAGCAAAAAGCTGAAAAAGCTAAAAGCTAAATAAAACCAGGACACAGTGCTACTGATGCAAAGTACCACTCCTATAAAGCACCAAAAGTTACTTGAGCGCAGGGTTGCCAGATTCAGCAAAAAAAAAAATCTCCAGCCTAAAGTGTGCTTAAACCCCAACCACCCTCCCACCCGAAGCCAGAAGTATGCAGTTGCACAGGAAAAGAGACTCTGGACATGGTATTTTATAGATTTTATCTCACATTTGATTTGATTTTTTATATAAAGATATGATTTTGTGAAAAAGATTTAGGTACCTGCAGCAGAATATCTGCACCAGAAGTGTTTTCTCAGAAAAAGAACACAAGAATACAAATAATACTAATTCAACCTGTTTGTTTTGTGTTTTGTTTACTTAACCAGGGTAATCACACTAAGATTTAAAAACCTCTTCCGCCCAAGAAGGCCACACACAACAACCAAAAGAACAACCACCCCTACCAACAACAACTAAATCAAATTAAAAACCAAAACAAACAGAGCGCTACAGTTCTTTAACAAATTAACAATTACCCTAAAATCAGTCGCGGAGATAAATTGCTCCAATGTATCATTTTACTCTGGAGTTTTCCTCAGAACGTAACTATAAAACAACCTGCACAGAGACTTACTTGTTGATAAGAATATAACTGAATAAGAAGGAAGCTGACCAATAATGGCTTTGTACACAAAAACTGACCAACGAATTTCTCTTCATTGAAACTGGAGCCCAACAAGTCATTTCATAAAGTTCACAGTGATGAGCTGAATATCCAGCATGTGCTATAAAACTTAATACAGAACGATAAGCAGAGTCCAGTGAACACAATATTGTTTTTGATGTACGTCTATAAAAACATCCCCATAATCTAAAACAGGTGAAAAGGTAGCTTGAAGTTTTTGTCACGTGCCTGTTGAATAAAGCAAAAGCTGTTCCTAAAATAAAAACCTACTTGAACTTCTGTTTCAACTGTTCAATACACAATTTAAAAGATAAGTTATCATCTAACATAAAACATTTATAAACATAAACTTATACTATTGGTCAAGCCAAGAATTTTATGGTGAAGAAATGAGAATATTTTGGAGTCTTGCAAAGCCAACATTGTGATGAATGGTCACAAAAACTTTTGGTAAATGTGGAAGAACCTCTGCTGCAAATGGACAACAATAAAGATAAAATTCTCAGTATTCACGTATATGAATGTGTGTTTTTTACAGTTTTCAAACTTTTCATCAAGAAAGCCCACTCAGAATTATTCGCAGACCCCATCCAAAACCTGGTATGGCTAATTAAGAACATCTTTCTGGTGGTGATGGAATTAAACAAGTCTATGTAAAGCCTGAGGACGTTCGGAAGACATATTCAACCAAACTTTAGTCTTCAAATCAGCTGATGAGACACTTTTTTTGAAAATAGGAATATCTTGGTACTCGGTACATTTATAGATATTTGCATTAACTTAAATGACATATAGCGTTCCTATTAGGGTTGCAACAAAAGACTGTTTTGACAGTTAAGTCTATCAATTTCTGAACCAAATAATCAATTACTCTGATTATCATTCGCTTAACTCCCAAAAACCTCTCATGTGGAGGTAGATTTTTGGATTTGCTAACTAACAATGAAGAAAGGATGAATGCCTTGGTTAAAAATTCACTGAATGCACTTGTGGCCTTGACGTTAGGAGAGCAATCTAATGTTGAAACTATAAATGTGTTTAGCATAGCATGAAGTAGAAAAGCTTTTACTATTACCATTAGCTAGCTAGCACATCTAACTTAAGGAGATTAATATTTTTCATCCAGAAGCTTTAACACTGAGTATGTACTGCCATGCCAGCTAAGTTCAGTTTTCCAAACAGCACAACTGACTATTTCTTTTTCAAGTTATGCCAAAAATACTCCCTCACTTCAAATTCAAATCGTGTGCTTAAGACATGTATACAGTAGTGTCGATCACTGAGTGAGTGATTATCAGAAGGAGGGACTTCTAAGCCAGGTTCTTTGGGTGCTTGGCATCCTAAACATTTATATATTTAAAAAAAAGCCTCAGTTTAAAAGGCAAGCCAAACAAAAAAAGGAACAAAACAAAAGAGGAGAAATAAAAGCCAACCCCATAAATCCAATGCCACCGCATGGTAATTAATGAATCATCATGGGTCTTTAGGGAACATGATGAATTATGCAAATAATTTTTTAACTCTTTCTAATGCGATTCCTTAACGACCCAAAGGTAATTCATCACCCTCTCAGCCGTGAATCAGCAGGAAAGTGGCTTGAACAGAAGATTGTGCCTTAATACTCCCTTAACGCAAGTTCCAACTGGAAGCCGGCCAGCTTCTTGGCTTACAGAGACGCAATAAATGCACAGGTTTTCAAATCATTTTCGCAAAATTGTATTGACAGATGGGCGCACTAAAAAGCTGTGGAATCCTCTCGGAGCTAGAGTGGTACGGAATGAGCTCGGTCAAAGGGCAAATAAAGCGGCTGTGGACGGACGCGTGCAATGAATAATGAGCGAGCGGCGCAATCATAACCGTCCGTAAAACACGGGTGCCTCTACCATCTCTGGTACAACATCATCAGAAACCTAACAGCTAAAGACGAGTGATAAAAATAATACATTACACAAAAAAAGATGCAAATAATGCGAGGCATGTAACGCCATCGTGCTGTACTGGAATACTGTATGTAATTACATAATTAGTTGGTGATGATATGTTTGTATAGCCTATTTTCAATTGACCAGATTTTGAAAATAACCATGAAGGAAGAGCAAAGCATAAATATATATATAGCTAATACGCTATTTAAGGTAAAAACATGTGGAAAACCCCAAAAACTACTTTAAGTTTGGTTTAAATCTGTCTTTATGAAATAGTTCTGACTGGCTGAGCCCGTGCAAAGCCATTGTACAACACTCAACATAGTGACACCTATGACCGCCTCCCTTGAATCAACTATCGGATCCTTTATTAATGTGCTGTCATATTGCTTGCATGGACCACTGAGCATAATGATAGATGGGACCATGTGACTATGTGAAATGTGTTCTACATAAGAACATGGTTTTGTTTAAACTTATTTTTTATAACAACTTGAACTCGGTTGATCCAGCTCTGCAGAAAGCCAACAGGCTTGAATCACAACAACAATAATCTCACCACATTACTTAAGCTTTCCAACTATAATCTTACACTGTCTGTCCTTCTAATAAAAATATTTGACACTCGTGACTTTAAACGTTAAAACCATGAGAAGACCAGGGACGTATCCAACTCAAGCAGCCAATCATAGAGCTAGAAGTGTAGAGGAAATAAGGCAACGACAAGAACGTGCACGGACACAGAGGACTGAAATGCTATTGTGTGATAATATCATGTTTTTAATAGATGGATCGATCAGCGTTTTGAGGCCGATTCCGATCGCTGATCACCTTTCACCACGATCGGCCGATACCGATCGAGGGCGGGGCTATACAGAAATTAGGTTCATTTGTTTAACGCCATTTATCGGCTCTCGGGATCGGCTTAATTGGAGAAACATCGGCCAATACCGATACGTCCGATACCGATACATAGCCGATCGATCCTTCCATCTCTAATTTTTAATGTATGGATTCAGACGCTGTTAACTTCGACAGTGAAAATACACTTTCATGACTAGTAAAGCAGGATTTTAGAGACTTTCATACTGGAAGTTTTATATTTTGTCAATATTCTGGTTGCTAAAACAGACATGTCTACAAGTTCTTCAAATTTCTTTGGCAGGATTTTAATTAAGCAGTTAAAATAACTACAATAACGCTGAACCCACAATTACGACTCATTGACTTACATACCCTGCAGTGAAATACTGCGGGAATTCTTTGGGAAACAGTCAATGAATTTTATTCTGCCTAAAGAAGAATGTATAGCTATTGAGAACTATTATTATATTCAGTTAAAATGCACTGTAACATTACCAAGTCTATGCAGCTGATCCTCGACCTTCAGACTGAGGCATCCTAGAGTATTTTTATACCCTTAGACAACATATTTAGTTTATAGAATTATAGCCTACATTTATTTTTTGGCCAATTGTGATTGACTATGAGTTTATTTATATCCAGTTAACTCTATCAGAATAACTTATGAGAATAAATACTTTTTTATACTGGGCCAAATAATAATTTGCATATATTTCTATAGGAATATATAAGAATACTGTTAATAGATCCTTGAACTAAATATTCTTTTGACTGTTTAGGCCCTAAAGAATGCTACAGAAGCTAACTCCTTATGTCTATAAACACCTAGAAGTGGGTCTTGATTAGACAAGGGAGATGTGTTACATGGGTGTGAAACATACAGGAGGCCAGGTCTCCAAAAACACCTGTTCGGGAAATTAACCCTACAAGCTTGTCACACAATCTTGTATCACACTGCTATAATATAAATGATGTGTTATGCACACGACTTAAGAGCTGATTTTAGTTTTTATGTGAGAACAGACACCAAAGTGTGCACATACCACGTGAAAAACAAACCTATTTAAATGTGTAAGACAAATTTGAATTCATACGGCAAAGAAGATGGACCAACTTGCCACCGGAAAATTGCGATGCCCACCGCTATCGTAAGAAACGCTTCCCCAATGTTAACATTAAAAACTGTTTATTTACCAGTTGAGAAGAAATACTGCAAATTTCATCCTTTCATTGGCCGAGAGCGGCCTCCAGCAGTGGACAGTAGCACCAATGTTAGCCACGTTGCTTTACTTCTATTTCTATCTCTTTTCCTTCTGTTATACACCATCACATCACCACCGTCATGTTTACTTTTGCTTAAGGATCTGTCCTGAAATGATTACCTGGGAGCAGGACCTCCAACCCGATTCACACAAGATTACAAAACACAGTCGCAGCATTGTTACTTCTTCATCCTCACATGTTGGACTGATGGAAGATAACGCTACAGTGTCTCACTACAAGTAACAAAGACAGGATGGGCCATGGCTAGCTGGTTAGCATGTTAACCTTTTAGATATCTCTGCAACACAATACATACGTCTTTGGCGTATTGTCAATCATTTTAGTTAATGTTGGAATGTTTTAAACCAAAAACCGTACGTACCGCACTTTCAATTATGGGGAAAACACTGTTTTCTTTTTTTGTGAGTTGGTTTAATTTCCCTAATGTCTTACAACTTACTCTCTACTGTACCGATTATTACTTATTTGTGTCTTGTGGACACAACGGTCTGTTGCTGTTGCGTATCACCAAACAGTCATCAGATTTCAATCTCACAAAGTACCATTACTGCACTGTTTCACAGTGCAAGCCTGCACCAAGCTAGGCAGTGTGTGCAAAAAAGAAGACACCCATCAATTAGGAAAAGACTGCAAGACTGAGGGAAAGGGGAGTTAGACTCTCTCTCTCTCTCTCTCTCTCTCTCTCTCTCTCTCTTCCCTCGCCCCTTCACCAACCCCCTTCTCAGCAGGGTTTCCGCAGACAGAACAGGCCCTAATCAGTCCAGCCTATAAACTACATACTCCCCATCAAGGGAACTGACCAAGAGTGTGTGTGTGTGTGTGTTTGTGTGTGTGTGTGCGCGCATGTGTCTGTGAGAGAGAGTTAGGGCTTCATGATGAGAACAAAAAGGAAGCATCTTGATGAAGACCAGCAACATAATATATCTTAGATTGATTACATGAAATAATCATCATTTAGGTCTTTGACTGGTCAGTAGACCCTTATTTAAGCTGACCGTAGTCCTGTTACATTGAGCAACGTCAGTCATCTGTTGGGAGCTACAAAGAACCAGCTTTTTAACCATTAAAGATGAACTAAATTGATATTCATAATCAGGTATGTGGCAGTTCACACAATTAATAAGCAATACATGCCAAAATTCTTATAGAAACCAATAACATAATATCATGTGGAGGTGTAAGGAAAAACTGAAATATCAAATATTGGAATATTATGTTTTGTGGTACTGTATGGATTCTCAAAAACACAGTATCGATATACAGATTTATGGCAGACAGCGAATCATTGTGTTTAAACCTCTGACCACTAGATGGCAGTGTTGTAATCCATTTTCAGCTCCACTCCAACATCAACAAGCAGCACAAGGGTGCAGTGCTATTATAAGCATTGACAAACCTGTTCATACAGTGGTGTGTTTTAACAGCAGAATTTGAAAAATCACAGTATATCATTTTGCTAGCAGTATCGCAATATATCTCAATATATTGAATCGTGACGGCTGTATCACTATACCCACAGCTCTAATATCATGTAGCCTCTTTCTGTGGGGGGTGTGGGAAACCACTACAGCCTGAAAAGTGGCCGTGAAAAGGAGCTGAACAAGAGCAAAAAGCCTGGCTTGTGGTCGTGTGTGTAAAGCTGAAAACTTCACAAACATCAGAACCCATTAGCGGAGAACAAATATTCGTCACTTCAACGTTAGCAACACTAGCGACTTGGCCAAGAGATGAGAACCTGATGGAGAGTTACATCCGAAAGCACTTAAAGCTAACTCCCCCAATATCGGTTTGGACCTGCCTGTTAGTGGGATAGGCCTATAATGCTTTCAGGCCCACACACACACGCACTCAACCACATGCACTTCTTTTAAGAAACCTGCTCTCCGCCTAAAACATTGATAGTCTTTCAGCCCAGCCCGGAACATCATTTAAGTTTATTTTTTAATGAGCTACCACCGTCGGCAGGCCTCTATGACAGTTCCTCTGTGAGGTTACACGCGCCTCTCTGTCCAACACCAGGTTCCTGTCTAAGTGTACGCATTACTGGTGTGAAACTACAGTGCCTGAAGGTCACCCACAAGCGAGAAGACGAGGGGAAAAAAAAAAAAACACTCCAATGGAGTGTGATGAAGTATTAAACACGTAACAACTGTAGGCTCTCGGCCGTGCGGCGTGGGTGACAGCTACTTCCACTTCATTTGAAAGGTCACTGAGTTGCACGCGTGAAGCAATAGGCTCTTTAAAAAAGGGGGGAAATTGGCGTGTCAAGCGTGAATGGAAATATATCTCAGAGATGTCAAATAAAGTGACGCGCGGCTAACGCTGACGAATACATTACGCCACTGTACAGATTACGCTCGTTATGACTGATAGCGCTCAAAAACACCACCGCGCTGATTGATCTGTGACTAGAGCCACAGGGGTTATTATTTATTTTGTTACTTTAGTTATTAATGCCTCAACACTATGCCACGTAAGCATCCCAACATTAACAGGCACCTACCTACTTCCTTTACTATGTGCTTACATACTCTACACGTTTGATTGCTATACAGTGTGCATATAGCAATGTAGAGTGAGAGAATAATTTATATGAGTGTGTTTTATATAAATGCTTGCAAAAACAGTACTGATAAGCTACATAGAACTAAAGCAGACGTTAGTATAAAATGGTACTATGTACAGTTAAATTGTTCAAATCTAATCTGTCAAATCTATCTTAATAAAGCTTGTTATGTTTTATTAGTTATCTTGGATTAAGCAGCACAGCAGTAGAGAAAAGTGGGTTTCGTTACACATTACAAAAGAGCTTCTGTACAGCTGTAAGTAAAGGAAGTTTCATAGTTTGGATTTACGCTTCTCATCTGTTTATTTCAGTGGTCTCTGTAGTACAATGACAGTAAGAATCTCAAACGAGACTAGAGCATTCAAAGAGCTCAGCTGTCGAGCTTTATGTCTTGTTGGAGTCTTTTCTGGTTGAGTCGTGGTTGAATGTCCTCTAAAGCCAGACCTACACTGAGATTTTAGAAACCTTCTTCTCTGGTAACTCACACTGTACATTAAAATAGACCACTGCGTACAGCCAAAGACCACAACATACATGTTCACACTGTAGGAAAACACTCCCACTAAACACAGCCACTACAGACATCTCTGTCTAAAGACAACTGGCAGTAAAGCTGCTTTTATTCAAAACAACACTGAAAGTAAAACTGTGATATACATAATCAGGACAATGCTGTACCTTTACAATTAAAAATGTAAATATTAAACAGGCTCAGTTTCACTTTACATAACTGTATTTTTGGGGTCTACCCTGCAAACACAGTTATGTTGTGACAGCATTGTGGCAATGGAGCCCACAACCTTGTCACAACATTGAAATGTAATTCCTTAGAACGTTGTGACAACGTTATCTGACAATATTGTGCCAACATAGTGGCAACGTTGTCAGTACATTGTCACATCTTCCTGGAATTCTTCATATGTTACATTATATCTGTATGGAAGTGGGTAACAGACAATCATAACATCATTAAACAACGTTACTGAGTGACAACCTTGTTCAGACAACGTAAAAAGCACCACCTTCTGAAAATATTGTAAGAACGTTGTGTGTTTGCTGGGTTAGAACATATTTATATGCTTCAATTTATCTCAGTTCCCCCTGTACATCTGTATTCACCATCCCGCTGTAAGTTCCAGCTCCAAACCGCTGTGGCTTGTTTCACAATGGCGTTGGTTCTGCTGTATCAGTTTGAGCCAGAGTCCGATCCTGAGTCAGACAAGCTGGTAGACCTGATCCACCTTTGTAGGTTAGACTGGAGCAGGAAGCATCACCTGAGAGTTTCTGAGAGTTTCTCTCTCTGGCGTGTACTTCGGGCTGCCAGAAATGTGGAAGGATATTTTATTTGACCAACGACATGGCATCTAACTGCTGGTGCAGTATAAATGAAGGGGCATGGTATTGGGCTGATACCACTACGCGTACAGAAGCATCCCTAATCCTAAACCATATTGAGATCAGAAGACAATTTCGAACCCATACAGAACTTAATGTTATATTTCTTCTCTAATGCGAACCCAGGTGGTCTGAATAACTACATTTTATAAATGGATCTGCAGCAACAGAGACAGGCGTATGCAAAAGTTTGAGTTCCGCTGACTTTGTAAATAGAAATAAGTTCACATATCATTTACAGGAAACATAATAACTAAAACAGTTGTTCGGCAAGTTCCATTTAGTTGCTGCATTTAACACTTCGGTTAAAAAAGACATTAATAATATTTAATAAAATGTAAAGTCTGCAAACGCCATATTTTAGAATTGATTTATTCTATTTGTCTATTTATTCTATGTTAAATTTAGTAAATAAACAGTCATTAGACTTTTAAATGTGGGTAGAGGCTCAACAAAACATGTAATCTCATTTTTGTATATACCTGAAAAATACTGATTTTGGCCCCCTAGCTTAAATACTGGTGCAAGCTTATTTGTTTGTTCTTTTCTGTATTTTTTTTTTTTTTTTTTTTGCACCTACAACAAGACATACTGATACATGCTTGTGCTTCTTATAATCAAAAGAGCTCAAAAATGTCACATGGGTAAAAAAAAAAAAAGTAGC